>RPFO01001226.1:0-62500 GCA_009746045.1 Mesostigma viride | reverse complement strand
TACATCGCTGAATGGGGGAGCGGAGGGTAGAGGGTAGAGGGTGGCGGGGCAGGGCTCTGTACTCACTGGCTGCCTTGCAAAGGGTAAAAACATTCTAGACCAGAAGATAGCAGAGCAGAGCATAGAGGGTTGAGGGTCGTGGGGTGGGGCGTGATACTCCTTGGTTGCCTTGCAAAACAGTAGGGCATGTGCGCATGAAGGTGGTGAAATGGGGGAGGGGAGGGTAGAGGGTCGTGGGGCGGGGCGGCGTGAACTACTCACTGCCTGCGATGATGTCTGCTTGCATGCCGGGCCGCCACATGATGTGGGAAATGTGCGCGTACAGGCTCAGCAGGTGCCTGTGCGGGGTGGGGAAGGTTAAGGGGGGGGGGGGGGGCAGCACTGGGGGCAACGGGTTGGTGAGTGTGTGGGTAGTGGGGGGGAGTGAGAGCAGTGGGGGGGAAAGTGGTGGTGGTGGGGTGGTAAAGCGGGGGCAACAGCGGGGGAAAAGCCGGGGGGGGGGGGGGGGGGGTTTAAGTCCAGGGGGGGAGGTTGACGGGGTGGTATGGGGGGGCGAGAGCAGGGCGGGGGGGGGGGGTGTTAAGCGGTTACCTTGCGATGCCATACGTGCCACACAGTCGCGGGATGAGGGTGGCAGTCAGCGATGGTTGGGTGTGGTGGTGGGCGTTGGGGCGCGGGCATGTGGGTATGTGTGTGTGCGGCAGTGGGTGGGTGGGCAAAGGTTTGGTGGGTGGCAAGGGGGGGTGAGGATATGGGTGTACACAGGCATCGGGCAGCAAAGAAGGGAAACATAGAACTTCTGCTGGATGCAGGGGGCAGCGGGATTGGCATGCATACTATGGCCAGCAGGCATGAGCTGGTAAAGCCCAACAATACGCAAAATTGTTGGCGATGCACATCGCAACTGTTGAATGCTCGAACTTGGCAACCAAGGTAGCAGCACATGTTGAGCACACAGACACACACGCACACGCACACGCACACGCACACGCACGCGCACGCGCACGCGCACGCGCACGCGCACGCGCACGCGCACGCGCACGCGCACGCGCACGCGCACGCGCACGCGCACGCGCACGCGCACGCGCACGCGCACGCGCACGCGCACGCGCACACGCACGCGCACACGCACACGCACGCGCACGCGCACGCGCACGCGCACGCGCACGCGCACGCGCACACGCACACGCACACGCACACGCACACGCACACGCACACGCACACGCACACGCACACGCACACGCACACGCACACGCACACGCACACGCACACGCACACGCACACGCACACGCACACGCACACGCACACGCACACGCACAAGCACACGTACACGCACACACTTTAGGAACCCCATCCCGACCCCCCCCCCCCCCCCCCTTACCTACCTCGAACGCGGTGCTTTATGCGATTTGAATAAGAAACACCGAGTAATACCGTAAGTCAGGCATCGGCAATGGCTTCCCACACCACGTTGACCCTTGCAAACGTGTCAGGCGGGCCATGGTGCTACCAAGAGCTTCATCACTAGAGCAAAGTAACCAAGTTTCCCACTCGTTTCAGCAAAACCTGCATGTTTGGGCGTGCCTAGCTTGTTTTGCGAGCTTCAACCATCTCCGGGGGCCTGGAAATGTCCAGGACATGCCCTGGGTGCTTCATGAAAATCACCGCCCCCCGGCTAACCCCCCCCCCCCCCAACCTCGATTCTATGCCCGGTTGGTCCTGGTGACAGTTGTCTGTTGAGGTCTGTTGGGGAACATATTGCAAAGTAGAGCCCATGTCAGGTGTTCTGAATTCATGCTGAAAGTTATCATTGGCCCAATCCTGCTCTTGCTAGGAGTTTCCCAGTAAGGGGGTGCTTAGTATGTGCCGGGACCTTTCAACTAGACTCGTCCCTTACTACTACAGCAAGTTTGCCGCCCAATAGTGCACTATGAGTGAACGCGGACAGGTTCCTCTACTGTAGAAGTAGAAACTAACAGCAACGGTGACACGCTACTGATGGAAGCAGGGGGGTGGAGGATTGGATCCAATGCTTGATAAACAGGTTTGCCAGACCTAGACTCTCGTGTAAGCTTACCTGGTGGCCGGTACACTGCTGACTACTAGTAGGATTGGGAGCCCTCCCCCCTGTTAGACACACAACAAGAAGGGCACACACAACGAGCAGGGTGTACTGTATTGCCAGCACCCTGCTGACCATCACCAGGATGGGCTGGCGTATACGATATGCCATATACATCATTGAGAATGATAAATTACGGAGGTGAGAATGGCATGCTCACCTGTATACATATATGCTCACCTGTACATAACGATATACCATATATGCCAGCTCACCTGTACATAAACTCACCGATTAAGCACTTCGTGCATGATATAATACCCACCGCGTCGCCAGCACGCTACCCACAGCCATGGCCCTGGGGGAAGGGGGCGGGGGGTCATACTGTGTAGACACCATCCTCGACTCTTGCAAACGCTTACTGCATAGCCGGCATGCTGCTGGCCATAGCGGGAGGGTAGGTTCCTTCCATCCTTGTTTCTGACACACAACAAAAAAGGTTGTACACTAGGGATGGGTGGATTCGGTGTATGTATTAAATACAGTATGTCTAAGGATCCCAATAAACCGTATTTACCCATCCCTATCACAAACACGAGGCGCTCACCGTGTCGCAGGCACACTGTTGACTGCCACCGCCTCAATCTCCTCCCGGCGCCGCAGCAGCCGCGCCTCGTCCTGGGTCAGCGCGCGACGCTGCTCCTCGAGCTCAGTGGCGGACGATAGGATTAGCAATTATTAGAGTTATAAGGCGGGTTTAGTTATAAATAGATGGTCGGTGGGATTAGTTAAGGAATAGACAGGCTGAGTGGGTAACACAAGGCTATGCTATATTCACTTGCCTATTTTTCCTGCTATATGCCCTCTTCCAGTGATCTCCCCCCCCAAAACGATGAAATGGGCAGGTGCGAGTGTTGAAAGGAGAAGAAAGGGAGGAAAGGGGTGATCTTCCCCCCCCCCCAAATAAAACGTATCGCCAGTCTTTAGCGGTGCCACTCCTCGGCACATGCTGAGTGCCATTTCCACACGTGCTTACGAAGGACACGGGACGCCCCTCTCCCCGGCCACGGCGTGCTCTTCATCCGTCAAGTAGCATTAGCCAGTATCGTGCCTCCTACTACGCAAGGCAGCGTCGTGAGTGATGGGACAGAGGATCCGTGCTGCCCCGCTCATTCACCGCAATGAGCTCTGATTGCGGTGTCGGACATCTAGCTAGCCTTGTGCGATCTCATGCAACCCTAGGCCTCGCGAGGGCCACCCCTAGGCGTTGAGGTGGCACTATCAAAGTTTGATACATGCCATATGGGGTCGCTTTGCCCAGTTCTAGCAGGCTCGTGGGCCTAGGACAAGGCACGCTGTTTGAAGGATCTTCTTTTTCAAAGGATATGTGATGCCACGCTCTGCGGCCGCGATGTGCTCCAGTGCCGCGCGCCGCCCCCGCGCGTCTTCCCTCAGTGCTGCATCCAGCTCCTCCACGCGCGAGGGGGGGGGAACGCACCGCTCCGCCGCCTCCGCCCTGCGCGACACTTCTGCGGTACGGCACAACAAGAACGGAGCCGTGGTACGGCACCGTGCACAAGTGGGTTGCCAGCGGGGAGATGGGGGGGGGAATATGTATGAGGGCAATATGGGGGGGGAGGAGAGGGGGCGAGGGGATGATATATGGGGGAAATGGGAGGGAGACATGAGAGCAAGGGAGGAAGAGGGAGACAAGAGAAGGGGCAAATAAGGGCAAGGAGGGAGGAAAGGGGAGTAGGCAGGGCAAAGGGGACAAGGAGGGCGCGGAGGGCGCGGAGGGCGAGGAGGGCAAGGAGGGCAAGGAGGGCAAGGAGGGCAAGGAGGGCAAGGAGGGCAAGGAGGGCAAGGAGGGCAAGGAGGGCAAGGAGGGCAAGGAGGGCAAGGAGGGCAAGGAGGGCAAGGAGGGCAAGGAGGGCAAGGAGGGCAAGGAGGGCCAAGGGGGGCAAGGAGGGCGAGGAGGGCAAGGAGGGCAAGGAGGGCAAGGAGGGCAAGGAGGGCAAGGAGGGCAAGGAGGCAAAGGAGGGAAAGGAGGGAAAGGAGGGAAAGGAGGGAAAGGAGGGAAAGGAGGGCAAGGGGGGAAAGGAGGGAAAGGAGGGAAAGGAGGCAAAGGAGGGAAGGAGGGAAAGGAGGGAAAGGAGGGAAAGGAGGGAAAGGAGGGAAAGGAGGGAAAGGAGGGCAAGGAGGGCAAGGAGGGCAAGGAGGGCAAGGAGGGAATGGAGGGAAAGGAGGGCAAGGAGGGCAAGGAGGGCAAGGAGGGCAAGGAGGGCAAGGAGGGCAAGGAGGGCAAGGAGGGCAAGGAGGGCAAGGAGGGCAAGGTAGGCAAGGAGGGCAAGGAGGGCAAGGAGGGCAAGGAGGGCAAGGAGGGCAAGGAGGGCAAGGAGGGCAAGGAGGGCAAGGAGGGCAAGGAGGGCAAGGAGGGCAAGGAGGGCAAGGAGGGCAAGGAGGGCAAGGAGGGCAAGGAGGGCAAGGAGGGCAAGGAGGGCAAGGAGGACAGGGAAAGCTCAAGGTGGGAATTGAGGGCAAGCGAAGGCAAGCAGACAAGCAAGGCCAACGAGGGCAGATGAGACATGACCTCAGGTATGTCCGCAGGAAAGCTTCCAGGTTTACAGTAAGTGCCACCATGGCAAGGATAGGAGGCAACAGAGGCAGGCAATGCGGAGCGGGCAATGAGGCCCATGCGGGACAGAGAATATGATAAGTTAGTTACGTGTTGGGTTGCCACGAAGCACTAGAAAGTGACTTAAAGCCCTTCGCACGGTGTAGGCGGCAGTCAACCATCTGTCACCGCCAGTGCGCCCCCCGCCTCCCCCCCCCCGTTCCCAATTCGAATTCATGGCAAGGTAACATGGATAGGAAATCATGAAGGGATATATGCGGCAAGTGCGATGAACTCGTGAGGAGACTCGCACATCCCGAAGCTACTCAAGTACGGGTGGGGTGGGACAATCCCGCAAAGGTCGACAAACTTGCGGCTTTTAGAAAAGGTTACATCGCTCAGCTGCAGCGCATCTCGAGTATAAATGCAAGCCCGGTGACACGCGAGTCTAAGTTCGTTGGCAACGCCGCAGCCGTATGTAATCGACACTTGCCTCGGATCAAGCTCTGGAATCCATCTTGGCGCGCTTTGAAGTCGTGAAGCAATTCCGAGTACAACTTGCGGATATATTTAGCAGCCTCTGCATCCTCTGCGCTAAAAAATACGTTCTGGAGCTCGCCTAGAATCGCGCTAGTTTCCTCGAAATCCACATTTGTTTTGGTGGGCGCCATGGGGCTGGTTCTGCTGGCTCGGCCCGACGAGAAGTTTATCGGAGTGGAATCACGGACACGACGACTGCCAGGTCGGGGTTCAGTGAAATCGCCTTCGCTGTGTAGAATTTTAAATTATGGCCCGCTAAGCCTAGGGCAGAACAGCTATATTTGGAATTACCAAGTCGCCCGAAAACGCCTCTCCCCGAGCAGAGAATCGACGTGCACCTTGTGGATACGCTGCAGTAGCTAGCTCCAATCCAGAAACACAGGCTTTCAACTTTCTTCCCGGTTGGTTCTTTAGAGATTTTACACGACCACACGATCAGTTGTAATTGTTTCTCCCTAATTCTCGATTTTTTCCCGTGGAAACCTGGTGTCTATGGACAGCTATGGACTCTGACAACCAACGCTCGTTTCTCGCGCTTGAATTTCCCGGGCGCACATTGGAGAGCAAACACTGCATCGCGTAGATCGTCGTCGAATACGGGTGTAGTTGTACCCACATACTTAGCAAGTTCCCGAGAACTTCGTACATGATTTGTCTGTGGTTCCGCTTCGTACATGATTTTCAGCCCCACCGTATACTGTTCAAGACTGTTCAACTGCATGTGGGACACAACAACAACAACAACAGTACAACAACTGCATGTACAACTGCATCTGCTGCCCATGTGCGGCGTAGGATTCAACTAACTAACTCGCTAACTAACAACTGCATGTTTTTGCTTTGCGTTGTTGACGAAACAACTCGTGCAACGTGGGTGGGTAGCCGTACCGACACCACGATAAGTCAGGCGTCAGGCGGCCAGCCTGGCGATCTAGCTAGCATTGCATGCAGCGTCGGCAGAATTACTGGGCTGCGGTTCTTGGCGCATTCTGGATTTCCAGTTGATTCCATGTCATACGGCCTGCCAACGGGCGCATGGAGTATGACATGGAAATATCCTACTGTACGGCGCTCGCGACCACGTACTGTTGTTGTTGTTGTTGTTGTTGTTTCCCACGCCGCCCAAGGGCAGCAGAGATCTATAGTGGCCGAGGGCCGGATATACTTAGTATCGGTGGTACTATGACTACTATCGGGGCACTGGGACATGGACGGTTGCATCATCGGACCACGTAAGCTGCTTACTGTACAAGAAATATTTCTCTGCTGAAGAAGATTCTCTGCTGCCCTTGGGCGGCGTGGGACACAACAACAACAACAACAACAACTGTACAAGAAACAAGGCACATCAAGCTGACGCGGACGCGTCAGCTTTTCCCCCACCGCCGATTCTTCGAACAGCTCTCATGATCAGTTCCGGAGGCCGCTCCCCCCCCCCGCGCCACTTCCCCTGCGTTTGCCACCGGAACTACCCTCGCCCAAGCAGTTTCCCTTTCCTTCTATTCGCCGCTACTCTCATCCTCCCCCAAGCCCGAGGAGTCTTCCCGTCTCTTCGAACAGCTCAGCTCCGCGCACCCCACGACCCATTTTCGTCTCCAGTTCACTCGATTCGTCGCTACTCCTTTCCCTCCCCTAGCCCTTCTTCCCCTCATTCGCGGTAACTCAGTACGATTCAGTTCAGTCTCTCTTTGTGCCCCTACGTGGCATTTTCGCTTAGTATTCCTTACTTCTCAGAGGCCGCTCCCCCCCCCCGCGCCACTTCCCCTGCGTTTGCCACCGGAACTACCCTCCCCGCGCCACTTCCCCTGCGTTTTCCACCGGAACTCCAAGCAGAGAGTTGTTTTTTAATACACTTAAGATATATCATGCGTGGCATTAATAAATAATGAAGGGTCAAACTTTTTGGCGATGGAGTTTTTATACTACTCTCCACTGCTACTAGGGTGACGTGACATCCTTTTCTAAGCCCAGGCTTGCATGCTGACCAAAACCGCAATTTCAAAGTTAAAGTTGTAGGAGTGCTGCCAGAAACCACGTGTGTGTTGGGACGTCTTTATAGAAAGCTCAAGCTTGTTAGAGTGCACACTGTCGCATGACGGTTTGAGTGCCATGCTCTAGGGTGGACGCGTTGCACTTGGTCGTTGAGCAGGGCTGAATAGGGTCGAAGTCACCTGATCATTCCTTGCAATTGTTTCTTGTGGAGTAGCAACAAAATGTCTGCGCTTCTACAGTATTTAATTTTGCTCTACTGTGCGGTCGCCATCGCCACAGTGGGTGCGGACAACAATGGGCAGAACGATGCGCAGGCGGCGCAGGCTAGGGCAGCAGAGGCGGCGTTAGCAGCGCACCGGGCGCAGCAGGCGAAAGGATCCGCATCTTCTGACGTTGTGGATCTGACGTCTAAAAATTGGAACGAGATGATAAATGGCTCCCAATCTTGGATCATCATGGTATACGCACCATGGTTAGTATTTCTCTGTTTGGTATGCCTGGTTTAGCTGGGTTGCCGTATCTTCGTGTTGCAAAGTAAGGCTCGAGGCTTTGTGGCAGGCTTGGGTCTTGCTAAGTTGCTGGATTTGCTGCACGTTGCGTGACAAACCTGTACCTAGTTTAGGACACCGCTACATAGCCTTGCATGTTCTTTCGGACAATCAGGGAGTCGTTTCATCACAGACGCTAGCGGACCCCTGAGATCATGGTGGCTCTTTCCAGATCCTCCTTCGGAATCTTCCATGACGTTTGGAAGGTCGTGTGCATCCGATCCATGTCTGTACTCGATGCATCTGATCAAGGGGGTCCAGGAAACACCTCCAGCCTTTTCAATCCCTTGCAGCAAGCCTTTTTCTAGATCTCTGCCTTGTGCTACGCGCTAGCGAGCTGACCCCGCAGGAGGGATCAATGCTCGTAAAACGTGGCGTTCTGGTCCCTTTGCCCCTCTTGCCTTGTTTTCGCTTTCTGCCATTCCTCCTATTCCACGCAACATTCGTCGGTTCAAAGCTTCACGTGGGCGACCCCTCAGCTGGGGTATGCTTCCAGTGCTGACCATTACAGTGACCATAATAGTGACCCTGACCATTACACCAGGCTTCCCGAGGGCGACCCCTTGATTTCCCCAGTTCTAGTGATCAGCGTGCTCGCCTCTCCCGACTAGTGGGCTTTTCTCATTCTCTAGAAGCCCCTCTGCAGCGCCGTTCCCTCCTTTGCTGTCATCTGCCACTCTTTCTTTATTGTCATCTGCCACTCTTTCTTTGCTGTCATCTGCCACTCTTTCTTTACTGTCATCTGCCACTCTTTCTTTACCGTCATCTGCCACTCTTTCTTTACTGTCATCTGCCTCTGCCACTCTTTGCTTCCTTCAGCGCCGGCCAAGTGGTCCACTGGCCTCCAGTCCCTTCCTGGTCACGGCTGCCCTTTCCCATCCTCCCATTCCCTCTTGTCCCGCCCATGTGCCTCCCACCCATTCCGATGACATCCGTCCCTGCCGCTGCCCCTAGGGGTGCCCAACTGCAGCTTCGCAAGCCCCCCCGCGGCTTTCCAAGGTGGCGGGATCGTGAAAATGTTGACTGCGCGAAGAGCGTTCTCTTTTCCCCTGGACCGCTTGCGACGAACTTTCCATGACCTCATCAGTTGCGCCCATTGCGAGACGAATAGCTGTCTGTCCCATGTCCAAACTGGCATTTTCCAATGCCCCTCCCTAAGCGGTTCATTGCCCTCCCTTTTAATAACGACTGAGACCTCCCCCAGGTGCAGCGACCGCAACGGAGAGGTTTCTGCTCCCTACCGTTACCGGCAGGCGTCTGCCCTTGTCCCCTGAACCCTTCCTTGTGACTGCTGCCGCCGCCCCCATTCTTGTGACTGCTGCTGCCGCCCCCAGGTGCGGCCACTGCAAGAAGATGATGCCGGTACTCGACGCGCTCGCAAAGTCCATCCGGCACCAACGGGTTCGGGTGGCGAAGGTAGGCAGTGGGAGGGGAAGGTAGGCAGCATGATGGGAAGGTAGGCAGTGTGAGGGGAAGGTAGGCAGTGGGAGGGGAAGGTAGGTAGTGGTAGGGGAAGGTAGGCAGTGTGATGGGAAGGTAGGCAGTGGTAGGGGAAGGTAGGCAGTGGGAGGGGAAGGTGGGCAGTGGGAGGGGAAGGTAGGCAGCATCAGGGGAAGGTAGGCAGCATCAGGGGAAGGTAGGCAGCATCAGGGGAAGGTAGGCAGCATCAGGGGAAGGTAGGCAGCATCAGGGGAAGGTAGGCAGTGGGAGGGGAAGGTAGGCAGCGGGAGGGGAAGGTAGGCAGTGGGAGGGGAAGGTAGGCAGTGGGAGGGGAAGGTGGGCAGTGGGGAAGGTAGGCAGTGGGAGGGGAAGGTAGGCAGTGGGAGGGGAAGGTAGGCAGTGGGAGGGGAAGGTAGGCAGCGGGAGGGGAAGGTAGGCAGTGGGTGGCGAAGGGTGGCAGTGGGTGGCGAAGGTAGGCGGTGGGAGGCGAAGGTAGGCAGTGGGAGGGGAAGGTGGGCAGTGGGAGGGGAAGGTAGGCAGTGGTAGGGGAAGGTAGGCACGTAACGTGGTACATTGGATATGCTTTGTGCGTCTGGGAAGGTGCGCGTGCGAAAGGTTTCGGGCGTTGGGGGAATGGTTGGGTGGGAAGTGGTCACCTTCACGAAGCCTACGGTGGCAAGTTGGAGCCAGTTGGTTTCAATAATTTTGCAAGAGGGTTATAATACCGCAGTGGTCAAAATCACTTTGCGACTAACTACTTTGCGACCCGAAATGAACGTGAAATTTAAAGTTTGCGACCCAAAATGAAGGCAAAGTTTTAGGTTTGCGAGCCGGTCGACTTGTTTAGGGTCAGGCGAGTCACTTGGCCTGCGTTGTCTCTTTCTGTTCATATAGGCTATAGCAGTAATGGTATGTTACTTCAATAAGGATGTATTAGATAAGGATGTTTTTAAAATAAGGATTTATTACCTAACTCACGCGAAAATTGTGGCGCGACGCGTTCGCTAGCCAAGCTTGAGCGGGCTCTAAAGGCCCGGCGCGGCGCGGTAACTTTTGAACTTTGCGACCCAAAATGAAGCCCATTAATAGCAGTTTGCGAGGTCGATTCGCAAAGTAGTTAGACGCAAAGTGATTTTGACCACTACGGTAGTATTAAAAAAATAGGCGGGGGCCCTTTGCCCACATTGCGCGCCCTGTCATGTTTCACGAAAGCGTCAAGTTTCCCTGTATTGGGGTTGTCTCATACAGCAGTCGTTGTCCTACTGTGCCCCTTCTTCCTACCGAAGATATTTTGTATCTGTCGGTTACACAGCACTGTTATTTCCACTTGTCTACGTCATGTTCAGTTTTGTCATTCGCTTTTCGCAAGGTTTGTTGCCGTGAATGGCACCGTACATGGTGCGCCCTGGTCTGCTTCTACCCTCTGGTGTTCTCGGCTAGGCTTCCTGCCTACGTTGCCACCTGCCTAACCAAGGCTTCGTGTAGCCGCTGGCCGTTAACCTCGGATCCTCCTCCTCCCTCCCGGCTGTCCCCCCTGCCCCCCTCCTGCCACCCTCCCCCCCCGCCCTGCACTCAGCTGGATGCCACCAATGAAGCCGCCTTTGCCAGCTGGCTGAAGATAGAGGTGGGTGGGCATTTTTTCCGCAGGTTGATTGGCGCGTAGACAGGGCAAGGCGGTGGTTTCCTGAGTTTTTGGTCCACCTTCTGAAGTGGGAGGTGGATAGGTGTGCTGTGTCAGGTTGGATTTCCGCACAGGGAGATGGATCCTATTTCAAGTTTGCCTCATCCTCAGAACCGGGCACTCGTATCAGGTTGTGGTTTTGTGAATGATTATTGCCCCTCACGTGGGTGCCCTTCAAGCATCATCTGTCCCTTTTGGCACAGCCACGTAACTTTTTTATCACCCTGTCATTTGTGATGTTTCTTGCCATGCTTCATCGAAGCTTCGTGCCTTGGGCGTGCCTGCACGGTCGTCCGTATTTGGCTTATTCACAGGAAGCTATCATTGATTAGCTTGTTTATCAATCGATTTTGTCATTATACTCGTAGGCAAGGCGGGGACATTCAAAGGGACCCGTGTGCACCGGCCAATTTTTTTTTTTAATCTGAAAGAAATGTGATCATTGCAGGGTCCATTATGTGACGCTGTCACGTGTGACATAGTTTGGCAAAGTTGTGTCGTATTGCCTCGCTCCTTGGTGCTCCCGAAGAGTATAGCTGCTGCTGTAAAAAGGAAAGCCTTCCACTATCTCTCACCTTATACCGTGTATACGTCTATCTTATGTCCACTATCTTATGTCCACTATCTCTTACCTTATATACCATGTATACGTCTATCTTATGTCCACTATCTTATGTCCACTATCTTATGTCCACTATCTCTCACCTTATTCCATGTATACATCTATCTTATGTCCACTATCTCTCACCTGATACCAGGCATATGTCTATCTTATATCGAACCCACTCCAGGGGTGTGAGCGTGCACTACCCACTCCATGGGGTTCTTGAAGCAGGGCTGCACTTCGTACTCCCTTCGCCTCTGCGACTCTCCTTAGCATTTTTTGCAGCACGTCTCCTTCTCATTGATCAAATCCACCCCGCACGGGTTGCCCCACAAATCCCTCTCCTTAGCATAGTTCCCTCCCCAATCCCTCTCCCCGCTGGTTTCCGCCCCCTTGCCCTTCTGATTCCCCCCACCATCTACCGCTCCCTTCTTTATCATCCCCAGGTCTACCCCACCATGTTCATCCTGGCTGAGGGGGAGTCCTATCGTTATGCTGGCGCCCACACGGCTGAAGACCTGTCCCGTTTCGCGCTCGAGGGCTACCGGACTGCGGAGCCCGAGCCCATGTGGCGTAACCCTTTGTCCCTGGCAGGGTCTGCGCTTTGCCGCCTTATCCAGGTGCCCTCCCGCCTGCACGGGGTGTACCACTACTTGCATCATGACCGGGGCGTGTCGCATGCGGTCATGGTCACGGTGCTGCTGTTTGGATCGGTCGCACTTATCGTGTTGCTCGTGTTCCTGCTCGATGTCGTGTTTGTGCGCAAGAACGTGGGGGGAATCAAGTGGGATTAATTATTTAATAAACATGTACTCGTGGTATTAATTATTGTGTCGTGGACAGGGCGATATATTCAGAAATCCTGAGAGATAGCTGCAGAAAATCATATCAGCGTGTTCATCATCAAAAGACGAGTCTAATGCAACAAACCCGATGGAATTTCATGGCCGGAGACTAAATTTATGGGCATTCTCGGAGCCACAATTTTACTGCCATTGTTCCGCAGGATAAGGGCGGATGCACACATTTGCTAGCACACATGCATGCGCACAATTGCTAGAGGAGTATGATCGATCGAGGTAGCTGGCCATGGCTGACGGCGGCGCTCATAACTTTCACGTTTGGGCACCGAACTCGCTATATCACAATCGCTTCGTCTTTCTAAGACACACACGCTGATATAATTTTCCGAAGCTATTACACAGTATTGAATTGAATTGAATTGAATTGTAACATAACTCCGTTGGGAGAATATGTAGCACATATCCCTGAGACAGGGCATATGGCTTTTAATATATTCTAGGCTACTTCCTGCAAGAGTGGAATGTAAGCAGCACTTGCTCTAGGTGCCTCAAGGGCACCGGCACCGTCATGATCTTCACACTATGCCCAGCTAAGGGGGAGTATGTCATGTGGGGGAAGATCATCATGGCTATACAAGAGCTAGGGCATGGCTTCTCGACAGAGAGCATCTCTCTGCATGGCATAGCATGGCTAAATTCTTAATGCAACATCCATGGGGGTCCCATTATAGACATTGCATGGCTAAATGTTGAAGGCATCATCCATGGGGGCCATTATGGGCGCACATGCGCGAGGGCCACATGCTAGGCTAAGCCTTACTAATCTACACTACTGGTATATATATTCCTAGTATAACCGGCGGGCTTCAAAGTGCCGGACGGCAGGCGGTACCACCATTCCGTGGCAGCTTGGCCCAGTTTGCTACCGGCTGGCACACGTTTTCAGTGAATTTTGGGCTCCAGATTTAAATGCAACGTGCGGTTTGAGGCAGGGGAAAACATGCGTGGACGATAGGAATTATAGCACCGGCGGGCTTCAAAGTGCCGGACGGCAGGCGGTACCACCATTCCGTGGCAGCTTGGCCCAGTTTGCTACCGGCTGGCACACGTTTTCAGTGAATTTTGGGCTCCAGATTTAAATGCAACGTGCGGTTTGAGGCAGGGGAAAACATGCGTGGACGATAGGAATTATAGCACCGGCGGGCTTCAAAGTGCCGGACGGCAGGCGGTACCACCATTCCGTGGCAGCTTGGCCCAGTTTGCTACCGGCTGGCACACGTTTTCAGTGAATTTTGGGCTCCAGATTTAAATGCAACGTGCGGTTTGAGGCAGGGGAAAACATGCGTGGACGATAGGAATTATAGCACCGGCGGGCTTCAAAGTGCCGGACGGCAGGCGGTACCACCATTCCGTGGCAGCTTGGCCCAGTTTGCTACCGGCTGGCACACGTTTTCAGTGAATTTTGGGCTCCAGATTTAAATGCAACGTGCGGTTTGAGGCAGGGGAAAACATGCGTGGACGATAGGAATTATAGCACCGGCGGGCTTCAAAGTGCCGGACGGCAGGCGGTACCACCATTCCGTGGCAGCTTGGCCCAGTTTGCTACCGGCTGGCACACGTTTTCAGTGAATTTTGGGCTCCAGATTTAAATGCAACGTGCGGTTTGAGGCAGGGGAAAACATGCGTGGACGATAGGAATTATAGCACCGGCGGGCTTCAAAGTGCCGGACGGCAGGCGGTACCACCATTCCGTGGCAGCTTGGCCCAGTTTGCTACCGGCTGGCACACGTTTTCAGTGAATTTTGGGCTCCAGATTTAAATGCAACGTGCGGTTTGAGGCAGGGGAAAACATGCGTGGACGATAGGAATTATAGCACCGGCGGGCTTCAAAGTGCCGGACGGCAGGCGGTACCGCGACCGCAGCGCGTTGGGGGGCTGCCGCCCCCCAAACCCCCCGCGTGGGGGGCTCCGCCCCCCACACCCCCCGCCCCCCCCTCGGTGGCTGCCACGCCTGCCCTGATTGTTCATGGACGACCCACGACCCCCTTCGCCCAACGGCTCCCCCGCTCCCCGGTTGGCGCCTCGGCGGTCCTCTCGGCTTGCGGCCCTTCTTGCGGAGGTGGGCGACCCGGCTGCGGGGGGCTCGGGCGCCCCGGTCTCCCCCTCCTTGGTCTGCGAGGTCTGCCGGAGCGGGCACCGCGGGCACCACATGTTAGTTTGTGATGCTTGCAATTCCGGGTGGCACTTGCAGTGTCTTACTCCCCGGCTCTACCGGGTCCCGCCGGGCTCCTGGACGTGCCCGCGCTGTCCCCCCCGGCGGGCCCCCGGGCTGCCCTCCCCGCTGGGTGCTCCGGCCCCCTGCCCCGTGTGCCCCCCTGCCGAGGCCCTCGGGGCGGGCCGTGGCCTGCCCGATGGGGCCGCCGTTGCTCGGGCCCTGGCGCCCTCGGCCCCGGGGCCCCACCCGTCGCCTGGCCCCGCCGACGGGGGCGCGGCGCTGTCGCCTGGGCTGAGCCCGGCCGACCCCCGGCGGGCCTGGCGACCCCGGCGCCCGCCCCCGGCCCCTCGCTCCCCGACGCTCTGGCCTCCCTTCCCCCGGCCGCGGTTGGCCACCCAGCCGCCACCCCCGTCCTTGCCGCGTGGGACGGCGGCCCCCGGGCCCACGCGTTCACCTCGTGGCCGCCCTCGCACATTGTCGGCGTGGTGGGCCGCGCCACCTTTTCTTGGGCGTACTGCCCTTTGTTGCTGGACGCGGTCGGGCTCCAGGCCGCCTTCCCCTCGCTCCCTAGGCCCCCGGCCTTCCTGGCCCTAGTTGCGCAGGTGCGGGCGACATTTCTTTCCGCCGCCCCCCCGGTGACGGCCTCGACTCTTTGGGGGTATGTCTTGGAAGGATATCACGCCGGCTGCCGGCTGCCGTGGCATCTCCCGGCCGCCCGGCAGGAAGAGCTGCTTTCCCTGGACGAGCGGGTGGGTCAGGCGGTGGTCGAGTTCGTCACGGCGGTGGCTCGAGACGCACAGGTCTCGGTGCGGGCGGCCTACCTCGCGGGCGGCGCCGACCTGGGCCTCATGTCCCCGCGGCAGCTTCGCCTCTTCTTGGACGCCCAGGCCCCGCCTCCCGGCCCGGTTGCCAGTGGGGGCTTTCTCATCACCTCCCTCAGCCTGGCGCAGGCCGCCATGCTGCGTGTGGAGTTCGGGGCCCCCATCGCGGTTCAGGGCGGCCAGGCCATCTTGGTGGACTCGGCCGGGCGCGCCCAGCCCCTAACCGCGGGGACGCCTGTTTCTGCCTTCCTCCACGACATCCTGGAGTTGGCAGGCATCCCGCACGAATGGCACCCCGCGGCTGACCAACCGGTCGGCATCCTCTCGCGCGCCCAGATTGCCGCCCTCCCGGGTTGCTGGGAGGCCGGCTGGGACCCGCCCCCCCCTCATGTCCGGTCCCTTCTGGAGGGGGACGACCCCGAGTCGGGCTCCTGTGCCATCTGCCTTGAGCCCTTCCGGCCGGGGGATGGCTTGTGTCGCCTGCCCGCGTGCGGCCACACATTCCATCAAGCGTGCATCGCGCGCAGCTTGCTCCACTCCGTGCCGCGCTGCCCGTTGTGCCGGGCTGTTGTGCCGCCCCCTGGGACTGCGCTTCCTCTCGGCCCGCCCCCGGTCTCGCTGGGTCCCCTGCCGGGTCCCCACCGGGCCCCGGGGCCAGCTGCCTCCCCGACCCCTCGGCCTCCGCCCCCGGCCTCGTTGCCGGGGCCTGGGGTGGTCGCGGGCGCGCTGGCGAGTCCCCCTGGGAGGGGCGCCGGCGTTCTCGATCCCCCTCCGCTGGGGGTCTCCCCGGTGGGCACTGCCTCCTCCGTGGCCCCGGCGGGCCTGCCGGGCGCTGGTCGGGTCGTGGTGCGCGCGCCTGCCGGCCCGGCTGGGGAGACGCCGCAGGCCCCACGTCCTGCCTTTGCTGGCGCCGCTCCCCGCCACTCAGCGCCCGCCGACGGCCTTCACCGGTGTGCCGTGCTGCTTCCCACGGGGTCCCCGTGTGCGGGTGTGTTCCACAACCGTAACCTCCTCTGCCAGCACCTTCGCGCTGTGCACCCCGATCTCGGCGCGGCGGATCTGCAGGCCATGAGCTGTTACCGGTGCCCGGAAGCTCACTGCCAGCGGGTGTACTCCATTCACGGGCGCGCTCAGCACGCGCGCGCCTGTGTTGCTCAACGGCCCCTCAACCGGCCAGCAGTCCCGGCCCCCTCCCCCCTCCCGCCTCGGCTCCCCCGGCTCCCAGCCCCCGCCGCCCGACTACTCGGCCAGTTGGCGTTGGCTTGACACGGTTCCCTGGGATGCATGCGCCATCAACCCGACGTCTACCCTGACCGACCTCCCCCACCGCGCGCGTAGCCTTTTCGCGCAATGTGCAATCGTTTCTCTCCGGCGCATGCACGCCGCTCCGGACGACCCGCTGGGCTTTAAACTGCACATGGTGACCCCCCGCCTGCTCCTCACCCCTCTCGGGCGTGGTGTGCGCGGCCTCCAGGGTGCGGTTATTGCCCGTTGCCGACGCTTTCTGCAGGGGGACTGGGAGGGGCTGTTTGGCGTGCCGCCCCCGCGCACGGCCCGGCTGTCGGGGGAGGTCAACTTCGAGCGGGTGGCCGCCGACGTCATCCGCCTCGTCCGCGAGGGGCAGCTCAGCCGGGCCATGACCCGCTTGGAAATGGCCAAGCTCGCCCCCGCCAATGCGGCTACCCTGGCGGCCTTGGAGGCTCTTCACCCTGCGGAGCCCGGATTCCAGCTGCCCGTGCCGGACCCCCTGCCGGCCCCCCTCCGGCTGGACCGCGACTGCTTCCTGGAGGTGATGCGTGAGGTCCCGCGGGCTTCCTCTACCGGGCCGTCGGGCTGGCGCTACGAGCACTTGGAGGTCCTGGTGGGGCATGGGGGCGAGGACATTCTCTTTGACACCCTCATTGACCTGGCGGCTGGTCGCGTTCCTCCCGCTGCGCGCGAGTGGTTAGCGGGCGCTCGCCTCCTCGCTCTGCTCAAGGGTGTCTTGCCCCCCCCGAGGGCAAGGTGCGCCCGATCGCCTGCGGTGAGGTGCTCCGCAAGCTCGTGGGCAAAGTGATCTGCCGCCAAAAGGCGCCCGAGCTCCGTGCCTTTTTCTGCCCGCCCCTCGCAGCGGGTGAGACCTCGGTGGCGGCCCAGCTGGGGGTGACGACTCCAGGCGGGGCGGATATCCTCATCCATTCGGTGCAGGCCTACCTCGAGGCCCACCCCACCCACGCTGTCGTCAAGGTCGACTGCCACAACGCGTTCAACAGTCTGTCCCGCGCCAGCATGTTTGCGGCCGTCATGGAGTCCTTCGAGGACTTGTACGCTTGGACAGCCGTGTGCTACGGCCAGCCCGGCCAACTGGTTCACATCATGGAGGACGGCACTCGCGGCGGCCTGCTGTCGCGGTCGGGCACCCAGCAAGGGGACCCCCTGGGACCCCTGTACTTTGCCGCCCCCCTCCAGGGTTGCCTCCAAGCGGTCCATGCTGCCCACCCGGCGGTCGCTATTCAGGCCTACTTGGATGATATCTACCTGCTGGGCCCTGTGCCGGACACCACCGCGGCTCTGCTGGCACTGCAGACCGCGGTGGCCGACATCAACCTCCAGTTGACCCTTGCCAAGTGCGCGGTGTACTCGCCCCAAGGTGATTGCTCCGGCTTTCCGCCCCAGCTCTTGGGCCGGGACGAGCGCCTCCATGGGTTGGATGTCCTCGGCGTTCCGGTTGGCGACCCCGCGTTTGTCATCGATGCTCTGCGGGCCGCCCTCGAGGCACGCACTGAGGTACTGCCCTTGATTGCGCGCCTTCATGATTCGCAGACCAAGGGTCTGCTTCTGTGGTTTTGCGCTCACCCTCGCGTCGTTCACTGGCTCCGGGGCGCTCTTCCGTCTCAGGTCCGGCTGGCCGCCGAGGGCCACGACGAACGCATCCAGTCGGCCTTGGCGCAGCTGGTCCCGGGCCCCGACCTCCCGCCACATGCTATTCGCATTGCCTCCCTGCCTGCACGGATGGGTGGCTGCGGTCTGACTCGTGCCGCCCGGCTGGCCCCAGCAGCCTTTTTGGGCTCCGTCGCTCAGTCGTGGGCGGAAAGCTGCCGGCTCCTGCCCCTTTTGGCAACGGCAGCGCCTGACCTCCTGGACCCCAGCAGCCCTTTGCCCTTCGTCACCGCCATCCAGGAGGCCTATGCTGAGATCCAGCAGGCCTGTTCTCCCGTCCGTGCCGCTCAGGCGGTACAGCGCCACCTCCCTCGCGGCACTCCCTCGGTCGCCTCCGTTCAATCTCCCGCCGCATTCCCTGCTCGCGTCATCGATAAACACCAGAAAACCTACGCGGGTATTCTGCACACGGCTGATTGGATTGCTCTTTTCGCGGACCTCAACGCCCAGGGACGTGCGTGGCTGTTCTCGCTTTCCTTGCGGAGTGTGGGCTCGGCGTACCTTCGTGCTCTTCCCATGGCCCCCCCATTCGCCTTGGCTCCCAGCCACTACTCGGTGGCGCTCCGGCACCAGCTATTTGCCCCGCAGCCTCTTGTTCCGGCCGGGCGGCCTTGTGGTAGCTGTGGGCAGCCGCTGGATCCCACGGGGACTCACTACCTTGCCTGCATGGGGGGCCAACAGAATCAGAATTGGTATTTGTATTTGCACACTGTCCTCCTGACGGTGGTGCTCGCCATGATTCGGTCGGTTTTCCCCCACGCGAACATCCGGTCCGAGGATGCGGATGGCGCTGCCTTCTATTCCCCCAACCACCGGCCTGACATCGTGGTGCTGGACTTTGAGGGGGGTGGCCGGCATCTGCTTATTGACGTTTCGGTGGCGCGGCCCTTGGCTCTTAGCCACGTGGCTGGGGCCTCCCTCACGGCAGGTTACACGGCGGACCGGGCGGAGCGGGCCAAGCTCCTGGCCTACGGCGACGTCGGGCACCATCGTGTGGTGCCCTTTGTCCTGGAGGAGTTTGGGGCCATGGGGCCCCTGACCTCCGCCTTCTTCAAGGAGTGTTGCCGGCTCCGGGAGGACCGGCTGGACCTGGAGGGCCAGCGGGCCCCATGGTCGGCGCGGACCTGGACGTCATATTGGCGTCAGCGCTTGTCGGTGGCGCTGACTCGGGCCATGGCGGACATCATGCTCCGCCGTACGCGGGCTGATTTTGCGGTGCAGCAGGGCTATTAGGTTCCTCCCGTTAGGCGTTTCCATTGGTCTTATCGTACTTCGTAGTATAGAGCTTTGACATGGCTCTGTATATAGGTTTATAGCTGGGCGTTTGCTTTGGTTTGAGTGATTTCACTCTGCTGTAAGTAATTATATTTTTAATATATATTCCTAGTCTGAGGTGGCAGGAGGGGTGGCATACGCAATATATGACGCAATATATGACGAGTCAAATGGGCTTTCGTCCTGGGCGCAACACCGTCATGGCCATCTTCGTTGCGCGCCGCCTCTTCGAGGAAATCGCTCTCCTGCAACCTGGTGAGTTTCCCGCCATCCTGATCTTCGTCGACTTCATCAAGGCTATTGATTCTGTCCTCTGGGACGCTCTATGGGCTGTACTTGCTCGGGCTCGCGTCCCCACTCCCCTGATTACCGTCATCCGCACGCTGTATGAGGGGTCAACCACTTCGGTGCGCACTCAACACGGCATTACCCCGCCATGCCCACTGCAGACCGGCGTCTGGCAGGGTTGCGTCCTGTCGCCGTACCTGTTTATTATTGTAGTGGATTATGTTATGCGCCAGGCACGTGCTCGCTTTGCTAGCATTGCAGGCCGTGCCCCTGGCCTAGCGATCACGAACGAGCTGGGAGAAGGGGGGCCGACTAACAAGCAGAATTTACTAGCTGACCTCATTTATGCCGACGACATCACGCTCATCGAGAAGCCGGAGTCTGCACAACTTTGGCTGGACTGCCTGGCGCTCGAGGCTCGGGCGGTTGGTCTAGAAGTCAGCCCCAAAACGGAGGCCCTGGCCCTCGGCATGGCAGGGCCCCCACCCACACTCCGCCTCTTATAGACGATGCCGAGGTCAACTACCCTCCTTCAGGCCGCTTCAAGCTGCTCGGCAGTTGGCTTCCCGACTGCGAGGACGACATGACGACACGGACCGCATGGCGTGGGCGCACCTCCATGACCACCGCCGCTGGTGGAGCAACCCCGCCCTACCCCGGATCGTCAAGCGTGACCTCTTCAAGGTCGTCATTCTGACGATCCTGACCTACGGCGCCGAGACCTGGACACTGACGCAGGAGCTGGAGCAACGACTCGCTGACGGCGCCGTCACCAAGATGCTGCGCAAGGCCCTTAACATCCCCTTTGGTTTGCACATTAGTAATGAGGATTTGTACCTGATTTGCCCGATGTTTCCCACATTATTAGGCACAGGCGCCTGGGCCTAGCTGGGCACCTGGCCCGCACAGATCAGGTCGGATACATCAGATAGACTAGCTGGCACCAAGCCCGCCCAGCCTGGGCGATATGTCCTAACCTGGCGTGCCCCCGGCCGCGCGCGGCAGGGCCGCCACCCGTGGACTTTTCGTGATAGACTCGGCATGGACATGTGCTACACTAGACGTGACGGGCTCACACCCGGGCAGCCTCCTGGTTTGTCTGTAATATGGAGGCAGATGGTGCGCAAGGATAGATGGCAAGTAGTGATGAAGGAGACCACCCCCAAGCCTGTGGGGGCTCCGCGTGTGACCAAGTATGGCATTCATAGCGATTCGGGCCGCGGTGCCCACACCCCTGTAACTAGGACCTAGATCGCTTACACCATCTATTCCATGCTTTGCGCCTGCTGACACGGAAGCTAACGACAACACTCCCCTGTTTTCTGCCTTTTTGCGGGATAGCGGGATGGTTGCTGTCAACTGCCACTTTCAACGTCCCTCACAGGACTTGGTCACTTTTCGTGGCCCTAACGGCCGTCAGGCCTGTTTGGACTACGTGGTGGTACGGCAGCCCAGGTGCACCTCGGTTCTGGACGCCCGAGTGTTTGACACGCCCACGGTGTGCTCTGACCACCGGTTGGTGCGCGCGACCATTCGGCTCCGGTTCCACGTCCCCGCGCGCCGCGCCCCAGTCGGCCCGCCCTGACTGGTCTGCTCTACGCCCGGTCCGGGGAGATCCTGACGACTGGACGGACGCCGAGCACGAGCGGAATCGGTGCCGACGGGAGTACCTGTCGGCCCTAGGCGCCAGGGCGGACGTCGACGAGCTGGACAAGGGTGCCCCCAACGCCGCCATTTTTGCGGGCTTTGCGGCCCGTGCCCCGTTGCTGGCGGCCCGGCACCTGCCGGTCATGCCCCGCCGCCGCCCCGGCCCGCTCTACCGCCAGGACCCCAAGGTCTTGGCCGCCCGGCACCGTCTCAAGCGTAACCGGGACCGCCGCTGCAGAAACCAGTGCTCAAGGCCGACCTCGTGGAGGCCTACGAGCACGCTCAGGACGCGGAGGCGGCCCAGTGCATCGCGGATGCCAAGGCCTGCCAGGCTCGCAACCAGGGCAAGGACATGTGGTATACCACCTCGACCGGCTCGGCGGCCGGCGGCAGCGCACCCCGGTGGAGCACACGGGGGACGGCACGGCGCCGGTCAGCCTTGACCGCTGGTTGGCCCACAATGTTTCCTTGACCGGTGGGGCTCGCGTCCCCCCCCCCGCCGCTTCACCCCGAGACGGCCGCCCGCCTCGGGGTCGCCGAACCCCCGCCGCCGCCAGCGCCCCCCTCCTCGGCCGTGGACTACCAAGTCCCCGCCTTGCAGGAGGGCTGCCTTGCCACTGACGACGTCATCCCCCCCTTCACTTTGAAGGAATTGGACGGCGCCCTTGCTCGCCTGCGGTACGATGCGGCGGTCGGTGCCGACCACCTTTCTGCTGAGCTGCTGAAGACCGGCCCTGATCCGGCGGTTAGGGATCATCTGCTGGCGTTCTGCAACCGTGTCCTGCTCTCTGACGAGCCTCCGCCTGCTGAGTGGCGGCAGACGGCCATCCGCGTGATGCTGTACAAGAAGGGCTCTGCTGCTGACCCCGGTAACTACCGGGGTGTCTGCCTCCAGAGCGCCGCGCTGAAGGTCTTCATGCGCATGATGCTGCACAGGCTCCGCGCCGCGCTGGACCCAATGCACCTGCATGGGTGAGTCTCAGATGAGTTTCCGTCGTGGTCGTAACACTGTCATGGCTGTGTTTGTCGCGCGCCGGTTGATGGAGGAGGTGCGTCGCCTTCCCCCTGACAGTTTGCCGCTGGTCTTCATTTTTGTTGACTATATCAAGGCCTTTGACACGGTCCTCTGGGAGGCTCTTTGGGCCATCCTAGCTCTGGATCGGGTGCCACCTGCGTTTATTGCTGCCATTCGCCGACTGTATGAGGGCTCACAGGCAGTAGTGCGGACTGCGGAAGGCACCACCCCACCATTCCCCCTTCACCACGGGGTGTGGCAAGGTTGTGTCCTGTCCCCATACCTGTTCATTATTGTCGTGGATCACGTCATGCGCCGGGCACGTGCGCGCTTTACTGCTCTTAACCCCTAAATGGGCGGAAATGCTGCCGATAAATCGGCAGTAACTCACCTATTTTGTAAACCAGCCCCTGTACAACCTAGCAATATCCAATGGCTGTCCTTGGGGGGCAAGCATGTCCATGAGTTGCCCTAAGCCATGATATATCACAACCTCACATATATTCATCGTAGGCCATGTATAACTGCCGTCAAAGTCAGGGGGGTCAAGACGAGCGTTTTCATTTTTGGTAGAATGTGCATTTTGAATTATGTTGTAAGAGCTAGGCACCTACCACTTCAGGGATGATAAACAATTAGTTGCTGAACAGTTTGAGCCATTGGGGTCATCATTTGGGTGGGTATACCAGCAGTTACACCCAGTACAGCCCATAGGGGTACCGTTGGTAAAAAGCAACCAAGGGGTAGGAGTGGGCATACTACCTACTAATACCTACTAATATGGCCCCCAACCATGCCAAACAATACATTTCCCTTCCACAATGATGGGGAAACATAACTGCATCATCACACTGCCCTTACATGGCACCTATGTGCAGGTGCCACCTTGTCCATGCACGTAGGTAACGTGGTACGGATACCCTACGCAAGGCATGCATTCTAGGAGGCAGCCACCAACAAACTAGTGATTTTAAGCCTATTTCAGCCTGCCCTAGCAAGGATAAACTAGGCCTAAGCTGCTATAGCTTTCCAGGTGATGGCCAGCACACCTGGTGGCACATGCTGACAATGGGAAGCTTCTACTCACCGGTTACATGCTTGATGATGCCACAGAGACCAGCCAACTGCCTCACACTCATGCAATATGTGTGTGGGAAATGTATAACAAACATATATGGAGGTATTCAAACCCATACAGCCTCTAAAACTTATCACCATCACCCTGTGGCAGGTCAACTGACTGAGGGAAGCATCTAAGAAGGGTGTTTTAGAAAGGGGCCAGGCCAGGGTCAAGAAAGAGCATGAATAATGCAAAAAGAATGTGCTACACAAGCTAGAACGTATATATAAACGTCAAACATCGATAGGAAAACGATGCTTAAGCTTTACCAGGCATGGATGGCGTTACCTTGGCCCAGGCGGTGGCCGCAAAATGGCGCATTTCGGCACACCAAAGTTGTGCAGCATGGTCGCTGGATTCGGCGATTTCTGGCCACCCTTGCACGTTTACGACTAATATGTATCATAAAAAGTACAAAGAAACCGATATATCCTTTAAAATACGCCGGAAAGGTATTGCTGTCAACGTTTCTATCGTCCGGCCTGATCGCAGTTTTTTCCAGCAAGAACGCTGCCGACACCTATCAAATGGCATTCCCGCGAACCAAAAATTGGCCTGTATGATCTTTAGGACGTATAAAATCAATATCCTAAGTTTGGCCAGAAAATTCGAACGCAAACGTAAATGCCATGCGTGGGCGCAAGCCGCCATGGCCAGGTCGTCGTTTTCCGGAATGCACGTTGTACGTGAAAAAGTACCCTGACCCCTTGTACTTTGACGGTCTGGAACACCTGTTAAACTTGGTCAAAATATAGCAAACCCTAGTATCATGTTCTGGAGAAACTTATAAACTTTCATTCTTCTCAGCTAAACGTTTCCTAATTCCCAATAGTATTCTCGCAAACTGGTCCCCCGAGTAGGTGCCGACAAATCGGCTGTAAGTCACTTTTTGGCGGAAAATCGGCAGCAAGACCATTTAGGGGTTAAGGGGTTCGAGCCAGGCTTGGACATCCTTAACGTGAAAGAGCACGGCGGGGTTAGACCTGGTTACCGCCTTGCCGACCTGATTTATGCGGATGACACCACCCTCATCGAGAGCCCCGAGCACATTCAGACCTGGCTGGACTGTCTGGGCCTGGAGGCGCGGGCGGTGGGGTTGGAGATTAGTGTCAAAACTGAGGCGATGGTGATTGGGCCGGGCCTCCTGGCAGTAGACCACCGCTGCCGCGCCTGCTCGACGGGACGGAGGTCCCGTTCCGCGATCGACCGCTTCAAGCTGTTGGGGAGTTGGCTTCCTCACACTGCCGACGATGTGGGCACCCGTATCGGCCTTGCCTGGGCCAAGCTCCGTTCGCTCAACGCCTACTGGCGCTCGAAGGGCCTGGGCGAGCACCGCAAGCGCATGCTCTTCAAGGTCCTCGTCCTCACGGTGCTCACGTATGGCGCCGAGGCGTGGACACTCCCACCCAAACTGGCAGCTAGGCTAGACGGCACGGTTTACAGGATGCTCCGACAGGTCCGTAGGGTTTTCCGAGCGTCCGTCATCAGAGTCTTTGTATCATGGCATGCCTCGTATTTCGGACGAGATTAGGCAGCGTAGGATAGCATTTGTAGGACACCTTGCTCGCACCAGCCAGGTCGACACCGCCCTTGCTTGGTCTGGCCGGCCCCCAGCGGCTTGGCCAGCCAGGGCGACACATTCTGACCTGGCCTGGCCCCGAGGGCATTCCCAAAAGGGTAGGGAAACCTGTCACGAACTACATCCAGATGTTGCTGGACGACCTAGTGGTCCCAGCCCAGTTTGAGCACCGCATCCACTCTCTCTCCCGTCTTTGGACTGCCATGCAGGACAAGACGCGGTGGAAGAGGATTGTCAAGGCGCACACGCCCGACCCTGTGGGCAAGCCCCCTCCCCCCAAGCGGAGGAGGCAATTTGATGATGAGTAGCGTAGTTAGGATTTTCTAGACTAGATAGCTTAGAGTTAGGGTAGTTCGATAATTTACGCGGCTTCCTCCACCCCATCCATCATGGAATACGTGCTACATGATCTCCCCACGGAGGCATGTTATAATTTAATTTTTAATTTTAATTTTTAATCCATTCCATCCCATGCATGTTCCCCTCCCACTGAGGACTTATGCTCACGTGACGCAGTCACGTGTCTATTAATTAATTAATTGATAGTTAATATGACGAGCAAACGCTCCTCGACGCAATTAATGCAGCCTGGCGGCTGCGCTAGGCCATGAAAATACGCCTGCAGCTCCGGCTGCAGCTTCGCCCTCAAGTCCGGCAGGCAGCGGTAACACTAGTCGCGCACTGGTGGTCGCCCCGCACCCTCCCGGGCTTCATGCCTCGCCTTCAGCCTCGCCTGAGCCCAAACGCAGCCGCCCAACCGAACCTAGCTGGTCTGAGCATAATTGTCCTCAGGGAAATGAATATGGCCGGATGCGCGGTGGATGGATGTAGCTATGTCTACTTCCTAGTTACAGGGTTGCAGGCTCCACGGCCCGAATCACTATGCATGCCACACTTAGTCACACGCAGAGGCCCCACCGACTAGGTGGTGGTGGCCTTCATTACCGTCTGCCACCGATCTTTACTACGCGTCATCGGCCTCGATCCATGTTACATGCAGACAAATTACCAGGGGGTTCCCCGGGCGTGAGCCCGCCCGGCCCGTGGAGGAACGCACGTGTCTATGCCTAGCCGGCCTATCGCGGAAAGTCTGAGGAGGGCGGCCCGGCTGGCGCGTGCAGCCTGCATGGGGCACTGCTAGCTGATGCCACGTGAGGACCCAGCGCGCCTGGGCTGGGCGGGCTAGCTTATAGTGACAGCTAGCTGGTCTATCTGATGTATCTACCTGATCTGTGCGGGCCAGGTGCCCGGCTAGGCCCAGGCGCCTATGGCAGCCTAAGAATGTGGGAAACAATATTTGGTAAATCAGCGTACAATTAAATCCTCATTGCTAGGCATGCTGGCCGCGAACATGCCGGCCTAGTGATTAAGAATGAGCCTGGGGAGGGGGAGTGTAACAACCAAATGTTACATCCAAAGTTTTCCTACTGGTGACCTTATCATGAGTTCTTGGGGACAATTATTTGGATAGTTAGGAGGCTTCGACGTATGAGTATAGGCCTGCTGAGATCTGTCGAATTATTGTTCTACCCTCATTGGTCGTGGCCTGATCCACGTGGGGTACTTTGTATGGTTTAGTTCAGCCAGTCATAGATTCTCTTTAAGACTGTCGTACCTGGTGGATCTGGTTCCAGGTCACGGAGATTCTGTAGTGCTGGCCTTGTGCTGTGTTGTGGATTCTGAGGACAGGATCTTACCTTGAGTGATCCTCACTTTTGATTGGTTCTTTCGGGTTAGGGTTGAGCCGACTCTGCGTGCACGATGACTTTTATACTGATTGTGGCGGCCGTGCATGCGTACGTGAGAGCTAAAGCTATGGTGTAATTCAAGGGTTTCCTTGTTTCATCAATCAAACAACCCTTGCCAAAAGTCAACTATAACTTCAACAGATAGTCGACTTGGATATAACTTGTCTGTTGTGTCTAACAAGGGTGGGGACTCATTCCCTTAACTGTTGAAGATCCATCTTCATTGCTTCTCTGGACGTGAAGTTATCTGTCGCGACTCCAACCCAGGTATAAAGATCTTTTCACGCTAATGTTGATACTGAGGCTGTTGCAAACACAACATTTTTAGTCGTTACATTGGTATCGGAGGTTTCTACCTAGGTGTTGGTGATCTTGATAGTATTAGTTCACGGTTAACAATGAAAGTCATGCCCGACCCAGAGAGGGTACGTTATGCTGTGTGTTCGGACAGTTTTTAGAGTGTGACTCATCCTTATGTGACAGTCTTGCTCTGAGAGCTGCTTTGAGCTCACAAGTCTCTAACGTCTTCCCAGTCCGGCATGCGCGACCCATGGAGTGATGAGTAACCCGGAGACACAACCACCGTTATGAAGTAAGAGAGTTGAAGATGCAACCACATCTTTAGCAGCTCAACGGACGACCGGTGATGAAAGGGTTTTTTCATCTACTCCCAGACGTCAACTATTTGGATTCGTGCAATATTTCATAGACAAGCGTACTTACTTACGGGCTGTCGGCTGGCTGGCCGCATCGTGCTGAAGTCCGACCACCGCCCTGTCTGTCGTGGCTGCTGACGCCGCAGTCTCCTCCTAGCTCCAAACATCTTTATATATTAGCATTACGCAAGTGTTGCTACGTTTCGAGCAGGGCAATGCGGAGTGTTGGTCCAGTAGCTCAGCAGGTCCGGCTCCAGAATCCTGCTAGGAGCTGTTTTTTTTTCCTGCCGGCTCTGTTTTCCGCCAGGCTGACATGGCGCTACGGGTTATGGCTGAGCCGACGCACTGTTGCTGCCGACGGCACCTATCACCCGGCTTCCGGGTTGCGGCTGCACGCACGACCACCACCGCGACCGCCTGACTACGTCGCTGTCTCAGGTTGTTTTTTTCCCGGTGCTGCTTTTCTTTGACGACATTGTTACGGTGTGGCTCAGGTTACACCTCGTGTCTTTTGAGGGTGGCTCCGGATGAGCGGACAGTAGGGATTCATGGCTGCCTTTCTTTTTGCATGGGCAGCCTACCCTAGCTGTTTAAGGACTGTGGCACGTTCTTAATTCACGCGTCGCCAAACATTTATTTCAGTTGTGAGGGAAACTCTTCCTTTTCTTGTTGAGCAACATGACAGTGGAGGCGTTCTAGGTGGAGCTTTGGTTCCTCCCACGTGGATGGTGGTTTGGTTTTGGTGGGGAGGAGAACAACGGCATCTGAGTTGTTCCCACTATCAACATGGTACTATGGAAAGGGCGAGCTCCCTAGGAGTTGTCCAGAGTGGTCCAGATTGGTGGCAGCTACGTCTGGTTACCCTGAGCAATTTTTTGCGGGGGAGTGGACATCCTGGCTGTCTGCAATGTAATTTCCAGACGGCATCACACATGCCAGGGCAGAACAACAGCAGGTACGGGGTTTCCACTATCATACTTGGACAGCTGTGTCTAGTTACCCTGAGAAAATTTCTGCGGGGGAGTGGATATCACAGGTCTGCCAAAGGGGTTGCCAGATGCTATCATGGAGGCACATGGCATGGTAGATGCCACCACATCAGGGGACATCGGGATACCTGCAGTGGGTTGTCCCCAAAAGGGTATCACATGAGTTGGATATCCCAGGTCTGCCAAAGGGTTGCCAGATGCTATCATGGAGGCATATGGCATGGTAGATGCCACCACATCAGGGGACATCGGGATACCTGCAGTAGGTTGTCCCCCGGAGGGTATCACACGGGCACCCATGAGTTGCCAGGGGTCTCTTGCATGGGTTGCCCACTTGCCAGACGGTGTCCTTTGACACACGTTCCCAGAGGGGGTGGACCACTTGCTTGACAACGTCCCCTTACAAGTGGGGTGTGGGTCACTTGCCAGTTGGGGCCCTTACCTGCGCCAGACCATTGTGACCACACATTTACTTCTCCGAGGACATGATGGTTACCACTGCTTGTTGGCAGATGGCCCCTGTTGGGCCTAGGAGGTGCACTAGGACAGCAAGTATGGACACCAGGGCTGCTGTCATAGTTCTTATCTGTGAATATATCTGATATAGTTCTCAGATCAGAATTTTTGACACTGGGCAAGGCGCTTTTAGGCCCATTCTCTTGACTTTTGGGCAGTTGTGCGGGCTGTTGGACCACCTCAGGCCCTTGTCACTCCTTAGGAGTTGTAATACGAGTTGTGAGGGTAAGAATGCCACGAATTCCGCCATGGTTCTTGCAGGAAGTTGCCTTTATTAACAATCAGGAAACACAGACGTAAGTCACGTCACTTCCAAGACTGCACGCAGCACAGACGACAGGGTCGCAGTGCCAAGAGAACGTGCACGCAAGAACTAGCGTCCCGGTGTGACCAAGTCACTCATATAGCTTACTAGGGACGCGTCCAAGTATTCAGCTGCACTGTCACAGCTGAACTGTCAATCAATTGATTACACAGACTCTGGCACGCCTTTGGCGCGCAGATCTATCAATTGTCCATACGGCTAGTCCTGTGGACCTATCCGTACACTAGTCAGCATCAATTGTCTCATAGGTCCTGGCGCGCTACAGTGCGCCTACCTATCAATTGACCATCAAGTCCTGTACAAGTCCTGTCAACGTCCTGCGGACTATCAAAGTGACACTTGTACATCCTGTGTCCGTACGCGCCCA
Source organism: Mesostigma viride (assembly GCA_009746045.1). Lineage (NCBI taxonomy): Eukaryota > Viridiplantae > Streptophyta > Mesostigmatophyceae > Mesostigmatales > Mesostigmataceae > Mesostigma > Mesostigma viride. The sequence continues at coordinate 32,736 of RPFO01001226.1, read as the reverse complement.
CAGTGGCGCGCCGGGTACTGTCGGCACAGCCTAGGAAACGTCATAACTTTTACGTTCCTTAACCAAATGAGGCGTTCAAGGTGCCGTTGGAAAGAGCGTAACAATCTCTATCCATCTAACGTAAATCCTTTACGTTAACTCCAATCCCTTCTTTTCTTTAGGGTCACATCCCCTGCCAGGGACCCTTGAAGTAGCTTGAAATGTCCTTCACTCCAGCTTGAAGCTTGAACAGATGTCTTTAATGGCCAATGCCATTCCCCCAGCCCTTTCTTTTAAGGAACTGGAAAAGAAACAGATCTGCCACAGGGAAAACCATTTCATGAGAAATGGAGAAAACCTATGGAAGTGGCATTACAGAGTACCACCAGATATTAGAAGCACACAAAATTAAATACATACAGGTTAATTCTATGAGGTCTTCTCCAGGAATTAATCCCATCACCTCGGTAGAGCCTCCAGTACAATGACCTTCTGGCGGTGAGTTACATTAATCCCAGATACTAATCCCATAAAACCCAGTACATATTCAATATAAGTACAATAAATCCATGACAATTAAAATACCACTTGACAAAGTAAGGCGTATTACAATAGTTTGCCTGTCATTCTCTCAACAGGGGTCTATTGGCGCCCGTCTTACGGCGCCCGTCTACTTGCCAGATGGTAAACTGCCACAGCAAACAAATGACAAAATGAAACACATAGGCAACAATTAAATCCTGCCCTGGGGAACTAGGGAAGTCTGAACAGGCAAACACCTGAACAGGCCAGCTTGTAGAAACATAATACCAGGGAATCGAACCCCGCCCTATAAACCCCAGAATAAAGGTTCCCAGACCATTGTGAGAAGTATGTACAAATATACATTTCTTTTAAAATAGAATACATGGTCTGTAATGGACCTGTCAACCTTGTGTAGTCAACAGCATGAACCCCAGCCAAAACCTGGCTGTATCCTGATTAAAATCAGAGTGAGTGTACCATGGTCCATGAGCCTTAGTACAGACTAAAATACAGGTATTATGCCAGTCACAATGCTGACACTACCACACAATCTGCTCTCCAATGCCCTATAACCATGCACCAGCTTAGACAGCTTGCTGAGATGGGTCCATCAGAGACTGAAGAACCTTGTATTGCACTGCTGCCTTCTGCACTAGCTTGGTCAAAGCATCAGCAGGATTGTCAACCCCAGGGATATGCTCAATATTGGCCAAGGAGGACAACTCCTTAAGAAGGAGATAATCCAAGTCCCTACTTCTGGCCATCTGCCTGTGCACAAACTGCACCATCCCCATGGAGTCTGTTTTTAGAAGAGTGGTAACCTGAAGTGGCCAAGGAGTGTTAGAAGTCATCTGATGAAGCAACTCCTTCAGATAAAGGCTTGTGTGAATGCCTTCACAAATAGCCCTGCATTCTGCCACATCACTGCTGACAGCCACCCGTTTGTGCAGGCGACTAAACCAGCTCACCAAACTCCCCAGGCCTTCCTGTCTGAGCACAAAGAGCCCTGCAGCCCTGCCCCTGACCTTGGAGACCTGCCTGCTGTCCATTGAGCTATCCACATACAGCTCCATGCAAATGGGTTGTGATAAATCCACTGCAGACAACAGAATGCCAGATGAAGCCCTGACCTGATCAGCCACCTTGGCAGACCCTAGCTCCACCAGCATGTCATCAGGCAACCTGGCTATGACCATAAGGTCTGGCCTGGAAATGCCTGCCACCCAAGCAACCATGCCCCTCACCATGGGACACAGTGCCTGTGTGATGGTTGGAGGAAGCTTGCTAATGAGGGTCTCTTGATAGTCATTGCCCCCCACCAGCAGCATACGCCACTCCCCTCCCTTCTTCACCAGTGTGGCCTCCATGCCCACAAACAGCAGAGGCTCATTCTCCACCTGCCATTGCTCCCTACCCAGAGGAAACTTGGACTTAATGATGGAGATCAGCTCCTTAAGCCACGACGTGGGAGCTATCAGATGTAGGTCATCCCCGTGCAGCGAAGCATACACTGGCAGGCCTTCCCATTGCCCCAGAAACAGACAGGGGTCTACAGGAGAGACCTTCAAGTTGCAATGCTCCTTCAGGAAACGGTTGAGAGTCTCCCTCCAGATTATTGGACTTGACCTCAGGCCCTCCAGGCCCTTGAGGATTTTAAGGAACTCCGTGTGGATGTCCCTTTTCCATACAGCAGGCACCCTAACATAGAAAGGCGTCTTGCCCTCCCACTTTTCCTGTGCCACATCTGCATCACCCTCCAGAAATGCCCTCTTGAAGTCTATCACCACTGAGCCATAGTCCAAGCCCTTGTTGAGAAGGCCTAGAAAGACACACAGCAGCAGCCTCCAAGTATCATGCAGCATGCCAGGGGTATACAACTCCTCAGCAGTGCACTCACCAGTACCCTTGAACTCATTCAGCACTGGCCTGACATGTGGTACCTTGACCCCGTCCACCTCCTTCATCTTGATGACAAACTTGAGCTTGAGTAGACGTCGTGCAGGAGGCAGGTCATTGACAGGTTCCACGCATTTCTTGGAGATCCAGTCCTCCCCAGATTTAATCAGACCCAGTGTGACCTGGGGACACATAATGGGAGAGGACATGAGCTTCACCAGGCCTTGGTAGTTGATAGGGCTGTGTCCAGCAAGTGAGTGAGGACCAATGCCCAAACTGCTTGGATGACTAGCAGCTGGCAGTATGAGGTCATCAACCAAGGGCTCCTGCCCCTGGCACACTTGCACACGCTTAACCGTCCTGGTTACTGCACGTGATAGGTGAGTGGTCCTGAAATTAATCAGTGGGACCTGACCAGCCCCTTCCTTAGTCAGGAGAGAGGACGTGATCACTACCCCATCCTGGCATAGGAAATTCTGCCCCAGAAGAGCAGGTCCTTGATAGCCCTCCAAGACACAAAAAGCAGTGTCCTGTCCAAGGATAGGAATGAATACCTCACCCAGTACCTTCACGTGTACCCCGCCACTGAAGTCAGACACAAACTGATAGCTGGGTTCAGACATGCTGTACCCTGCTGCAGCCCTGGTCCCAATAATGGAGACCTGAGAATTAGTGTCTACCTCTAAGGCAGTGTCCAGCCCCAGATTGCCATGCCACCTGAGCTTGGCTACCTTGGGCTGCTTCTTGGCCCTTTGTAGAGCCCCAATCAATCCAGCCAAACTTGTCCCCCTGGGCTTGGTTAGTGCCTTGGGCTTGACAGTTGACTCCCCAGCTGTTGACCTTGCAGCCTGTTCAACAAGTACCTCTGCAACCTGGCCAGGGCTGACAGATTCCCCTGCAACAGATGTGGTCGTTGCGTCAGTGATGTCACCTGGGACCTGAAAATCCTGCAGATCCTGTGAGCCTTGTGCCTGACTGCCCTCATTCATCAGGTTAGGCTTGACATATGACCAACTCAGCCGGTGTACATGCTTTGGTTCGTCCTCCATGCTGACCAAGCATGCGTGGCTAGCTTCATCAACCTGGGTAACCACCCCAGGACTCCAGCTACCACGTTTGCCATAAAGGCTAGGTTCCTTCCAAGCTAGGACCTTCTGACCCACTTGTGGCTCCAGCATCTTCCAACCCCGGTCCTTCTCCCTCAGCTTGGCAAAGGTGACATGTGCAGCATGTTTCCAGCCCTCCAGCACATGTGGTGGGCACAGGCCATGATATAGACCCATTGGGCTGACAGCAACTCCATCATAGTAGAAGTTAACCCTGCTGTTCAGCTGCTGCTCCACGTTCCTCAGCCATGCACTCCTGACAAGTGCAGGTGCAGACAAGGGTACCCAGTCTTCAGAGATGATCAATTTCTTGACCTCCTGGATTGCCCTCTCGATAGCACCCTGCTGCCCATGAGCCTCCCTAGGTGTAACCAGCAACTCAGGAAGGGTAGGATCACCCTTGAGATGCTGAAACTGCATGTCCACCTGGATCCTTGTGGTAGGAAACTTGGCTCTTACATTCTGCAGGGCAGCCAGCAAGTACCTGTTCTTCATAGAAGGTAAATGCTCCAGCACCTTGTATTTCGTGTACCTGTCCACGCACACCAACAGTTGCATGCCCCTGATGTGTTGGATATCACACTGCAGATCACCAATGCTCTGAGGTAGAGCTTTGGCATGTGATTTCCTGGGCTTGTTGGAGGACAACTGGCACTTACACCGTGAGGCAGCTTGCTGACACGCCTTAAGAAGGGGTGCCCTGCCCATACGGAAGGCAAAGTTGTTTGACAGAGAAGTGGCATGCCCAAACATGTTGTGGATTCGGGCACCCAACTCCTGGTACACAGAGGAAGCAGTCCCTGGCACAGTCAGGACTGTGCTGTCAGGTTGTCCAGCATCACCATGCTGACTTCCATCCTGTTCTGACTCAGAGCCTGAGTCACCCTGCTCATGCCCAACACCTGGACCGCCAGCAGGGACCACATGCATACCACCAGAGGCCTTCACACCCCTCTGTGGTTGTACATTGGTTTCTCTCAAAATGAGAGGTCCACCCTCGTGCCCAGCACGAGGATGCATAGGGTCAGACATACTTACAGCTGCATCAGCTGTCAAGGACGTCTTCATAGGAACCTGTACCTCTCCAGGTGACCTGGGGCCACACTGAACCTGGAGATCACCCTCTTGTTGCCCAGATATAAAATCTGCATTGGAGCACCTGGCCTCCCCCTTGGGTGAATTAAGGTGTGTAGGGGTTGCCTCAGACAGTCACTGCTCCTTGTTGTCTTCTTGCTGACTGCCCTTTGAAGGCTGGCCTGCCTGGGACTTGTTGTTGTTCTTCTTGTTGTTGTTGTTATTCTTGTTGCTGCCCTGGCCCTGGGACTTCTTGAAGCTGGGACACTCCTTCTTGATGTGCCCCCACCCCTTGCACAGGTAGCATTGTATCTTGGACTTGCCCTGGCCACTGCCCCCATTGTCAGACGCGTTGCCCTGCTTGGGCTGACCACCCACCCGCCTGAACACCGACTTGGAGTGTGACCTCCTGTCAGAATCAGGTGAATGATCTCCCTTGCGCTTGTGATGGTTGCCCCTACGCCCTCCTTGGCTTCGGTCAGCCTCAGACGTCTTGGAGCCACCCTGGGTACGCCCGCCTGCCTGGGTAGCCTTCACTGCTGGCACTCCACCCTCAAACAGCTCCTCTGCCTCGAGTGCTTGTTTGATGATGACCTTGTAGGCCTTCAGGGTAGAGTGTGGGGCACACATGACTTTTAAGGAGCCACGTGTCGCCTTATCCAGCCCAGAAACCTTGAGCCAGTTGGTTAGGGCTATGTTATCAGCGACATTAAAGCCGTGAGCCCTGCCCTCCTCAACCATCTTACAATAGTTGAGAAAGTTCTGGATCAGGTCCCCCTTGACCTCCCACCCTTGGTACTTGTCCTGCCAATGGATCCCACTTCTTCCTCTGATCCTCCAGCAGCTCCTTCAGCTCAGCCACGTACAGTGCCCAGGCCTTATTGGCCTTTTTGCACTCCCTGGTTAGGTCCTTAATCTGGTCAGTACACTTGCCAAAAGTGCTACTGCCTATCCAGATTTGATAGTAATTTGTACCACCGTACAAGCTAGGGAACCCTTCCAATCCCTCCACAAACTCTTCAGCCTGCTTAGGCTTGGAGTCTGAGGTTACAGGCTGCAACTGATTGACAATTAAAAGACCCTGTGTGGTAAGATCAAAGCCATGAATAGCTTGTGCATTATTATTATTGTGAGGAAGGTTGGTAATCTCTCCGGTAAGCCCCACGTCATCTACGTGAGCGGTTCCACTACCAGCACCCCCATTATTATTCCCACTGGCTGGACCCTTGCTACGGCGTCCCTCAGCCATCCTGCACTACCAGCTATTCAAAGAACACCTTAACGAAGCAGCAGAAAATATGTACAAAATTTTTGTGTCGCCTCTGCCGCCTGCGCCGGTGTCGCTGCCGCCCCCGCGAATTGCCGCCGAAATTCGACAAAAAAAATGTCGACAAGTACTGCAGAAGAAAATTAGGCCGACTAGTAGTCAAGGCCCCTGAAGTCGCAGTACGTGTATACGAACTCACGATCCTCCATATCCAGCTCCGGACCTGCACCGGTATGAATTAAAACCGGCGTGCTCCCCGCCGCGTAAGTTGCGACGCGCCGACGCGCGACGAGGCGCAGAGGATGTGTAAAGATCGTCAATAATTCCCACCCCGCGGGAATCCACTCTCGCACAGAGGCGAGAAATGCCACCAGGTTAATTAAAACCTGGCGCTCGCGACTGCGTACGCCGCGAGTGAGCAGCGATAACAGCGCGAGATCCTGAAACAAATTTGTTGACACCGCCGGCGCGCCCCCCGTGCGAAGCGATGCCCAGTTTTGCAGGTTTCTCTGGTAACCGGTGAGTGAAGAGAGGACGTTGTCCAACTCCTCAATGGCAGTCGTGACTTCGGTCACCGACCGCAAACCTCCCCGCACCTGGACCGTAAATGTCGATAAAATGTTTCGAATCTGGTCCAACAGGTTGCGGATTGCCGGCACCAGTGCTGGCAAATCGGGGTCCTCGGGGTTATCCCCGAGCAATGCGTGAGCTGCACGCTGCTGACGATGAAGCTCGTCGAGCGAAACTGTAACTTCGTCGAGCAATTGTTGCCACGACGGCACAGTTGGTCTTGACGAAGAACCAGCCGGCGGAGCGGCTATTTCCTCATCGTCCGGAATCCGAAATTCTTCCGAATTTGGCATCTTTTTGACAGAGCGTGTAATACGAGTTGTAATACGAGTTGTGAGGGTAAGAATGCCACGAATTCCGCCATGGTTCTTGCAGGAAGTTGCCTTTATTAACAATCAGGAAACACAGACGTAAGTCACGTCACTTCCAAGACTGCACGCAGCACAGACGACAGGGTCGCAGTGCCAAGAGAACGTGCACGCAAGAACTAGCGTCCCGGTGTGACCAAGTCACTCATATAGCTTACTAGGGACGCGTCCAAGTATTCAGCTGCACTGTCACAGCTGAACTGTCAATCAATTGATTACACAGACTCTGGCACGCCTTTGGCGCGCAGATCTATCAATTGTCCATACGGCTAGTCCTGTGGACCTATCCGTACACTAGTCAGCATCAATTGTCTCATAGGTCCTGGCGCGCTACAGTGCGCCTACCTATCAATTGACCATCAAGTCCTGTACAAGTCCTGTCAACGTCCTGCGGACTATCAAAGTGACACTTGTACATCCTGTGTCCGTACGCGCCCACAGTGGCGCGCCGGGTACTGTCGGCACAGCCTAGGAAACGTCATAACTTTTACGTTCCTTAACCAAATGAGGCGTTCAAGGTGCCGTTGGAAAGAGCGTAACAATCTCTATCCATCTAACGTAAATCCTTTACGTTAACTTTAGGCTTAGGAGTTCTGGCTACCTGGCACTTGGTAGTAGCCATGTTAGAGTCAGCTGTCTTGACAGGTTGGCAGTCTGTGGTTTGCCTACTAGGCAGTTTTTCTGAGTGCCATAGTGAAGGTTGCTGGCTCCTTCTGGCAGCTGATTGACGTTCAGTCCGGGAAGTTGACAGCATGTGGTCATTCTTCCAAGCAGCTTCTGGAGCCAGGCTCATTGGTGTCCGTTCCAGGCCTCCTTAAAGCAGCTTAGTCACTTCCCCATCGCGTGACCGGCGCAAGCAGCTAGTCTTGGTTGTCCAGTCAGGCAACCGCTGTGTTGACTACCCACATGTGGGGGTGGTCCAACGCTGATTGGGCGTGGTGGCAGTAGCCTATTGGGGACTTGAGGCCAGTGGGGGATTGGTAACTTGTCAATGGCGGACATGGTGCATGGAGGCGACGCTGGAGAGTATCCTGGTGGTTGACTAGTGCTGTTGGTGGTGACTGCAAGCACTCAATGGTGGAGACTTCATCAAGCACTGCATGGTGGCCGCTGGGACTCTGGTGACTTGGGGACGCCCAAGTGACGCGTATCTGTAATGCTGGTGCTTGCTCCTGACGCTGTGTTGGGTCCTGCCTGCTGGTGGACATCAAGCCAGCCGTGTGCAGATGAGTAACCTCCTACCCTTGCTTTGCCCTGCTATGGACTTATCCTTGCTTGCATGGTGCCAGGATGGCTTGTTGTCTTGATAGTACACCATCCGCCCTTGAGCTGATTGCTTGCACAGCATGATGGTTGTATGAATAGGACTGCTTGCACGGGGGGTCTGGCATCATGTTTGCATGGGTAGGATGTCCTTGTGGGTTGGATGATGGGCGGGATCAACGGAGCTACAACTGTGGGGCCGGCTGGAATCTTTGGCATGACAGTGATGACAATGGTGCCCACTCCGTTGCCTCTTAATTGAGGAGTTGGACTACTGGGTGCTGGGCGGGGGCTCACATGAGCTTAGAGGTGTGGGTTTGTTGAGGGACCCATTCAGCCCTTTACCACCCTTACAACCTGCCTCATATGCATCAGTATCCGTGGTACACTGACATTAATACTATTCGGCAGTCTACGTGGTTCACGAACATGGATACTACCTTCCATGCTTTGACTAGGGGGACATTGTTCAGTCTACTTGCTAGGGCCCTGCCAAGCTGAGGGTGTATCTGTTTGATGACTGATGGCCTCATCCAGCATACCCTTATGCTGCCCTACTTGTGCAACCTTGTCTTGGGCTCCTTCGATCCTAATGCCCACATTACCTTGCATGGTAGTGCCACCTGGATGGTTGCGGGGAGTGATGTTGTTGCTGGGGGCCCTGCCAAGCTTGAGCACATCAGTTGCCTGATTGGTGATTGCTTTCAGTTTGCTCTCAAGCTGCCCTGTATGCAACTCCGTCTTGGACACTTTGCTGTAGTGCCCATCCCATCTTTAGTCATGAGGTGCATAGGACGCCGTTATAGAGAGACCCTGCAGGCCACCAGTGGGTCAGTGGGCTGAGAGACAGGCCTCCCCACCCTTCTATGGTTGGCTGGGCCTCTGTCCTTATGCGTATTCCATGGCGTTTGTTCCTGCTAGGTTATGCTGTCAATCTTGGGAAGTTGATACCAGGATTATTACAGCTTATTCTACGCAGAGGGGTGGAATTATTAGGCATGCTGGTAGTCTCCAGTTTACCAGTTATGCTGCGGGGGATTTGTGTGGGGAGCAGGGCGTGCAGGGGATTGGGCTGCGTCTAAACCTTGCATGGGGTAGCGTGTGCTACGCTTTACCAGTTGGGGCATACCGTTCATAATGCTGGTGAGGCATTACGGATCTTTTGCTATCCCTATCAAGGCTGTGGATGGTTTCCCAGGCATCTTATGGAGAAATAGTGTGCCTTGGCTCATAAAAAGCCACTGGCTATGGGTTGAGAGTACTAGCTACTAAGGAGATGTGGCTTTACCTCACTCTTACTCCTGTGGGTGCGACTGGAGGGGGGGAAATTTTGTTCTGGTGGGGAGGAGATCTATGAGGATCATAGCGTGGAGACACCTTGGGATTTCAGTTCATCTTTTCTGGGTCTCCTCATAGATCCCTGACTATCCTCATAGAACCTGATGGTATCCTGGTTTCGCTGGCCATCGGTGGGCTATTTTGGCTGTGCTTTGTTGCATCTCCCCAACCTGCTGACGGGTACCCACTGGAGACAACCCTGTCCACGGCCTCATGGGCGTACTTCTGAGATAACCTTGCTCTTCATGAGGCGACCCTGTTGGCGACGTCTTCCTGCTGGATTGCTCCTGTCTCTTGGTGACTGCACTTCCACCTGGGGCGCTGTTGACGTTTCCTCGTTCCAGTTTGCGTGGACTGCCGGGTGTCAGCGGGCCTTGGACTTGCTGCAGCAGAAGCTCATGCCAGCCCTGTGTTAGGATTGAGCATTCTTGGCATCCATCCAGCCTGCTATGACCTGATGAGCCTTGGACCCTGCATGGCAGCCCAAGTTAATTATGGGGGGTTGGCTGTATAGAGGGTTAGCCTTGCTACATGACACTCTGCTTCCTGCCCTGATCAAGCAGTGAGAGCTGTCAGTATTCATGGCATGGATCCCTGTGGATGACCCGTTATCCCTGGGAATGTCAGGCTTGTCCTTCACCCGTGGACTCTAGCTGAGGGAGGGTGGTGTCCCAGAACCTGGAGTGGCCTCACCTTGTTTGGCTTAGGTGCCTTGACCCTGTTGACTCCTTCCTGGATTCATGTGGACTCATCGAATCTGACTGGGATCTGAGTTGAGTGGGATGGACTCTTGGGGGAGTTTGGTGGGACTAAGCTGAGATGACATCCAGATCTTGGTGACCAGCTTCTGAGGATAGTTGAGGGGATCTGAGCCTGGATGGCACATGGAGAGTGACTTCTGTGTTGTACCCCGACATATGACATATGGAGTTGTTCACCAAGGGCTTGATGCCTGGTATGATTAAGACGTGGTTCATGTATGCACACCAGCCTGTATGAGAGTGGCTCCCCTTTTTGTGGCTCATCTGCTGCATAGGATGTATGCATTGTCACCAGGACCTGAGTTTGATATGAGGCCTACTGAGGGGCAGGACATGCTAGCAGCCTTACCTGAGGCCTTGAAGGAGGCATTTACTCAGTTGCAGCCAGTGAGTATGGGAGAGGCTTCCTACAGGGAGCTGTTGGAGTTTCAGTTCAGAAGGGTGACTTTGATTTGGTTCCTTCTTTCTCCAGCTCAGCCAGAAGGTGTTTTCCTTTGGAGACTTCTACCTCTTTTGCAATGCCGGGTTGCCCAAGTACACTGTGGAACTTAGGGTCCGTCTGATGCCACTATGGGTGCTGGTGCCCTGATAGGTGCTAAGTGGTCTGTGGTCAAGACCTTTCTGCAGTTCTGGTGAGCGTACAGATCAGGGGTGAGCAGGCACAAGACGTCCTCTACTTAGGTGATGGACCCGGCGAGTCAGTCTGTGGTGCTCCTCTCCTGAGGCATGCTTCCGCTATGCTGTCCAGATGGTGGCAGGGGCTACTGAGACTTGCATGGTGCTGAAGGTCAGCAGGAACTGGCCATGCAGAGTTGGCCCACGTGGTGGGGCAGTTTCCCATGTGTGGACCCAATGGCAAGGTGGCCTGAATGGGGATTGGTATAGCCTGTGAGGAACAGGGCTGAGAAGGAAAGGGGGGCTTTGGATTGTGGTGTGAGGGGGGGGATTCCAGGATGGATGATGGGGGGGCTCCATTCCAGTTCTGATGTTCCAGTCCGGAGTTCCAGAATTCCAGAATGATGACGGGATGACTTCCCGTATTGCTGTGATTATCTGGGCTTGTAGTGGATAAGGATGTGACTTGTCTTCCTTAAGCACCTGTGACTAGATGTTTATGAGATAGGAGGCCCTGGCTTCAGGGATGTAAAAACCCATCTGCTTGTCCCAAGAGATGGTGGACTTCCTGTTTATTGTTGTGTTGTTCTTGTGTAGGTTGTTGTTTATTCTTCTTGGCTTCTAGGAACTGGGAGTTCCTGTCTTGAGGGGGAGATATGTAACAACCAAATGTTACATCCAAAGTTTTCCTACTGGTGACCTTATCATGAGTTCTTGGGGACAATTATTTGGATAGTTAGGAGGCTTCGACGTATGAGTATAGGCCTGCTGAGATCTGTCGAATTATTGTTCTACCCTCATTGGTCGTGGCCTGATCCACGTGGGGTACTTTGTATGGTTTAGTTCAGCCAGTCATAGATTCTCTTTAAGACTGTCGTACCTGGTGGATCTGGTTCCAGGTCACGGAGATTCTGTAGTGCTGGCCTTGTGCTGTGTTGTGGATTCTGAGGACAGGATCTTACCTTGAGTGATCCTCACTTTTGATTGGTTCTTTCGGGTTAGGGTTGAGCCGACTCTGCGTGCACGATGACTTTTATACTGATTGTGGCGGCCGTGCATGCGTACGTGAGAGCTAAAGCTATGGTGTAATTCAAGGGTTTCCTTGTTTCATCAATCAAACAACCCTTGCCAAAAGTCAACTATAACTTCAACAGATAGTCGACTTGGATATAACTTGTCTGTTGTGTCTAACAAGGGTGGGGACTCATTCCCTTAACTGTTGAAGATCCATCTTCATTGCTTCTCTGGACGTGAAGTTATCTGTCGCGACTCCAACCCAGGTATAAAGATCTTTTCACGCTAATGTTGATACTGAGGCTGTTGCAAACACAACATTTTTAGTCGTTACAGGGAGCCAACGAACCAGCAGAATTTACTCGCTGACCTCATTTATGCCGATGGACGACATGCACGCTCATTTAGAAGCCGGATCGAGTCTGCTCAACTCTGGCTGGACCAGTGCCTCATGCCTGCTGCATGGCGCTCGAGGCCCATGCTGTCGGTCTAGAAGTCAGCCCCAAAACGGAGGCCATGGCCCTCCGCGATCGGCCTGCATGGCGATGGGCCCCCGCCCCCACTCTGGATGCCTCTCAGACGGCACCCAAGTAAACTTCTCTGCTTCAGGCCGCTTCAAGCTGCTCGGCAGCTGGCTCCCCGACAGGCCCGACTGCGAGGATCGACGACAAGATGATCCGGATCGGCATGGTACGTGTGGTGGAGCCTCAACCCCGGCCTGCCCCGGACGGATTGTCAAGCGCGACGTGTTCAAGGTCGTCATTCTGACGACCCTGACCTAGGGCACCGAGACGTGGTGGACGCTGATGCAGCCGCTGGAGAAATGACTCGACGGCAACGTGACCAAGATGCTGCGCAATGTTCCCTTTGGTTTGCACATCAGCAATGAGGATTTGTACGCTGATTTACTGTTACGCCGCGGATATCTACCTCCACCTCTACCTCTAATGGGCCTGATACTACCTAAACTGGTCAGACCTCCTCTACTTAACCCTCTGGCGAAAGACGAACGTGACGGAGCTGATCTCAATGCATTAACGTAAGTGTTACTATAATACGCCATACAACCATTTATCAAAACCCGTTTACTCCAGGAATAGAGGAAGGAAACACAACTACACTGCCGTGACCCAAGCCTAAATGTGTCAATTCACTTAACACACGCCGAGTGCACACACAAGGGGTAGAACGCGCATAAATGGTCACCAACGGTCCAACACGCTCGGGCCGACATGGCCCTCGCCTACAGGTGCACGCTGGTCCACTAAATCTACTGATGCACGCTGGTCCACTACATTCTACCACAGGATCAGGACCACTAGTAAAGTACGCGGCGCGGCGCCCAACGGCACCCAATGTACCACAGTACTGTTACGAGGACAATAATGTCCCGGTAGGAGCCTAAACGTAAACCTAGGGACAACCGAGGCAAAGGACCTAATTTACGTCCGTAACTACAACGAATTGTTACGCGACGTAACACCTCCCCCCCCACAAAGGTAGGGAGCCCTCTCCCTACGTACAGGGAGGAAACAAGGGGTAGGAAACCTAATGCACCCAGCACACACAACACAATCAGAAGCCATCCCAGATACAAAGCACCAATAGTTCACACGGTCTCCACCACCACGCCGGGTGGTGTAGGGTTAGCCAGCACCAAGCCTGGTGGTAGGTTCCCCTAACTGCCTGGAACGGAGTCCTGGCCGGGGGGGACGGCACTGGGCAGGACACACAGAGTAAACACATCAGCACCAAGGACCAAGAACACCAGCCAACTGGCCAGAATATGAGGGCGACTCTACATACCGGAGGGACAACACCCTCAGGTCGGGCCTAAGGCCCTCTATCTAATGGCCATCCGTCTGGTAGGTACCACGGGAGGCCAGCAGGACTCCAGGTAGGCCTGGTAATGGGCCACATCCTCAACATTGTCATGCCTATCTACGGTGAGGAAAACATCGGCCCACACGCCGTCAGGAAAAAGGCCCAGAAAGGCCCAGTAATACCTATGCTGAGTAAGAACGACCTGGCCCGGGCCCAGTCCAGGAAACCACAGGCAAAGAGGCGTAGGAAAGGCTCTACCGCGATCAGGCAGAGAGCCCGAAGGAGCAGGCGATGATACCGGATCCGAGGGCGCAACCCGTCGGGAAAAACAGATCTACCAGGGGCTCCACGTTGGACGGCCACAACCGGATGTGCCGAATCTCACGGGAACGCCACCGACGCGCACACTGGCGCGACCCGAATGTCTCTAGGTAGTCGCTGGCCCGAGGAGGAGGGTGACCGCGGGAGTCTAGACCCTGGCCCGGGAGGGGCGCCGGACGCCGGGCATCCCACTCGAGGATGGGCTGGAGGACCGTGGTGTACGTAACACCCGGCACCGCAGGAAACTCTACCGTAAGGGCATCCGAAGCCATAATGCCCAGAGGCGGAGGGTAAGCCCACTGGAACCCACCGTAGGTGTCCAAGTCGTTGTGGCGCCTAGCCCAGCGATACAGAACGCGCCGAACCAGGATCTCACCCTGGAACACAGGATCAGCTAAAATAACCATGTCGAAAGGAGGCCGATCAGTCTCAATGGGTAGGCCACGATCCCGAGGCGCCCGACACACCTGGGAAAACCCGTAGGACATGGGCGAGATGGCAAGCTCGGCGGAGGCGCGCGGCAGGTCACACTGGCGGCAGGCGAGTGCGGACATACCACATCCAGGCACGGGCGTGTCGCGCGACTCCGGCGTCGCATGCACCACAGAAGGAGCCCTGTCCCGATCACCCTGGGACAACTCCCGGAGGGAGTCGGAAGCGCGGGTAGCGCGAGGATCCTGACCGGTGGACCGAACAACCGCGGCCAAGGACAGAGAGGCCGAAGGGGCAGGGGCCGAAGCAGGGGCAGGAGCCGACACCGACGCAGGTGACACTGGTACAGCAGAGGTCGCGCCGGACCCGAAGCCAGAGGGGCCGTGACGGACCCGCCCCGAAGCTGGCGCGCCGGTCTCGGTGGCCGGTGCACCCTCAGGCCACATGTTAAAAATGGGGCCCGTAGGGACAGGCAGTCCTGCATAAGATTGACTACCATCCAGGCTCCAGTCAGGAACCGGAATCCTCTGCGGGGACCACCCTCCCAAAGCCTGGGCAGTCCGCTAGTGTCGCCAAAGAAGCCCCGCGACGGCTGCGACTGAGCTGGTGGAGGCTCGGAAGCAGCGACAGCGGGCGCGGTCACAGGGGCAGGGGACTCGCGCGTAGGCGCAGGTACAGCGGTCACAGGCGCAGAGGCAGCAGGAGTCGCAGCAGCCGCCGGAACCACAGCGACCGCGGGCGCCAGCGGGGGCGCGGGCGAAGCCGTAGTCGCCGGGGCAACAGAAGGGGTAGGAGGCGCGGATCCAGCTGGCGTAGCCGGGACCTGCGCCTGGGCCGCCAGGAAGGCCCCAAACGCCGTGGTCAGGGACTGGATCTGAGCCTGCATAGCCGAGACCGTCGCCGAAAGAGGATCAGGCAAACCCGAAGGGGTAGGCTCCACTGCAACACCCCGGGTCGACCGAGGGGACGACGGGACCGGAGAGGGAGGAACAGACGCCGAGGAGGCGGACGCAGCGCTCGAGGCAGAATAATCTGGAGTATAATGTACCTCGGCTGGGGCGCCCGAAGGGGCAGGACCATCAACCGCTAGTCCCGCCGCCTGATCAGCTATCTCCATGAATTCTACGGCCCGTAAAAGGTCGCAGGGGTTCTCATCTACCTCAGCATCACCCTCAGCCGGAAGCCAAGGAAACACCTCCCGTAGGCAGGTACGGCCCACAGGGGTAGAGAGGTAGGAGAACACACGGCAACACCGGAGAACCGCATCTATCTGTTCCAAGGCGGGACAGCGAGAACCACACCCCAACAAACAGTGTCCGGCATCGTCGAACCCGTGCAGGACAAGCTGGTGCGGCTCATTAGGGGAAGGACCATACCACGTGACCCCGAAGAGGGCCGCCCTGACTAAGCTCGCATGTTGGGCCTGAAGGGCCGGCTGCACAACGCCACCCCGGTAACATGATCGCGACACCCAACGGCCCGGAAGGGCCTCGAAATACAGCTCAGGGTCCGGTAGGGGCAGGGACGGCAGCGGGCTCTCAGCCGGAGGGGTAGGCTCTGTCATGACGGCTGCGGAGGGGAGGGGACAACCAACCACCCGTCGACAGCAGACATAACATAAGAGAGGAGAAGGCCTACGACTAGAGCTTGTGCAGGGTTTTATATTCCTGCAGCAGGCGACTACACCCATCTAGCTCACTCTCCGTATACCAAACCTTATCTACTTCACTACGAGCATACATCCACTTCACTTTATACTGACGCTGGGTACCGCGGCCCTTTTTGATATCTCGATGGGCCACGATGCTTTCTACTTCGTCTTCTACTTCCCCAGTGTCAGGATTATGCTCTAAAGGGGCAGGCGCTAACTCCCTGCCAGCGAACGTACTAGGGTGGTACAGTTTAAGCTGGCTCCTATGGAAGGTGTTTGAATGCGTTTGCCAAGAGGTAGGGATATCGACTTTATACAAGAAATTTCCTACCCTAGACAACACATGGAAGGGTCCTAAGAAGGCAGGCCTAAGTTTGACCTTCAGTTCTGCTTCAAACTTATGAGCAAAACGGCCAACACGGGGGCCTTCTACTAATACTAGATCTCCTACTTCTATCTCAGGTGCTCGTCTATCTAAGGAGGCACGCAACCTAGCAAGGTACTTAGCCTGAGCTTTTTGATACCCTGAGATCGCGTGGTCATGAGCAGTTTTCATTCTATCTAGTAAGGACTGTACACCTTCTACAGTATCTCGGGACACATCATCCTTGTCCCGTAGAGGACTAGCTAAGAGAGAGGTAGGGGTAAGGGGCTGTCTCCCAGTATCTAAGAAGAAGGGCGTATATCCATGCGCAGCTTGGGGACAATTGTTGAGGGAGAACTCTACCAAACATAAATAATCCTCCCAATCACTACCCGAGCCATTAACATAGTGCCTAAGCGCTTCTTCTACTACTCTATTAAGACGCTCTACTAAATGAGAGGAGGAGGAGTGGTAGGCAGTACCGTAGGTAACCTTGGTACCGATGGCAGCGAAAAACTGCTGCCAAAAATCTGAGGTAAATAATTTATCCTTATCACTAATAAACTGCCTACTCAATCCATGATATCTATATACATTATTGAGGTATAGGCGTGCGCAATCACGTGCGGTGAGTTCTAAAGGACACGGCACAAGATGGCACATACGAGTAAAACGATCTATGAACACAAGGATTTGGGCATTGCCCCTATCATTCTTTCTAAAAGGTCCTACAAAATCCATCATGATAGAATCCCAAGGCATGATAGGGTCAGGCAAGGTCCTAGGTTCTGCTATCTGTCCTACATTATTGGGTTTCATTTCCTGGCAAGATTGACAAGTTCTAACATACTCATCCACATCCTTATAAAGGGAAGGCCAGTAATAAGAGCGGGCTACTAGGTCCCGTACCCGTTTACCACCCTGGTGAGCAGCTAAGTCATGCAACTCAAAGAGCAAGGAGGAGCGACAGATAGGAGGGACATACAGGCGCCATTGAGGGGGAGAATCTGCTATCTGCACATATAAAAACCCACCTACAAATTTACAAGGGTGCTTGCCTAATTGTTGGGGATGTGCAGCAATGGCAGCTAATGCTTCCGGCTCAGTGGCCGTAAATCTACTAATAAGGCGTTCAAGATCAGAGGTAGGCATCGCTACAGAAGTATCCAGAACAGGTTTAAAGAGATCTCCTACCGCCTTGCCGAAGAGAAGGGGAGGTCCTAGGGGACTACGTTTTCATAAGACTTTCCTGACCTAGTCGCTATATGGCTAAGCGGTATAGAAATTTTATTTTTCCCCTCCCCCCCACCGAGGCCACAGGAAGGGCCTCACACGGGAGAGAGAGTCCTACGTGAGAAAGGAGATCAGGCATGCGAACAGCTGTATGAAAGAGGTAGGCATAGGAATCATCATCAGGTAGTTCACCATAAGGGGTTACACCCATAGTAGTAGGAACTAGAGTAATATTGAGAACATCAAGGTCCTCGAAGAAGGAATAGTCTGCACGACGAGAGAGTGCATCTGGTACTATGTTATCTACACCCTTGACATACTGAAGTTTAAAAGGGGAAAACTGTGCTAAAAATTCCATCCAGCGCGCTTGCCGAGGGGTAAGGTTGGGTTGGGAGAGAAGATGGGTAAGGGGACGATGATCCGTTTGGATAACTAACCTATAAGGATCTAGCTCACAGGGTTCATTCAGGCAGACATCAAATTGAGCACCTTTAAGGAAGTGCTGCCACGCGTGGCAACAATACACCACAGCTAAGAGTTCCTGCTGGTGGACGGGATAGTTACGCTCCGCAGGGAGCATTGTCCTAGAGATATATTCAATTGGCTGTAAGCCCTGACCCTGATCCTGGAGAAGGACACCACCTATAGCTACTTTACTAGCATCTGTAGCCACAACAAAGGGTTTAGTAGTATCCGGTAGGATGAGTACAGGAGGGGAAAGGAGTAGGGATTTTAGGCACTGAAAAGCAGACTGACACTCACTACTCCAAACAAAGGGGATATCCTTCTTTAATAAATGATTAATAGGGGCTGCTATAGTGGCGAAACGCGGGATAAAACGCCTATAGTAAGAAGCAATTCCTAGGAAACTACGTACACCTTTAACGTCGGTAGGAGTAGGCCATTCCTGAATTGACTTAGTTTTATCCGGGTCGGTAGCGACCCCGGCATCTGACAGAACGTGCCCTAAAAATGGGACACTCCTACCCGAACGCACTTTAGCACGGCGCGCCCACAAAGAATTTTCAGCCATTATTTCTAATACTTTCTTTAAATCACGTAGGTGCGTTTCAAAATCAGGAGAGTAAATAAGAATATCATCTAAGTAAGCTTGAGCACAAGAACGGTCATGCTCAGATAAAGAAACAGAGGAGAAGGAGGGATCCTTTAGATCAGAGGACACCTGAGGAAGATGAGAATTTCCCATAACAGGTCTAAGCACTTCATTCATTAACATTTGAAAAGAGGCAGGCGAGTTACAGAGTCCCATAGCCGCTACTCTAAACTGGTAATGACCAAAAGGGGTAGCAAAGGCGGTTTTATGGCAATCCTCAGGAGCTATCCGCAACTGCCAAAAACCATCCGCACAATCCAGTACTGTGAAACAAGTGGAACCTTTAACCTTATTAAATATATCGTCAATACGAGGTAGAGGGTATTTAGATTTCACAGTAATATCATTCAACTTCCTATAATCAGTAACTAGGCGAAACTTGCCATTTGGCTTAGGAACTAACAGGACACCAGCTGAGTAGGGGGAGTTACTAGGCTCTATCAATCCTGCTTCTAATAATGACACTAAAATCTGTTTTAGTTCCTTTAACTCGGTAGGGCCCATTCTATACATCGGAGAGTGCGTAGGAACTGCACCGTCCTTGATAACTACACGGTGTAAAACAGAACGAGGAGGAGGATAAGAAGGAGTCTTTTCTTCAAATACTTTTGAGGAATCTATCACAGCCATGTATCTTACTATTTCATTTTCAGTAAATCCTACTCCTATTGTATCCACTGTATTTACATCTATATCCACACTATTGTTAGTGATAGGTATCTGTTGTACTTCTAACTGAAGGAACATACATAATAGGTATCCATTTTGCTTTAATTCAGAACGTAATTCGTCATTTGACATTATACTTCAGGTATAGGTCTTACAGGAGGATCAACAGGTGTAGGAGGAGTAATATCTACCAAGGATAAATTTTCCAATCTATAATGACGTTCAGGTACCCAGTAAGAGCTATCTGGAAACCAAATGACCATGGTATCATAATTAATAGTAATCTTATTATCCTGGTGCCAATCTAATCCTAGTAATACATCAGCGGTAGTGATAGGGCCTATAGTGGCCGTCAGGTTGACAGTACGTCCTTGTATAACCATGGGAAGGGACACCGTACCCGGGGAATGACTGGTGCGACCATCAGCATAATGAACAGTAACGGGTTTGGTGTGAGGGGTAGGGACTAGTCCTAAACGTCTAACTAGGGCCTCGCTCACAAAGGAGCTAGCCGCACCGCTATCTACCAACACAGAGACATTCAAGAGTTCATCAGCATGCAAGAAGGGGTCTACAACAGTGTGAGGGACGGTTAAACCACCATTCAAGAACATAAGAGGACGCACACGTAGTGGTAGGGAAGATTCAGCTCCTACAGAGGTTATAAAAACAGGCAGGCAAAAATTTTTATCTGGGGTACTATCTAAGGACCTGTCCAGGTTACCCCCGGCTGACAGGCCTACTGTTCCCCCCCCCCCAAATCCATAGGAACTAACCCCGAAGAAGACCCTGGCGAAAAAGCCACTGCTGGAGGGTCACGAGGGAGCGAAGAGGGTGCGGGAGCCTGATTATCATAGGGGAACCCTGGGGATCCTGTCTGCACAGCATTCAGCCTACTAGGGGTAGCTGAAGGGATGCGTCCTGAAGTAGGACGAATAGGAGCACGCTGAGGGGTACGAGGAGGGCGAGCGTCGGGATGAGGGGGAGCACCCGAAAGGAACTTGGGGCACTCACGTTTAAGATGACCTACTTCCTTACAATGATAGCATGTGATATGAGAGACATCAAGGGCTGAAAGGTCAGTAACACAGATATCTAATTCTTCTACATAGGAGTTCTCCTCCTCAGGGGTAAGGATAATATTATTAATACGGGAACGGGTAGGAAGAGAAGGGGTGGTGAAGAAATCTGCTACACGCAAGAGATGCTGGCGCACATGCTTGAGGGGCAGATCAGTAAAACGGTAGGCAGAGAACTGGCGCTTGACTTCACGTAATAAGGGTCTACTGAGGCCTTGGAGGAAGCGAGCACGTACTTCTGCACCCGACAAATCCCTAATTCGTACCATCTGAGCATCAAACTCTTTCATATACTCCTTAAATGATTTAGTACCCTGCTGCAAGGTACCAAAGGCTAATCTATCCTGCCAATCTGAATCAGGAGGGACTAAATGGTTCTCTAAACGCTTAAACAATTCTGCTACAGAGTTAGGGTAGGCATGAGAGGCCAAAGACTCACACTGAATGAGGTTAGCAAGCTCAGGAGTAATACAGGTTGTGAGATAGTGAGGAACTAATACAGCATCAGAAAGACGCCATCTATTATGATTCTGCCACGACTCCGTGTTCTGTGTAAGCAACATAATAAAGGTGAAAAACTGTTGAGGGGTAGACTTGACATCCAGCTTGGGAAGGTTAGCAAAGAGGGGAAGAGCAGGGGGCTTAGGGGGATTAGAAGAGTCAGTTTTTCCCATAGGGCCACTATCTTCCACTGCTACATAAGCGGGATAGAAGGAAGGAAGAGGAAAAGTCTTGGGTAGGGGTCTAGACGGGGCCACCGTTTCAGGCTGGTGCCCATAAGAGAAGGGGACAGTATATTGCTCACGAAGAGAGGAATAGGCAAAATGATCATAATTTCTGTCATCTAAGGGCATGGTACTGAAATCACTATTAACTTCTAAATCAGCCACACGGGTAGGGACCTGGGCTGCCTCATAGGCCGTCTCAGGGTAGGACCAGGAAGCAGGTGGGTAAAAGGGAACTGCACTAGGGCGCCCAGAAGGACCGACAGGGGCAGAGGCACGACCCGTGTTAAGAGCAGGCATGGAAGGAACAGGGTGGGAAGGAGGCCTAAAAACATTGTTAGTTAGTGAGGACCTGCTGGAGGGTTGAGCCAAGGTTGCAGGAGGGGCAGGGGCCTGGTTCAGGGTAAGGGAAGGGTCATCACTAAATCTGACTTGCATACGTTGACGTTGTTCATAGGTAGGAGGGGTAAGTGAGGGACGACGGCGACCATCAGCAAGAGGAGAAGGAGGTGAGGCACGAAGATTACCTTGAGGAGTGAGATGGTGTACCGTTTCAAGTGAGTCCCGTCGGTTACCCGATTGTTGTTATGGTTGTTATTATTATTATTATTATTATTATTCATAGTAGGAGTATTGGTAGGTATAGGCGACAGTTACCACCCACTGGATCCATTTTTGTTTAAGTAAATGATCAAAAATCTAACTGAAAGCAACAAGGATAAAGGACAAGGCCTAATATAAGGCAAGGAAAGAAAAGGAAAAGATTTTAATGGCTTAAAAGAAAGGAACAATTTAAATCAGTCCTTTTTAACAACAGTAATGGATAGGGAACCGAATTCCAAGGTGAGAGGAGTATCTAAGCTAGATGAGGATGCAGCCCTCTTAGGGGGAGACGAAGGAGGGGTAGCAAAATCTAGAGCTTCTACAGGAGGGCGACCATGAGGAGTAGAACGTACGTGTAGGCCTAGATCTGATACGCTATGGTCTATAAGGAATTGTTGAGCTTCCTCGAAGGTAACAAATTTCTTATACCTAATTACATTATATGTACGGTTTTGCACTATCTTCCTAGCATCTGACCAAGAGAGGAAAATGGCTGACCATTGAGGGGTAATAACTACGTAATACTTAGCTAAACTATTATCACTAGATGAATGGGAAGGCGCAGTAAAAACACGACGTTGACTCATGATAACTCACCTGGCGTGTCTTGTGATGTCAAGCTAGACGAGGTAGGGGTAGGCGACTTAGCTTGACGATCTGGATCACCGAAAGAAGAAGGAGGGCGGGAGTTTCCAGCTCTCGTCCTAAGTCAGCGGCCGGATATCCCAGCGCTCGTCCTAACACAGCGCCCCGTAACTCTGCGGGTGCGGCCGTCTAATAAAGCAGCAGCACAAGGAAAAAGGTGTAGGTACTGCGACGCTAATCGTCTCCGAACAGTAATACTCCCCTATCTAAGGCAGGAAACAACCGTAAGCAGGAAAACAAGGCGAAGGACAGGCTAACTACGAAAGGATTTATCCGCTGTGAGCAGGTCTAGCTTCTAGGTAAAGCGTGTCCCGAAACGGGCAGCACGACGCTCCTAGCTTGAAGGCGACCCGCCCATTACCTATCAAGGAAGTGTCGACTTCTTGTTCCTGGACGCGGAAGGGGTCTTGAAAAGGTGTATGTGGCAAGGGATAGTCGTCTCGTTCACTACCTACTGAAGTTCCTCCGGAACCATTGTTACGCCGCGGATATCTACCTCCACCTCTACCTCTAATGGGCCTGATACTACCTAAACTGGTCAGGCCTCCTCTACTTAACCCTCTGGCGAAAGACGAACGTGACGGAGCTGATCTCAATGCATTAACGTAAGTGTTACTATAATACGCCATACAACCATTTATCAAAACCCGTTTACTCCAGGAATAGAGGAAGGAAACACAACTACACTGCCGTGACCCAAGCCTAAATGTGTTAATTCATTTAACACACGCCGAGTGCACACACAAGGGGTAGAACGCGCATAAATGGTCACCAACGGTCCAACACGCTCGGGCCGACATGGCCCTCGCCTACAGGTGCACGCTGGTCCACTAAATCTACTGATGCACGCTGGTCCACTACATTCTACCACAGGATCAGGACCACTAGTAAAGTACGCGGCGCGGCGCCCAACGGCACCCAATGTACCACAGTACTGTTACGAGGACAATAATGTCCCGGTAGGAGCCTAAACGTAAACCTAGGGACAACCGAGGCAAAGGACCTAATTTACGTCCGTAACTACAACGAATTGTTACGCGACGTAACATTTACATTATGTTTCCCACATTCTTAGGCACAGGCGCCTGGGCCTAGCCGGACACCTGGCCCGCAGAGATCAGGGAGATCGATACATCAGACAGGCTAGCTGGGACCAAGCCCGCACAGCCCAGCCGTTTTGTCCTCACATGGCATGCCCCAGGCCGCGCGCGGCCGGGCCACCCCCCGTGATAGGCTAGGCATGGACATGTGAGCACTATACCCTAGACAGGGCGGGCTCACGCCCGGGGAGCCCCATGGTTTGTCTGTAATATGGTGGCAGATGACGCGACGTTTCCGAGCGTCCGTCATCAGAGTCTTTGTATCATGGCATGCCTCGTGTTTCGGACGAGATTAGGCAGCGTAGGATAGCATTTGTAGGACACCTTGCCCGCACCAGCCAGGTCGACACCACCCTTGCTTGGTCTGGCCGGCCCCCAGCGGCTTGGCCAGCCAGGGCGGCACATTCTGACCTGGCCTGGCCCCGCGGACATTCCCAAACGGGTCGGGAAACCTGTCACGAACTACGTTCAGATGTTGCTGGACGACCTAGTGGTCCCAGCCCAGTTTGAGCACCGCATCCACTCTCTCTCCCGTCTTTGGACTGCCATGCAGGACAAGACGCGGTGGAAGAAGATTGTCAAGGCGCACACGCCCGACCCTGTGGGCAAGCCACCTCCCCCCAAGCGGAGGAGGCGTTTTGATGAGTAGTGTAGTTAGGATTTTCTAGACTAGATAGCTTAGAGTTAGTATAGTTCGATTACGCGGCTTCCTCCACCCCATCCATCATGGAATATGTGCTACATGACCTCCCCACGGAGGCATGTTATAATTTAATTTAATTTAATTTAATGACGCGACGGTAAAGATGGGTGGCAGACAGTTATGAAAGACACTACCCCCACGTCAGTGGGGGCTCCTCGTGTGACCCAATTTGGCACTCACAGTGATTCGGGCCGTGGCGCCTGCGTACCCTACAGGTAACTCGGAACTAGATAGCTACACCATCCATCCCATCCCATATTCATTTCCCTGAGGACTTATGCTCACGTGACGCAGTTACGTGCAGTACGCACATCCAAAAGCCTGAAAAACTGACTTTAATGAATATCAGTTCCAATGCACTCAGGAACCATCTAGTGATGATTGAGTACCATAAATATGATGTTTGGACATTCATGCCACCACTTGTTGGGGGTACTACCCCCAACCACGCACCGGTGGCGAGCTAAAAATACAAAAAGACGCTATTTATGAGATATTTTGCCCAAGACAAACCACTTATCCAAATGACCTGCCCATACATTTCTGCAAAGTTCCCCCGCTTTTTTAAAAGCTGGGCTATTTACATGGCCATAAATGGTCACATTTGTTTGAGTTATTAATTTCCCGCAAAATGGGTACTTTTTTGAGCCAAACAAAATAAATCAAATCATTAACACATCAGATTGGGTCATCCATACATTTTATCCGCCGCCGCTGCCCCGGCCCGCTCTATACCGCCAGGCGCCAGGACCCCGGCCAAGGTCTTGGCCGCCCGGCACCACCTCAAGCGTAACCGGGACCCGCTGCAGAAACCAGTGCTCAAGGCCGACCTCGTGGAGGCCTACGAGCACGCTCAGGACGCGGAGGCGGCCCAGTGCATCGCGGATGCCAAGGCCTGCCAGGCTCGCAACCAGGGCAAGGACATGTGGTATACCACCTCGACCGGCTCGGCGGCCGGCGGCAGCGCACCCCGGTGGAGCACACGGGGGACGGCACGGCGCCGGTCAGCCTTGACCGCTGGTTGGCCCACAATGTTTCCTTGACCGGTGGGGCTCGCGCCCCCCCCCGCCGCTTCACCCCGAGACGGCCGCCCGCCTCGGGGTTGCCGGACCCCCGCCGCCGCCAGCGCCCCCCTCCTCGGCCACGGACTACCAAGTCCCCGCCTTGCAGGAGGGCTGCCTTGCCACTGACGACGTCGTCCCCCCCTTCACTTTGAAGGAATTGGACGGCGCCCTTGCTCGCCTGCGGTACGATGCGGCGGTCGGTGCCGACCACCTTTCTGCTGAACTGCTGAAGACCCCTGATCCGGCGGTTAGGGATCATCTGCTGGCGTTCTGCAACCGTGTTCTGCTTTCTGACGAGCCTCCGCCTGCTGAGTGGCGGCAGACGGCCATCCGCGTGATGCTGTACAAGAAGGGCTCTGCTGCTGACCCCGGCAACTACCGGGGTGTCTGCCTCCAGAGCGCCGCGCTGAAGGTCTTCATGCGCATGATGCTGCACAGGCTCCGCGCCGCGCTGGACCCACACCTGGGTGAGTCTCAGATGGGTTTCCGTCGTGGTCGTAACACTGTCATGGCTGTGTTTGTCGCGCGCCGGTTGATGGAGGAGGTGCGTCGCCTTCCCCCTGACAGTTTGCCGCTGGTCTTCATTTTTGTTGACTATATCAAGGCCTTTGACACGGTCCTCTGGGAGGCTCTTTGGGCCATCCTAGCTCTGGATCGAGTGCCACCTGCGTTTATTGCTGCCATTCGCCGACTGTATGAGGGCTCACAGGCAGTAGTGCGGACTGCGGAAGGCACCACCCCACCATTCCCCTTCACCACGGGGTGTGGCAAGGTTGTGTCCTGTCCCCATACCTGTTCATTATTGTCGTGGATCACGTCATGCGCCGGGCACGTGCGCGCTTTACTGCTCTTAAGGGGTTCGAGCCAGGCTTGGACATCCTTAACGTGAAAGAGCACGGCGGGGTTAGACCTGGTTACCGCCTTGCCGACCTGATTTATGCGGATGACACCACCCTCATCGAGAGCCCCGAGCACATTCAGACCTGGCTGGACTGTCTGGGCCTGGAGGCGCGGGCGGTGGGGTTGGAGATTAGTGTCAAAACTGAGGCGATGGTGATTGGGGCCTCCAGTAGACCACCGCTGCCGCGCCTGCTCGACGGGACGGAGGTCCCGTTCCGCGATCGACCGCTTCAAGCTGTTGGGGAGCTGGCTTCCTGACACTGCCGACGATGTGGGCACCCGTATCGGCCTTGCCTGGGCCAAGCTCCGTTCGCTCAACACCTACTGGCGCTCGAAGGGCCTGGGCGAGCACCGCAAGCGCATGCTCTTCAAGGTCCTCGTCCTCACGGTGCTCACGTATGGCGCCGAGGCGTGGACACTCCCACCCAAACTGGCAGCTAGGCTAGACAGCACGGTGTACAGGATGCTCCGACAGGTCCTTATACGTAGGGTTTTCCGAGCGTCCGTCATCAGAGTCTTTGTATCATGGCATGCCTCGTATTTCGGACGAGATTAGGCAGCGTAGGATAGCATTTGTAGGACACCTTGCTCGCACCAGCCAGGTCGACACCGCCCTTGCTTGGTCTGGCCGGCCCCCAGCGGCTTGGCCAGCCAGGGCGACACATTCTGACCTGGCCTGGCCCCGAGGGCATTCCCAAAAGGGTAGGGAAACCTGTCACGAACTACATCCAGATGTTGCTGGACGACCTAGTGGTCCCAGCCCAGTTTGAGCACCGCATCCACTCTCTCTCCCGTCTTTGGACTGCCATGCAGGACAAGACGCGGTGGAAGAGGATTGTCAAGGCGCACACGCCCGACCCTGTGGGCAAGCCCCCTCCCCCCAAGCGGAGGCGGCGTTTTGATGAGTAGTGTAGTTAGGATTTTCTAGACTAGATAGCTTAGAGTTAGGATAGTTCGATTACGCGGCTTCCTCCACCCCATCCATCATGGAATATGTGCTACATGATCTCCCAACGGAGGCATGCTATAATTTAATTTAATTTAATTTAATACATTTTATATTCCACTGAGTGGGGGGAAACACAACCCCAAAGTTTGAGCTCATTCTGACAAGCGTAGCTCAAGTTATTGATTTTCCTGTGATGCCACCTGGGTAGACGCTAAAAGAGAATTGAGCTAGTGCTGAGCCAAAATGACATCTGTTTTGCTACCCTAGACACCCAAAAACATGCCCACTTTGATCACGGAGTGTGAGGAGGATGTCCGGAGCGTCATACGCCCCACCCCTCCATCGGCACAGCCAGCCTTGTGAGTCTACCCTTAACAACAAGGCTGGTAGGACGACACGCCTGAGCAGCATATGTAATGCCTATCTCAGGCTAATAATGTGTGATTTTGTGCCAACAACCAAGTTGTTCCACCCAACAACACATTAAAAACCCTCTTCCAAAATGCCCAACAAGCCGGACACGTGGAGGACCACACACGCAGTATATAAAGAGAAAATAAGCTGACTTTTTATCCAACCAACCTGTGGCTAGCTGCTCTGGTTAGCATGACAAAGGCTATCATTTACTCAGTGGGAAAGGTGGAGAGACCATTGGAACAGCCTACCTGACGCATGTGCCACCAAAGCATTGTGTCCCGCAAAATGCACACTGCCTCCTTTCTAACAAGCACGAGCCGCTTTCTTTAGGAGACAGGTGCCAGCACGTCAGTGTCTGGGGAAAATGATGCCGCTGCTTAGGAAGACCGAGTGGATTTCCTCGAACACAACTGTCTATAAAGCAAAAGAAATTTCAGAGAAGCATGGAAATAAAAGCATTACACCTTCCCGACAGGTTGCGGGCCACGCGCTGCAGAAAGCCAGCCACGTCACAGACGAACTTGCTAAAAGACACCCAGGAATCCAGCGATGCAGCGCCACGACCCGCAACTTCCTGGCTGCATCTGGCCGGAAAGAAGGCAAAAAGCTTACGCTCAACGAGCTAAGAAAGCAGGAAAACGCTAGCTTAAGACGTTTAATACAAGAACGTACCATAACGGGCATTTAATCGTGCCCAGGCGCACAAGAAAGTCCACCGTTTCATGGAGAGGTTGGGCATGCATCGCGCAGGCCTAATGTTATCTTACCGCAAAATGACGGGAAAGGTAAAGATAGCAGCGGGAATTTTTACGGCTTTAGAAACATCATTAAACTAGCTTTCCTTACGACCATCAAAACTGGCAACAATCGACAATCACACCGGCAGGCATCCATTATACTTTATTCATCCCGACAGAAATTCAGGCCGGACCCCCCTGCCGATGGCAAAGAAAAAAAGCCCGCGACATTATAGATCGCAACCATCCCGCCATAAATTAGAATCAGTAACTAATTTTCTCCAACAATCGAGCATTTTTTCTGCTTTCCGCGTGCCAGATTTGTCACGTTTCGTCTTAAAGCAGTCGCCATGGCCACTTCCGCAAGGGGTGTGCGCACCGTGCACCCACTTTTCACGGTACGGAGGGTACCGCGGAATTTTTTTGGCGCGGAAAATATTCGCCGCGCCGAGTCCCCTTAACAAATCATACTAGTATATGCTACATCGTCCTGAACCTACATAAGATCATTACAATACATTGCCATGTCAAAAGGATGTCAAAAGTGCTTCAACAATTCCGCCTCATAACGTAAAATCGGCTGACCGGCGCGACGTGACGCCGAAAGAGAACAACCGCGGGGAGCGCGCCGCGTCAATCCGCAGCCGCACATACTTCTGGAGCAGCTCCTCATACGAGCAATCCCTGACCTCGGCACGGATCTGCCCCTCCAGGCCCTGAGGCGTCCGCAATGATGCCGTACGCGCCGTGAAGCTGCGGTGACTCCCCACGATGGGCAGTGCCATGGGCGCCTTGCTGTCCGTCTCGCTGTCGCACTTGACCTGGCTGTACTTGGCCCCCTCACACAACGTGAGCATCATGGCCGAGTCTGCCAAGGACGGCCGAGGCAGCTGGATCGGGGATGCCATCACTGCGTGGACTTTGTGGTCCACTTGGGTGACGGGGGCATCTGTTGTCATAGACGCTCGTGGCGAGCGCACCATCACATTTATGTCCGAGTGGATGCTGATGCTGAGGTCGCCCACGGAGCAGTCCAGGGACCCCCACTTGTCGTCGTCCGTAGCGCCCAGGCCGCTGGGCAGCGGGCTGGGGAACATGGGGGTCATCGGGGTTGCGAGCCGCAGCGTGCGGGGGAAGAGGCGGGCACTGAGCTCGGGGCAGGAGATCTGGTAGAGGTGCATCGACTCCTTGACGCCCTGCAGGGGGTGCGGGGGGGAACAAGAAGCCGTGTGAGGGCGGGGGTGGGGGCGGGGGCGGGGGCGGGGCGGGGGCGGGGGCGGGGGCGGGGGCGGGGCGGGGGCGGGGGCGGGGGCGGGGGCGGGGGCGGGGCGGGGGCGGGGGCAGGGGCAGGGAGGGGCAGCAGAAACTCAGGCGCACAGGGGACCTTGATAGAACAATCTGGTCGAGTCACATAGGCAGGGTGGGGGGAGCGTGCCGGATGCACGGTGGATTGCAATGAGCATACATCCAACCCCATTTTACATATGAGGGTGTGCCTTGTGAAGCCGTAGGCCTGAGCACCCACCCCACCAATCTCTGACATCCAGATTCTAGGCAGATGATGGATGACAACAGAGAGATGACAGAGAGGAAATATAAAGAGATGACGAGTAGCCATACGGCTTCACAAGGCAACCTGTTTATCATGGTAAATGATGATGATGCTGTACATCATGGTCCGACCGCCGCCAAGGGCGTACTTCGCTACATTTTCAACGCAGTTTTTCAACTCCATTCTAAGCCAAGATACAACCCAGGAGAGCCGATGCTGGCCTTTTGAGCACGTGCCTGATTGCAAGATCTGCTGCATTTACGCGAGACAAGACGCGCGATGAAGGGTAGGCCAATTAAAAACATAAGAAGGACGGGATGATGCTTCCAAGTCCGCAGCCAGCATATGAGCATGGTCCCCAGTCAAGCCGTCAAGAGAGGCTTTAAAAGGGATACAAAGCCTTGGAGCAAACAAAACGCCTTTTTTTTAAAAAACTAACTTGCACATCTACCTGATGAATACAGCGCCCTACGAAATGGAGCCACTTTGAAACAAAACTTCAACATCATGGACTTGCTCACCCATTGGAAGCACGTATCATGGTGGGGGCATTGGTGTAATAACCCACCTTGAGGTCAAACTTGCCCAACTCTTTGAAGCACACGCCAGCCGGGCATGAACCCTTGATGCTCTCAAACAGGAGGTCATTGGCCAGCGTCTGGCCGCACGCCGCCGTGGCCGCGATTCTTGCCGCCCGGTTGACAATCGGGCCAAAATAGGCGGCACGGCCGGTCGTCCGGTGAGGTTGCACGTCGCTCGCCACACCCAGGCAGAGTCATATTTGCAATCGCAGGCCCCTGCAATAGCATCATCGAACGAATCACATCATCCCGAAACAGCCACCAACAGGCTCTGGTTGTTTTGTTTTCTTTAAAGGGGGCACCATGATCACGGTATTGACGCCTTAACCACTACAGCCATGGTTGGTCCTTAAAAAATGGGTCTATTTCAGCACCATTTTAGGCATATCAAGAGGCCCCGTTTGCCTTGCCGGCTCATTAGAACCCTGGCCAGGTGTCCAAACGTGGTAATCCAGGTGTGCACATGAAAGTACGCATGAACCTTTCAATCTAGTCCAAACGGAATCCTCACTAGTGAGCTACAACCATAGCTTCTTCTGACAAAAACTCAGCTCGTTGAAGGGGCTCGAGTGAAACTCAGTCCTCGACAAAGAGTGAGTACAGATCAAGAGTCACGCAGGAGAAAAAAGTCATGTCTTAAACAGGCAACACGAGAGCGAGGCTACCTCAAGGGTCGATGCGCTGCCAGCCTCCCACTGTCCGCACATGTGGTCCAATGTGCCAAGAAAACTGTCGCGTTTACCCCAAATATGGGTGCCGGAGCACGTGTGACAGAAGAAAAGGGGGGGAGGACCACAAGGTCCAATGAATGGTGCCTCGCTGAGTGGGATGAAGAGCACATCTATCATCAGGGTCTTCCGTGCCCAGCATGCAGCCACCACGCAGTACATGGGGCTTCATGCACAGATAGATTGGCTGGTAAGTAAGTTAGTAAGAAAGAAAGAAAGTTACGTGCGTGAATCTGCGCTTGAGTCAGATTGGTACCCGCATCCTGCCAACAAGATTGGAAACCAGCCCCCAATGGAAAAGGGGGTGCCCTGGCAAAGCCGTAGCCCCCCTGCTCTGTACCAGTCATCAGAAACAAATCCAAACTGTGCGAGCCACGAAATTTCGTGAACACGAACGCACCAAGAGCATCGCCACCCCAAGAGCAGTCCAAAGCGATAGATGATCTAGAGAGTACTAGTGTACGAGTTGAATAGCTTATAGCTATTACTTTATATCCGCCAACTACTGTTGGCAGACATCCTGCACAGGATGCCTGCTAACAGTAATTGGCGGATAAAAAGTAATAACTACAAGCTATTCAACTGTACAACACGCAGCAAGTGCATCCAGCAAGGCCACAGCACCTGACAACCACGTCTTACCAATCTCCTAGCTACCAAAAAAGTGGATATGAGACACAATGTTGATAACCAGGCAAGATTATCACACCTGAAGACCACCACGTCCGACTCCGGAGGTGATCCTACTCCATTTCCATCGGAGGACTTGAGGATTTCAGCGGCCAGCTCTTCCTCCAAGATTCGATCGGGCCAGGGGAGTGCCATCGCGTCGCGCTGTACTGTGATCGCGAACTGGGCTGCCTGGTCCGCTGACCGGAACGCCAGCAGAAAATTGCCTTCCTTCTCCTCGCACTCGTAGCCATTGAACTGAGGAAACAAGCCCTGGACAAACGTTGTGAGTAGCTCGACAGACTCGTGGTAGTAGGGCACCCTGCGCAGCACCTTGGCACCGCCGATGTAGAGGAAGGCGATCACCACCGGCTCATTGGGCTGCTGGCCACGCACATAGTACCAGCTCCCTGGTGCGTCGAAGAAGGAGGGGCTGAGCTGGCGGGATTTCAGGGGCAAGAACGGGGCGCGCTTGGTCAGGGTCGGTGGGAGCACTTGAAGCAGGTGCACGCGAGGAAGATTCTCGCCCACCTGCAGGGGGGGCAGGGGGCATTCGGTGTGGAATAGGGTCAGAAAGAGGACCTCTTGCCCAGCAAGGGTGGCTATGGTAGGGCTTGATATCTACTTTTAACTCAATTCAGCTCCAAAGCACAGGTGGCTATGGTTAGGGTTTGGTATCCACTTTGATCTCAACGGGTGGCTACTGTTGTGACTTGATATGTAGTAGTATTTACTTTGAACTCCATGCGGCTCCCGAGATTGCCATGGACTGCCGACACAGCTATAACATGCAGCCGCGCAGGTATGTATGTAGACGGTGACCTTGAATCCATGCGCAGGCTTGCCTTTCAGCGTCCTGAACGATGCTTCTTCGTAGTAGAACGTGCCCTTCAAGGTCCT
>RPFO01000648.1:1672919-1709420 GCA_009746045.1 Mesostigma viride | reverse complement strand
AACCCTAAACCCTAAACCCTAAACCCTAAACCCTAAACCCTAAACCCTAAACCCTAAACCCTAAACCCTAAACCCTAAACCCTAAACCCTAAACCCTAAACCCTAAACCCTAAACCCTAAACCCTAAACCCTAAACCCTAAACCCTAAACCCTAAACCCTAAACCCTAAACCCTAAACCCTAAACCCTAAACCCTAAACCCTAAACCCTAAACCCTAAACCCTAAACCCTAAACCCTAAACCCTAAACCCTAAACCCTAAACCCTAAACCCTAAACCCTAAACCCTAAACCCTAAACCCTAAACCCTAAACCCTAAACCCTAAACCCTAAACCCTAAACCCTAAACCCTAAACCCTAAACCCTAAACCCTAAACCCTAAACCCTAAACCCTAAACCCTAAACCCTAAACCCTAAACCCTAAACCCTAAACCCTAAACCCTAAACCCTAAACCCTAAACCCTAAACCCTAAACCCTAAACCCTAAACCCTAAACCCTAAACCCTAAACCCTAAACCCTAAACCCTAAACCCTAAACCCTAAACCCTAAACCCTAAACCCTAAACCCTAAACCCTAAACCCTAAACCCTAAACCCTAAACCCTAAACCCTAAACCCTAAACCCTAAACCCTAAACCCTAAACCCTAAACCCTAAACCCTAAACCCTAAACCCTAAACCCTAAACCCTAAACCCTAAACCCTAAACCCTAAACCCTAAACCCTAAACCCTAAACCCTAAACCCTAAACCCTAAACCCTAAACCCTAAACCCTAAACCCTAAACCCTAAACCCTAAACCCTAAACCCTAAACCCTAAACCCTAAACCCTAAACCCTAAACCCTAAACCCTAAACCCTAAACCCTAAACCCTAAACCCTAAACCCTAAACCCTAAACCCTAAACCCTAAACCCTAAACCCTAAACCCTAAACCCTAAACCCTAAACCCTAAACCCTAAACCCTAAACCCTAAACCCTAAACCCTAAACCCTAAACCCTAAACCCTAAACCCTAAACCCTAAACCCTAAACCCTAAACCCTAAACCCTAAACCCTAAACCCTAAACCCTAAACCCTAAACCCTAAACCCTAAACCCTAAACCCTAAACCCTAAACCCTAAACCCTAAACCCTAAACCCTAAACCCTAAACCCTAAACCCTAAACCCTAAACCCTAAACCCTAAACCCTAAACCCTAAACCCTAAACCCTAAACCCTAAACCCTAAACCCTAAACCCTAAACCCTAAACCCTAAACCCTAAACCCTAAACCCTAAACCCTAAACCCTAAACCCTAAACCCTAAACCCTAAACCCTAAACCCTAAACCCTAAACCCTAAACCCTAAACCCTAAACCCTAAACCCTAAACCCTAAACCCTAAACCCTAAACCCTAAACCCTAAACCCTAAACCCTAAACCCTAAACCCTAAACCCTAAACCCTAAACCCTAAACCCTAAACCCTAAACCCTAAACCCTAAACCCTAAACCCTAAACCCTAAACCCTAAACCCTAAACCCTAAACCCTAAACCCTAAACCCTAAACCCTAAACCCTAAACCCTAAACCCTAAACCCTAAACCCTAAACCCTAAACCCTAAACCCTAAACCCTAAACCCTAAACCCTAAACCCTAAACCCTAAACCCTAAACCCTAAACCCTAAACCCTAAACCCTAAACCCTAAACCCTAAACCCTAAACCCTAAACCCTAAACCCTAAACCCTAAACCCTAAACCCTAAACCCTAAACCCTAAACCCTAAACCCTAAACCCTAAACCCTAAACCCTAAACCCTAAACCCTAAACCCTAAACCCTAAACCCTAAACCCTAAACCCTAAACCCTAAACCCTAAACCCTAAACCCTAAACCCTAAACCCTAAACCCTAAACCCTAAACCCTAAACCCTAAACCCTAAACCCTAAACCCTAAACCCTAAACCCTAAACCCTAAACCCTAAACCCTAAACCCTAAACCCTAAACCCTAAACCCTAAACCCTAAACCCTAAACCCTAAACCCTAAACCCTAAACCCTAAACCCTAAACCCTAAACCCTAAACCCTAAACCCTAAACCCTAAACCCTAAACCCTAAACCCTAAACCCTAAACCCTAAACCCTAAACCCTAAACCCTAAACCCTAAACCCTAAACCCTAAACCCTAAACCCTAAACCCTAAACCCTAAACCCTAAACCCTAAACCCTAAACCCTAAACCCTAAACCCTAAACCCTAAACCCTAAACCCTAAACCCTAAACCCTAAACCCTAAACCCTAAACCCTAAACCCTAAACCCTAAACCCTAAACCCTAAACCCTAAACCCTAAACCCTAAACCCTAAACCCTAAACCCTAAACCCTAAACCCTAAACCCTAAACCCTAAACCCTAAACCCTAAACCCTAAACCCTAAACCCTAAACCCTAAACCCTAAACCCTAAACCCTAAACCCTAAACCCTAAACCCTAAACCCTAAACCCTAAACCCTAAACCCTAAACCCTAAACCCTAAACCCTAAACCCTAAACCCTAAACCCTAAACCCTAAACCCTAAACCCTAAACCCTAAACCCTAAACCCTAAACCCTAAACCCTAAACCCTAAACCCTAAACCCTAAACCCTAAACCCTAAACCCTAAACCCTAAACCCTAAACCCTAAACCCTAAACCCTAAACCCTAAACCCTAAACCCTAAACCCTAAACCCTAAACCCTAAACCCTAAACCCTAAACCCTAAACCCTAAACCCTAAACCCTAAACCCTAAACCCTAAACCCTAAACCCTAAACCCTAAACCCTAAACCCTAAACCCTAAACCCTAAACCCTAAACCCTAAACCCTAAACCCTAAACCCTAAACCCTAAACCCTAAACCCTAAACCCTAAACCCTAAACCCTAAACCCTAAACCCTAAACCCTAAACCCTAAACCCTAAACCCTAAACCCTAAACCCTAAACCCTAAACCCTAAACCCTAAACCCTAAACCCTAAACCCTAAACCCTAAACCCTAAACCCTAAACCCTAAACCCTAAACCCTAAACCCTAAACCCTAAACCCTAAACCCTAAACCCTAAACCCTAAACCCTAAACCCTAAACCCTAAACCCTAAACCCTAAACCCTAAACCCTAAACCCTAAACCCTAAACCCTAAACCCTAAACCCTAAACCCTAAACCCTAAACCCTAAACCCTAAACCCTAAACCCTAAACCCTAAACCCTAAACCCTAAACCCTAAACCCTAAACCCTAAACCCTAAACCCTAAACCCTAAACCCTAAACCCTAAACCCTAAACCCTAAACCCTAAACCCTAAACCCTAAACCCTAAACCCTAAACC
The DNA here is from genome assembly GCA_009746045.1 of Mesostigma viride. Taxonomy (NCBI): domain Eukaryota; kingdom Viridiplantae; phylum Streptophyta; class Mesostigmatophyceae; order Mesostigmatales; family Mesostigmataceae; genus Mesostigma; species Mesostigma viride. Next base: position 1,706,105 of record RPFO01000648.1, on the reverse strand, counting down.
CTAAACCCTAAACCCTAAACCCTAAACCCTAAACCCTAAACCCTAAACCCTAAACCCTAAACCCTAAACCCTAAACCCTAAACCCTAAACCCTAAACCCTAAACCCTAAACCCTAAACCCTAAACCCTAAACCCTAAACCCTAAACCCTAAACCCTAAACCCTAAACCCTAAACCCTAAACCCTAAACCCTAAACCCTAAACCCTAAACCCTAAACCCTAAACCCTAAACCCTAAACCCTAAACCCTAAACCCTAAACCCTAAACCCTAAACCCTAAACCCTAAACCCTAAACCCTAAACCCTAAACCCTAAACCCTAAACCCTAAACCCTAAACCCTAAACCCTAAACCCTAAACCCTAAACCCTAAACCCTAAACCCTAAACCCTAAACCCTAAACCCTAAACCCTAAACCCTAAACCCTAAACCCTAAACCCTAAACCCTAAACCCTAAACCCTAAACCCTAAACCCTAAACCCTAAACCCTAAACCCTAAACCCTAAACCCTAAACCCTAAACCCTAAACCCTAAACCCTAAACCCTAAACCCTAAACCCTAAACCCTAAACCCTAAACCCTAAACCCTAAACCCTAAACCCTAAACCCTAAACCCTAAACCCTAAACCCTAAACCCTAAACCCTAAACCCTAAACCCTAAACCCTAAACCCTAAACCCTAAACCCTAAACCCTAAACCCTAAACCCTAAACCCTAAACCCTAAACCCTAAACCCTAAACCCTAAACCCTAAACCCTAAACCCTAAACCCTAAACCCTAAACCCTAAACCCTAAACCCTAAACCCTAAACCCTAAACCCTAAACCCTAAACCCTAAACCCTAAACCCTAAACCCTAAACCCTAAACCCTAAACCCTAAACCCTAAACCCTAAACCCTAAACCCTAAACCCTAAACCCTAAACCCTAAACCCTAAACCCTAAACCCTAAACCCTAAACCCTAAACCCTAAACCCTAAACCCTAAACCCTAAACCCTAAACCCTAAACCCTAAACCCTAAACCCTAAACCCTAAACCCTAAACCCTAAACCCTAAACCCTAAACCCTAAACCCTAAACCCTAAACCCTAAACCCTAAACCCTAAACCCTAAACCCTAAACCCTAAACCCTAAACCCTAAACCCTAAACCCTAAACCCTAAACCCTAAACCCTAAACCCTAAACCCTAAACCCTAAACCCTAAACCCTAAACCCTAAACCCTAAACCCTAAACCCTAAACCCTAAACCCTAAACCCTAAACCCTAAACCCTAAACCCTAAACCCTAAACCCTAAACCCTAAACCCTAAACCCTAAACCCTAAACCCTAAACCCTAAACCCTAAACCCTAAACCCTAAACCCTAAACCCTAAACCCTAAACCCTAAACCCTAAACCCTAAACCCTAAACCCTAAACCCTAAACCCTAAACCCTAAACCCTAAACCCTAAACCCTAAACCCTAAACCCTAAACCCTAAACCCTAAACCCTAAACCCTAAACCCTAAACCCTAAACCCTAAACCCTAAACCCTAAACCCTAAACCCTAAACCCTAAACCCTAAACCCTAAACCCTAAACCCTAAACCCTAAACCCTAAACCCTAAACCCTAAACCCTAAACCCTAAACCCTAAACCCTAAACCCTAAACCCTAAACCCTAAACCCTAAACCCTAAACCCTAAACCCTAAACCCTAAACCCTAAACCCTAAACCCTAAACCCTAAACCCTAAACCCTAAACCCTAAACCCTAAACCCTAAACCCTAAACCCTAAACCCTAAACCCTAAACCCTAAACCCTAAACCCTAAACCCTAAACCCTAAACCCTAAACCCTAAACCCTAAACCCTAAACCCTAAACCCTAAACCCTAAACCCTAAACCCTAAACCCTAAACCCTAAACCCTAAACCCTAAACCCTAAACCCTAAACCCTAAACCCTAAACCCTAAACCCTAAACCCTAAACCCTAAACCCTAAACCCTAAACCCTAAACCCTAAACCCTAAACCCTAAACCCTAAACCCTAAACCCTAAACCCTAAACCCTAAACCCTAAACCCTAAACCCTAAACCCTAAACCCTAAACCCTAAACCCTAAACCCTAAACCCTAAACCCTAAACCCTAAACCCTAAACCCTAAACCCTAAACCCTAAACCCTAAACCCTAAACCCTAAACCCTAAACCCTAAACCCTAAACCCTAAACCCTAAACCCTAAACCCTAAACCCTAAACCCTAAACCCTAAACCCTAAACCCTAAACCCTAAACCCTAAACCCTAAACCCTAAACCCTAAACCCTAAACCCTAAACCCTAAACCCTAAACCCTAAACCCTAAACCCTAAACCCTAAACCCTAAACCCTAAACCCTAAACCCTAAACCCTAAACCCTAAACCCTAAACCCTAAACCCTAAACCCTAAACCCTAAACCCTAAACCCTAAACCCTAAACCCTAAACCCTAAACCCTAAACCCTAAACCCTAAACCCTAAACCCTAAACCCTAAACCCTAAACCCTAAACCCTAAACCCTAAACCCTAAACCCTAAACCCTAAACCCTAAACCCTAAACCCTAAACCCTAAACCCTAAACCCTAAACCCTAAACCCTAAACCCTAAACCCTAAACCCTAAACCCTAAACCCTAAACCCTAAACCCTAAACCCTAAACCCTAAACCCTAAACCCTAAACCCTAAACCCTAAACCCTAAACCCTAAACCCTAAACCCTAAACCCTAAACCCTAAACCCTAAACCCTAAACCCTAAACCCTAAACCCTAAACCCTAAACCCTAAACCCTAAACCCTAAACCCTAAACCCTAAACCCTAAACCCTAAACCCTAAACCCTAAACCCTAAACCCTAAACCCTAAACCCTAAACCCTAAACCCTAAACCCTAAACCCTAAACCCTAAACCCTAAACCCTAAACCCTAAACCCTAAACCCTAAACCCTAAACCCTAAACCCTAAACCCTAAACCCTAAACCCTAAACCCTAAACCCTAAACCCTAAACCCTAAACCCTAAACCCTAAACCCTAAACCCTAAACCCTAAACCCTAAACCCTAAACCCTAAACCCTAAACCCTAAACCCTAAACCCTAAACCCTAAACCCTAAACCCTAAACCCTAAACCCTAAACCCTAAACCCTAAACCCTAAACCGCCCCATCCTCCAGGAATTCGCTCTCTTTTCCCTCCTTGGACGCTCCATCTCGGAGCTTTGGCCCCCAAAGCCCCTCACCACCACCTTAACCGAATCCTCCATCCGCTCACTCCTCCTGGAGGCCCTCAAGCAGCACGTGGCCCCCATCGCAGCAGATGTGGCGGTCATGGGCAGCACGCTGCATGCCGAGCTCCCCCTCCTCTCCACCGCCACCTCCACCATCTCCACCGCCACCTCCACCCTCCTCGCCTCCTCCACCGCCACCACCTCCACCTCCGACGCCATCACCGCCCAGCTCCGTGACATCGACCAGCGTCTTAAGGACAACGCCATCGCTATCGAGGTTCTGCAGAACACCGCAGGCCTCACCGCCCAGGCGGTGAAGGACATTGCCGCCAAGCCAGCTAGCCCCGGCTGGCCTGGCCGGCGATGCTCCTCCCATCACCACCTGGGCGGACATGCTTAAGCAACATACCACCTCCACCACCTCCGCCGTCGCAGCCCAGCTCCAACGGCAGACGCTTGACCTCCGCAAGGAGGCCGAGCTCGCCAAGCGCAGCCTCAACGTCATTGTCAAGAACCTCACCATGGAATTCCGAGAAGCTTATGCGTGCGTTTGAGAGAGAAATCCTTGGTCGCATGGGCCTTAACGGTGAGATCGAGCTGGTCGCCCACCGCCTTCCCCGCGCGCAGGGTAAGGCAGGGCCGCCCCCGCTCCTTCTCACCTTTAAGACCCCGGCGGACAAGATTTCTTTTCTCAGACGCCGCAAGCGGCTCGAGAAGACTCTCTTCACCCTTGATGACGACTTGACCCTGGCGCAGCAACAACGGCGACGGGAGCTATGGCCGACCTACCTCCAGCTCCGGCAGACCAAGGCGGGGCAGCCGGTGTACTGGAAGGGGGCGGTCATCTACGTCGGCCACAAGCCCTGGCAGGCGACCCCCGCGGCCCCAGCGACTCCAGACGCCCCAGCTTAGGGGAATACAGCAGTAGTAGTGTAGAATAGATAGACCGTGGCCATGTACATGTACGCCTCCTAGAGGCACTATCCTAGCTAAGCCACGCGCTTTATTTAATCATGTACATGTGTGCCTATGATGCGCCACACTCCAGATGATGCCTAGTTTTATTTAGTTATGCTGTGCCCATGCAGAGAGCTGCTCTCTGCTGAGATGCCACGCTCTAGCTTTTGTATAGCTATGATGATCTTCCCCCCCGTGCCAGGATCCCCCCCTTAGGCGGGTTGAACCTGAGACAGCATGGTGGTGCCGGTGCCCTGGTGCACCTAGAGCAAGGGTCGTTTACATTCCCACCCTTGCAGGAAGTAGCTTAGAATGTATGATAGGCCATATGCCCCTTCTCTGGGCTATGTGCTACATATACTCCCAACGGAGTTATGTTCCTAATTAATTAATTCATTAATGGTATTTATATATTGCCGCCCCCCTCCAGGGTTGCCTCCAAGCGGTCCATGCTGCCCACCCGGCGGTCGCTATTCAGGCCTACTTGGATGATATCTACCTTCTGGGCCCTGTGCCGGACACCACCGCGGCTCTGCTGGCACTGCAGACCGCGGTGGCCGACATCAACCTCCAGTTGACCCTGGCCAAGTGCGCGGTGTACTCGCCCCAAGGTGATTGCTCCGGCTTCCCGCCCCAGCTCTTGGGCCGGGACGAGCGCCTCCATGGGTTGGATGTCCTCGGCGTTCCGGTTGGCGACCCCGCGTTTGTCATCGATGCTCTGCGGGCCGCCCTCGAGGCACGCACTGAGGTACTGCCCTTGATTGCGCGCCTTCATGATTCGCAGACCAAGGGTCTGCTTCTGTGGTTTTGCGCTCACCCTCGCGTCGTTCACTGGCTCCGGGGCGCTCTTCCGGCTCAGGTCCGGCTGGCCGCCGAGGGCCACGACGAACGCATCCAGTCGGCCTTGGCGCAGCTGGTCCCGGGCCCCGACCTCCCGCCACATGCTATTCGCATTGCCTCCCTGCCTGCACGGATGGGTGGCTGTGGTCTGACTCGTGCCGCCCGGCTGGCCCCAGCAGCATTTTTGGGCTCCGTCGCTCAGTCGTGGGCGGAAAGCTGCCGGCTCCTGCCCCTTTTGGCAACGGCAGCGCCTGACCTCCTGGACCCCAGCAGCCCTTTGCCCTTCGTCACCGCCATCCAGGAGGCCTATGCTGAGATCCAGCAGGCCTGTTCTCCCGTCCGTGCCGCTCAGGCGGTACAGCGCCACCTCCCTCGCGGCACTCCCTCGGTCGCCTCCGTTCAATCTCCCGCCGCATTCCCTGCTCGCGTCATCGATAAACACCAGAAAACCTACGCGGGTATTCTGCACACGGCTGATTGGATTGCTCTTTTCGCGGACCTCAACGCCCAGGGACGTGCGTGGCTGTTCTCGCTTTCCTTGCGGAGTGTGGGCTCGGCGTACCTTCGTGCTCTTCCCATGGCCCCCCCATTCGCCTTGGCTCCCAGCCACTACTCGGTGGCGCTCCGGCACCAGCTATTTGCCCCGCAGCCTCTTGTTCCGGCCGGGCGGCCTTGTGGTAGCTGTGGGCAGCCGCTGGATCCCACGGGGACTCACTACCTTTCCTGCATGGGGGGCCAACAGAATCAGAATTGGTATTTGTATTTGCACACTGTCCTCCTGACGGTGGTGCTTGCCATGATTCGGTCGGTTTTCCCCCACGCGAACATCCGGTCCGAGGATGCGGATGGCGCTGCCTTCTATTCCCCCAACCACCGGCCTGACATCGTGGTGCTGGACTTTGAGGGGGGTGGCCGGCATCTGCTTATCGACGTTTCAGTGGCGCGGCCCTTGGCTCTTAGCCACGTGGCTGGGGCCTCCCTCACGGCAGGTTACACGGCGGACCGGGCGGAGCGGGCCAAGCTCCTGGCCTACGGCGACGTCGGGCACCATCGTGTGGTGCCCTTTGTCCTGGAGGAGTTTGGGGCCATGGGGCCCCTGACCTCCGCCTTCTTCAAGGAGTGTTGCCGGCTCCGGGAGGACCGGCTGGACCTGGAGGGCCAGCGGGCCCCATGGTCGGCGCGGACCTGGACGTCATATTGGCGTCAGCGCTTGTCGGTGGCGCTGACTCGGGCCATGGCTGACATCATGCTCCGCCGTACGCGGGCTGATTTTGCGGTGCAGCAGGGCTATTAGGTTCCTACCGTTAGGAGTTTCCATTGGTCTTATCGTAGTATAGAGATTTGACATGGCTCTGTATAGAGGTTTATAGCTGGGCGTTTGCTTTGGTTTGAGTGATTTCACTCTGCTGTAAGTAATTATATTATTAATATATATATCCCCAATTTTTATTTTACTTCATGTGATTAATTGAAGGTGGTGATAATGTTGAGTGGTCCTAGGTATACCAACTGGTCATGCATAGTCAACTGGTCAGCCTGATAGAGGAAGTGGGCCGCCTGGCCCCCGGCATCTTGCCGCTACTCTTGATCTTCGTGGACTATTATACACCAAGGCATTTGATACGGTTGTATGGGACGCCCTATGGGTCGTCCTCCACCTGTTCCGGATCCCATCGTACGTCGTTGAGATGATCCGCCAGTTCTACGAAGGGTCCCAGGCCCAGGTCCGTACCGCCGACGGCGTCACTCTGGCGTTCCCCCTGCACACCGGGGTGTGGCAGGGCTGTGTGCTTTCCCCATATCTATTCATCATTATGGTGGACTATAATATTATGCGGCGCGCACAAGCCCGCTTTGCCCGGGTGGTGGGGCGCCCGCCGGGGATTGAGGTCACGGAGTACGCTAGCTACGGCGGGGTTGACCCACCCTACAGATTGAGCGACCTGATCTACGCTGATGACACAACGCTCGTGGAGACCCCGGAGTCAGCCCAACACTGGCTTGATAGCTTGTCACTGGAAGCGCGGGCGGTGGGGCTTATGATCAGCAAGAAAACGGAGGTCATGGCCATCGCCCCTGTGGGCAAGCCCCCTCCCCCCAACCAAGCGGAAGGGGCGCTTTGCTGAGTAGAATAAGTAGGGTTTTCTAGATTAGATTAGGTTAGAATTAGATTAGTTCGGTTTCGCGGCTTTGCCTTCCTCCATCCATCCACGGGAATATGTGCTACATGATCTCCCAACGGAATAATCATGTTATAATTTAATTTAATTTTAATGGCCATCGGCTTCCCTGCCGGGACACCCCCACCCACCCTCCTCCTGCTGGACGGCAGCCCCGTCCCCCAGGCAACTCGCTTCAAGCTGCTGGGCAGCTGGCTCCCCTCCACGGCAGACGACATAAACACCCACATCGGCCAGGCATGGGCGGCTCTCCGCCGCCTCGACAGGTTCTGGACTTGTCGCTACCTGAGTGAGCGGCGCAAGCGCATTCTGTACAAGGCCCTGGTCCTCAGCATCCTCCTCTATGGGCCTGTGAGGCGTGGACCCTGGATAAGGCGCTGAGTGCGCACCTTGACGGCACCGTCACTAGAATGCTCCGATACATCCTAAGTGTTCGCTACCAAGAGCACCGCACCCTGGCCGAGCTCTACTGCGAGCTCCCCCCTGTCACCCAGACCATCCGACACCGCCGCCTACTTTTTGCCGGCCATCTCGCACGCACAGACCAGGTGAATACCGCTGTGGGCCCTGCCGGGGGGGTTAAGGCTGGCCAACCGGGTAGGCACCTCCTCCTATATGGCAGGGCCCCCTTGTCCGCTCGCAACCCACTGGCCGACTCGCGCGGGCCCCGCACCGCCGCGGCGCGACCCGGACATATGTGTCACAACTACTAGAGGATGCCGGGCTTGAGGGACTATCCGTGCTCCGCGGCCGTATGATTGACAAGGAGAAATGGGCCGCCATATGCGACAAGCACCTTCCTGACTAGGGTATGACCCCGTTGACTCCCCACGGCCCCCGCGGCCCATTGCTAGCCAAGGTAGAAGTCGGCTCAGGTAGAGGTTATTGCCCCTGGAGATAGCCGCTATACCACCGCCTCTGTCAAAATGTAGGACAGGTGGCAGGCTTAAAGATCGAATAATGCTTTACTGATTTTATATATTGACTTTGAGTCGGCGTACAAACGGGTAGCCATGACAATTGCAGGGGCAACATTAAGTGGAAAAACACACTGTCGCAGTATCCGTCGATCTGGAAATAATCTACGGTATAAGTTAAAGTGCATCCAGCCGCCACACACAAGTGGGTGGCTTACATCAACACTAAAATGATGCGTCAGATCACTAGTATGCAAGTACAAGGACATTGCGCCTCCAGGGCAGCACTTAGTGAACATAGGGTCGGCGCGTAGCGCGGAGCCAGGCAAATTTTGTCAGACGGCTACAGTACCACTGGCTACAGTACCACTGGTTACAGTACCACTGGTTACAGTACCACTAGGGTACGGATGTCAGCTAACTAATATATTTAGCTAACTAATATACTTAGTAAAATGTAGGAGAAAGTAGTCATATAAGTTCCGGTATACCCGAAACCAGCACACTCAATAAAAAGACTGTCAGGCATATTGGGGCATATCCTGACACCCCCCTTGCATACAATGTGCCTGTTCCCCCCTTGCTCAGAGAGACCTATAGCTAGTGAGGGTATAGCCGGGTACACTCCCCTGGCACCCCCCTTACACGGCTATCTGGTTGGAGCTGAGAGGAGACTGATGACTGTAGCCCCCAGGTGTCCCTGGGAGTGCGCCACAGTGGCTGTTGCTGGGAGAATGCCGGGGACCCTCGAAAAAACTTGGTTGTTGCTGCTGTTGCTGGTAAAATGCTGGGACCCTGGAGAGACATCCGGTGGCCCCCAGGTGTCCCTGGGAGTGCGCCACAGGAGAAAAGAACACAGGTGGACTGTTTGATGCTGGTACTGCAGTACTGGTCACTGCTGGCTGCTGGCATGAAGACCTGCACCTGTCACGTCTGGCAGGGCGGGCTACTAGCCGCTAGCGATGCAGGAGGGCCAGAGGACGGGTTGGGGGGGCTGGCTGCTGTCGCCTGCTGCAGTGCAGGTTGAAAAGCTCCAGGGCCCACGTCTGGTGCTAGCTGGGCCCAGCTGGCTGCTACCCCTTGTTCCCGGTCCCGGGGGGAGCTGGATAAGGCGTTTAGAAGCAGAAACCGGGGGGGAGGTCAGGGGCCTCGTGGGAGGGCGCCGGGGTGTCGGTGGTGTGGTGGGCGGCGGGCCCGCCGGTGTTGCCGCGAGTGTTTCGTAGGTGAGGATACTTCCACCAGCAGGTGGGCTCCTGATGAGAGGTGCGACCGCAGTGGGTGCAGCTGGGCCGCTGGATCCCGCCATTGTGACCGCCACGCCCCCTGCCACGGCCGGTGCCACGGCCACCGCGTCCAGAGTGGGAGGTATGATACACCCCGGTGGCCTCCGCGGAATCTTTGTTACCGTGCACAAGGTCCCAGGCCTTAAGAAGGGCCGCCTTAGTTTCCTGTAGGGTGATACCGTCCCCAAGGTTCAATTGTGCAAGGGACGGTAGCAACTCCTCGGTCACGCCGGCGAGCAGATTCTCGGCCAGATCCTCGGGTGCCATTTTGGCGCCGGTGGCAATCAGGTCGTTATAAGTTAATTCCCCGTCGGTTATATATTGCCGCATTGTGACGCCGGGTTCCAGCTTCATTCGATTTAGCTTGCGGCGTAGTGCTCGCCGGTTGCTCATCTGCAGTTTGAGATGCTCATATTCTTCACAGATGCGATGATATGCCACGCTGCCAGTTTTCTGAGTAACACTGTTTGCCACTTTGAGTGCCGGTCCAACGAGGCACTGACAAAGGGCCGCAAAAAGAATCAGGTCGCGTTCCTCATTGACCTCGGTGCCAAGCAGGACAGACAGCATCCCGAATGCTGTCACTACGGCCAGAAAAGGAATCTTCGTGTTATCCCACTTTACTGGGTCGAGGCCGTCGAACTGTGTAATATTTTTGCAGGCCTGTAGAATGTTGAGATCTTTCGTCGCTTTCGTAGCTGCTGCTGTCGCGGCTGCGGACATGATTGTCTCGGCAAGGTTAAAATCTGGTCACAACCGAGTCTCGGCAAGGTGAAAATCTGGAGACAGCCGAGAAAGCCGGAGACGCTCAATCCGTAATGGTAAAGATTAAGACTAATATGCGACGATGGTTGAGAACAGCAAATACGAGGTAGAGACGATCGTCTAAATACTGGAGTTCTTGAATTTCGATACAGGGAAGCCCGTCAAGGATATGCACGACTGGCATAAAGTGCCGACGTCGGATTCAGGGAGTCAATTTGCCCGATAAATGGGACCAGTTGCAGCAATTTAGTTGGCCACCCCGCTCGATACCATGTCAAAATGTAGGACAGGTGGCAGGCTTAAAGATCGAATAATGCTTTACTGATTTTATATATTGACTTTGAGTCGGCGTACAAACGGGTAGCCATGACAATTGCAGGGGCAACATTAAGTGGAAAAACACACTGTCGCAGTATCCGTCGATCTGGAAATAATCTACGGTATAAGTTAAAGTGCATCCAGCCGCCACACACAAGTGGGTGGCTTACATCAACACTAAAATGATGCGTCAGATCACTAGTATGCAAGTACAAGGACATTGCGCCTCCAGGGCAGCACTTAGTGAACATAGGGTCGGCGCGTAGCGCGGAGCCAGGCAAATTTTGTCAGACGGCTACAGTACCACTGGCTACAGTACCACTGGTTACAGTACCACTGGTTACAGTACCACTAGGGTACGGATGTCAGCTAACTAATATATTTAGCTAACTAATATACTTAGTAAAATGTAGGAGAAAGTAGTCATATAAGTTCCGGTATACCCGAAACCAGCACACTCAATAAAAAGACTGTCAGGCATATTGGGGCATATCCTGACAGCCTCGTCAGCCATTACAATAGAGGACAGCTCGGATGAGGATTATCTCCCCATCTAGTCCTAGGGTTGGGGCATGATGCAGACGATCTTTGTCCGTTTGTCTAACTTTTGTGTAAAGTATTTTAATGAGTTCTAAGGCTAGCTATAGTGGATAACTTCCAGGAGCCACGAGCCACGAGATAGCCATGGCTGACGGCGGCGCCCATAACTTTTACGTTTGGGCTCCGAATTCTGCCGCGACTATCACAATCGCTTTGTCTTTTTAAGACGCACACGTTGATATATTTTTCCGAAGCTAACACGCAATATTATGACGAGCAAACGCTCCTCGACGCAACGCAGCCTAGCGGCTGCGCTGAGCTCTGAAAATACGTCTGCAGCTCCGGCTGCAGCCTCGCCCTCTCCCCCGGAAGGCAGCGGCGCCACTAGCCAAGCGCTATCGCCTCGGCTCCCGCCGGGCTCGCCTCTCGGCCTCGCCCGAGCCCAAACGCAGTCGCCCTGAAGCACCGCCCCCTGCCGAGCCGAGCTGGAATGAGGTCGTCTTTGACGTCAACTCAGCCGATTTTTGGCAACACGGCAACGCCTTGCACGCCTTGTTTTACGGGACGCACGCCTCGATTCTTGCCCTATGCCAGCACCTTTACCACCATAACCGCCTCATTAGTGTGAGCGGCAAGCCGCTCAGTTTTCCCGACCTGCCTCGCTGGCCTCGCCCCCGCCTTCAACTCATCGCCCTCTGCTCCCTCCTCGGGCGCTCTATGGCCGAGATCTGGGCCCCCCCCGTCACTTCCGAAGCCGCCTTTCGCTCCATTCTCGAGGATATGCCCTCGCGCAGCACGTGGCCCCCCTTGCCGCAGATGTGGCAGCAATGGGTGGCACGATGGCTGCCGAACTTCCTCTCCTCTCCACCACCGCCACCGCCACCGCCACCACCACCGCCGCCCTCACGGCCCAGCTCCTCGACATCGACAAGCGCCTCAAGGACAACGCCATCGCCATCGAGTGCCTGCAAAACACCGCAGGCCTCACCGCCCAGGCGGTGAAGGACGTTGCCGCTCGGCCAGCTCTGGCTGGCCCCGCCGGCGACGCACCTCCCACCCAGACCTGGGCAGCCATGCTGCGGGACCATACCACCACCACCATCTCCGCCATCGCTGCACAGCTCAAGCAACAGGCGCTCGACCTCCGCGAGGAGGCCGAGCTCGCCAAGCGCAGCCACAACGTCATCGTTAAGCACTTCGACCAGCAGCCAGGTGAGACCTCCGAGAAGCTTGCCGACGCGTTTGAGGCCAGCATCCTTGCCCCCATGGGCCTCACTTGCGCGTTCAAGCAGCTGACGGCTATCCGCCTTCCCCGCTCGCGGGGTAAGGATGGACCGCCCCCGCTGCTGCTCACTTTTGAGCACATGGCGGACAAGCTGCTGTTCCTCAATTAAGCATCGCAAGCTGCTCCGACGCAGGGACCTCCTAGGCTCCTACACGCTGGACGACGACTTGACCCTGGCGCAGCAACACCGGCAACGGGAGCTATGGCCGACCTACCTCCAGCTCCGGCAAGCAGCCGGGAAGAAGCCGGTATACTGGAAGGGGGCTGCCATCTACGTCGACCACAAGCCATGGCAGGCGACCCCCGCCACCCCAACAACCCCCGCCTAGGGGACCTACAGCGTAGTGTCATATATAGACAGGCTTAGTAGCCTTACGTGGCTCACGCCTATGTGAATGTATGCCTATGATGGGATCCACACCAGACGATGTATTAGCGCTTACGTAGTAAGCCATGTTTCGCCCATGCAGAGAGCCACTCTCTGCTGAGACGCCATGCCCTAGCTAGCTATTGCTTAGCCATGTTCATCTTCCACCCCATGTCCGCACCTTATTGGCGCTGGATTACATGGTGGTGCAGGTGCACCTTGTGCACCCAGAGTAGGTGGCCTGTTACCCCCACCTGCAGGTTGTCGCCTTAAAATTAAATTAAATTAAATTAAATGGGAACATACCTCCGTTGGGAGTATATGTAACACACAGCCCTGAGAAGGGGCATATGGTTTTTAATACATTCTAAGCTACAACCTGCAGGTGGGGGAATGTAAGCAGCCACCTACTCTGGGTGCACAGGGTGCACCTGCACCACCATGATGTTCAGTCGCGCAGGCGATGTCATGGGGTGGGAGATGATTATTGCGACGCAATAGCTAGGACATTGCTTCTCAGCAGAGAGGGACTCTCTGCATAGGCAAAGCTTGGCCAACTACGTAAATGCTAATACAACGTGAAGGTACCATCAGATAGGCATACAATGCATGGGCTGGGCCACGCGGGCTAAGCCTGTCTATTCTACACTCTGATATAAGCCCCTACTGGGCTGCTGGGGGGGCGGGGGTCGCCTGCCAGGGCTTGTGGTCGACGTAGATGGCCGCCCCCCTCCAGTAGACCGGCTTCTTCCCTGCCGTCTGCCGGAGCTGGAGGTAGGTCGGCCATTATTAGCTCCCGTCGCCGTTGTTGCTGCGCCAGGGTCAGGTCGTCGTCCACCGTGTAGGAGGTCCCTACGAGCCGCTTGCGGCGCTTGAGGAACAGCAGCTTGTCCCCTATGTGTTCAAAGGTGAGGTTGTCGCCTAGGATGTCATTAAAAACCCATACACCCCATTCTCAGGGATTAATTAATTGCCGTGGGCGCGCCGCTCCCTGTTCTTCTGCGCGAGCGGGTTCCCAACGTCGGACGACGACTGACGCCCTTGACGTAGCACACACGCGGGTGTCCCCCGGAGCGTCGTAAATCATCCTCCCGGCGTGCCGGAGACTCTGTCGATTTTTCATTTCGTTCCAATACGCGTCCGCGGCGCGCCTGCGCTCGGCCAACTCGTTCGCGAAGGCGATGTGGCGAGGACACGTGTCTCCCTCCCTCGACATGACACCGAAAGACAAAATTACAGGAGAGTGTTCCGGCCGCAAGTGCGAGTCGTGCGAGACTTGCGCTTGCTCTTCGCGGTGTGACTCTGTTACGTCCCGAGCCGGACGGTGCGAAAGATCTAATCTAGTATAAGGTGCAGTTTAATAAGCCGGCATAGCCGCGCATCCGCGTACCGCGATAGCAAGCAAAGATCTCAGTAAATTGACTAACTGAGCAGCGGTTTATCCTCAGCTAGGCCTTATAGCATGATTAATTAATCTAGCTATATAACACGGCATGTCATGAGGCAAATGGCATCCGGATTAGTGCCCCCTGGTCTGAGAGAGTCGTCAACACTCGTTTCATTAATCATCAAACCAAAGAGAGAGAGTCCATCGTCCTCAGACCAATTTCACCTAGCTGCGCTACCAAGCTGGCAAGTTGGTGTGCAGGCGCGCCGACATGCGCGCCGATCTTCCAGATACTGCCGTCAAGCCCCAATAGGTTCTGTATGACGTCTAGGGCCGGCCCGGCCCCTAGAAGATCTCGTACTTCTGGCTAGGCCCAAAATAACTGGTCCGAAACACACAAGGTACCAAATAAACACACAAAGTCCCGAACTTAGGACAAATTCCCAAATAAGTCCCGAATTGAGTCCTATAGTCCGGCGGACTATGAAAGCGAGCTATCGAAAGTCCCAAACGAATAACAATTGACTTTCGACTTATTTATTGAAGGCATTGTTACGCCCATACAAAGGTCTGGGCCGTAACACTCCTCCCTTCCCCAGGGGACGATAGCTGTATCGTCCAGGCTTGGGGCGCACGCAACAAGACAAATAGCACAAACAAACAAACAAGAAAAAAAAAGAAGCACTTGCAAGCAAAACAAGCAACACACACACAAAAGCGACAATTGCCCAGGCTGGGCAGTCAGCTAAAGAGAACAATAGTACAAGATCGTCCATGGGGGTACTATGTCCCAACCCCTGTTCGCCAGCGGGTTAGTAAAGCCAATTCTCCCCGGCGTTGCCACACAAGGACAATTCCTTGATAGCCGATGGGATGCTGTCGCCATCCCGTTGCAATCCATCCATGAGGAGGTCGCTACCCTCACATTCCTCCAATGCTGGGGCCCACCCCTCCCGACCGCGCCTTCCGTTGACGATACTCGTGGAGTACCTGGCGACCCTGCTCACCAATTTCCTCGAGTGATCTTCCCGGGGTTGGCGAGGTGATCCGCATTGTATGCGAGCTGGTATTCGTTCACGTTGGTGCGCGTTTGAGCGAGGTCTACCCACGTCCCGGTGGGCCAGTACGACATGAATGCAGCCAGGTATTGCGGGTGCGTGAACATGATTGTGCCCGCGTTCCAATCAATAACCCCACATCCATGCTCCGCAAAGAAACCTCCCGCCATAGTCAACACTACGACGCGCACCTGGAGAGCGTTGAAGCGAAAGCCCGGAGCCCGCACAAAGTTGGGCACAACCCAGTCGAGGAAATCTACCGTATAGTCCAAGTTTCTGTACATCATATCCCCTATTACCTTTTTGCATGTCAGTTTGGCCTGCGAGTTGTGCCGATCGCCATTGCCCACCATAACCATCCCTTGTAAGCACCACCCCCACTCCCATCCCCACTCCCGCCCCCGCTCCTACCCTCGCACCCGCCGCTGCCTCCACCTCCATTGCCGACGCTGATGCCCAATATCGCCTACCGCCAGCGCTACCGCCGCAGCCCCCTCCCCCCTGCCTCCACTGGAACACTCGGCTACTCCACTGCTTGTTTCCCTAGAAGATTGGAAGCTCAAAATGCTTCAGATATACTATTCCTCATGTAGAATTTTGATGTTACGATTTAAGTGTTCTCTGCCACTCATTGTTTAGAACCAGCCCGTTTTGGTGTGCCCTGAAACCGACATGATATCTTGCCTGCAGGGCACAGACAAGCTGTTCATCGCTGTTGCAGTCCTCCTCGCGATTGCTTTCTGCATCCGCCAGATAGCTCGGTGAGGACACGCGTGGTGCGATGCTTTAAAATTTTGGGATAGAAATCAGGTTATAGAAGCTGTCCCCTGCTGCGACCGCGGTATATGAGAGCTAGGCCAGTTTCGGACGGCCAGGCTTTTTGGTCTCACAACCTGTGGTATGTTCGAATCTCGATCATGTTCTAACAATCGCAAATCTGTGTGTGCTAGATGCATGTAGCAAATTGGCTTTCCTTTTCAGTCCTGGTGTCCCTGGTGTCACTGTGCTTCACCCTAGTGTCAAGTGGGAAATATGGATGGTAAGCCAGCTACAGCTAATATGCTAGTGTCAGCTGTCACGCAAAGCGGTCTCTGCATGCTCGATCAGGCTGCCTTTTCGTGTGTTGGGCGACTTGCTAGACTTTGCAGGGGTATCTTTGCGCATCTTGCTGATGATGCCTCAAGCTCATGTCTTTTGATACGGCCATGCAGAATTTTCTCGGAACTGTACATGCTGTTATTGAGAAAATGCATCTTGGCATGCCTTTTTCCTTGCATTTTTTACTAGCCACTGAACCACCTGCTGGCCAGTTGCAGCCCTAACATGGTTGTCCACCATAGACTACTGCTATGAAGAGGTGCGATAGTCACTGAAGTGCATGGTGAATGGTAACTAAGCGGTGTCGTGGATTTCCATGCGCCTACAGTTCATGTCCCACCTTGCCAATGCCAATGAACCTGCCAACACACAAGTTTCTCATGGCTGCCCTCATTGCTTTACTGCATGGATATGCCCCGGTTTGGCGCTGCTTGTGCTTGGCTGGCTTGGGACCGCAGGGGTCTACGCTTCCTGATCGGAAAAGGGCGCAGCTGGCTCTCTGGCAGTCCAGTTGCCGCTGCGCAACCCCCCCCCCCCCTCAGAATACCTCAGTCCGACAGGCTGCCCACGGCCCAGTCCCCGCCCAGGTCTTCCCCTGAGCGTGATACTTCAGCAGACATGTCAGGAGGGGATCCTGAGCCCACACAACCAGCGGCCACGTCCCTGCTAAGGCCTGGCCTGGCAGCCTTCTCTCTTGGTCGCTTCCTCACGCAGGAAGAGTTCGTGCGCCTGGGTGGGTTGGAGACCGATTGGCAGCTGAAAAACCTGTTCTCATCATACGACTTTGTGGACTGGGTGCAGCACAACCAGGTGCGGGTCTCAGGCTGTCGAGGCCGGGCCCGGCGGTCCGATACAGAAGTCGAGAGCACAGAGTCTGAGGAAGAGAGTGAAGCCAGCAGCGTTGATAACAGCCGCGGGCGCCGTCGCAGAAGAGGGTAGGAGAAATTTTGCGTGATGTCGTCGGATCGAGCACGCTGTACTTGTTGGCCTGGTTGGACTCACAAGCGTAACCAGTGGTAGTAAAGGCTGCTGCGTAAATTGGACCATTCATGTGTTCAATAGAAAGGTCAACGAACGCAACAGGCTGACATCCCGGGCACCCCCAGTGAACGACTTGAGCCTTGGTTCAGCTCCCAGGCCAAACTGGCGGGGGCCCCTGGACCGGCCCCTTACTGAACCCCGCTGCGGGTAGCTGAGGCGGACCTATTGTGTCCCCGCATGCGCCCACAAGTGCGACAGGCTACCTGGTCCCACCGCTGCATGTCCGGCCCTGAGGTGGATGCCCCAACTGTGAGTAGAGTGTGGACCCCCAAGGAAAATGCTGCTGCAATTTCCACCGTCCGCAACAATGCTGCCAATGATGGGGGTGGATAATATCTCATCAGCTCTAGGTCGTCAAGACTATTTTCCTCCGAGGGGGGGGGGGGAGCTCGAGCGTTTCCCTAGGGTGTTTGCAACCGGATTCCACACGACGCCCCCCCCCTGCCGGTGTCTTGGAAGACCGCTGTCCGGGTCATGCTCTACAAGGGCAAGGGGTCCGCCGCGGATACCGGCAACTACCGATGTGTTTGCCTCCAAAGCTGTGTGCTGAAAATCATCATGCGTCTCCTGCTGAACCGCATGCATGCCAGCCTCGATTCCTACCTATGTGAGTCCCAGATGGGCTTTCCGGTCGGTCGCAACTAAGCATTATATGGTCACCAATTAACTAACTAATAATGAAACACGTGCGATCCCGTAAGGGAGTCACAGAGCACCGAAGTGCTTTAAATCCGTGATACGTGTGCACAGCGGGCAGGGGGCAGAGACCCTCCCCTTCCCCCATGCCACAGGGTGCACAATCGGACCGGTCAAAATGATCCCATGTGGGTGCAATAAAGCTTCGACATAGCAAAAGCCGCGAGCCACAAGCCACGAGGTAGCCATGGCTAACGGCGGAGCCCATATGCAACTTTCACGTTTGGGCACCCAATTCGGCCGTGAATATCACAATCGCCTCGTCTTTCTAAGACGCACACGCTGATATATCTTCCCGAAGCTATCTGACACGCAATGTTATGACGAGCAAACGGTCGGCTACGCAACGCAGCCTGGCGGCTGCGATGAGCCAAGAAAATACGCAGGCCTGCAGCTCCGGCTGTAGCCCGGCCCGGCCTAGCAGGCAGCGGTGACACTGGTCAAGCATTAGTAGTCCACTCGGCTCCCCCTGCGGCCTCGCCCTCGGCATCGCCTGATACCAAACGCAGTCGCCCAGCAGAACCGCGCCCAGCAGAGCCGCGCTTTCGGCCCCAACCCTTCAATGCACGCCCCACTAATAATGTGCAGCACTACACCTTTGCTATAGTTGACACTGACTGGTGCCTCAGTGTTGATACATCCGTGCAAGCGGGCATGTCCCTGGCAATCTTCTCCATGGCAGCGTTCTCATCGGCAGAGCCGCCCTCCAAAAATGCGCCCACGATTCTGCCGTTGTCCACCCTGGTAAACAGCCCATACAAGGATATGGTAAACAACACACGGTATCCAACCAGCATGGAAGTAGAATTGAAAAACAGGTACGATAAAGGAATGCGGCCGGCTCTGGACGACACAACCAGGAGGGACAGCCATTACAGGAAATCCTAACGATAGCCGCCCGACAAACTTGGAAGTGGTTGGAAATCAACTGGCAATATCCCACTGGCGATTCACTGAACTGCATGGTACAACTGGCAAGTCGGGGAAGGATAAAAAAAACAATCCTTCTAGAAATGAGCCCTTTGATCATTTTATGGGACAGGCATGAGGAGGGAACACCGCTGCTGACACATGTGCCTGCGTGACTGCCAGCTGTTACCAAAGCAGTGGCAAAATAATTTGGTATGTTAAGAGCCATTGTCGTAAACAGGAGGTCAATTACGGTAAATGGTAAATAAAATTCAATTTAAAGTATCTATCATGTGGTCAATTGACAGTACCGCTAACTAGGACGCTTGTAGTATGTGAAAAAATAGGAGGTGTACATATAGTCAGGGGGGAAAAGTCATCCCCCCCCCCAACACACACCCAAACTAGGTGGGATCAGTGGACCCCCACACATCCTATTTACATGCCCACATCATCCCCTAGGTCGCCCCAGGCCAGCTTTGCATGCTATTCCATGGAATGAGTTACGAGGGTCTGGCATGGGACCCTCACCTTAAGAGCCATCGTCGGAAACAAGTGGTCAATGACTGTAAGGGGTAAATCAGGAGGTATTGAAGTATGTGGTCAAGAGGAGGATGTGGTAAATTGGATGGTATACTCACGGGGTGAAAGTTTTATATGCCATTGCCAGGCGACAGCCCGACTCACCAACACGCGCCGAATTTCTTCTGGTCATAGTCCCCAAACGTGACGCACTCGCCCTTGCTTTGCCCGTAGAACACCCACGCGAGGTCAAAGACGCGCGAGTAGAAGTAGGGCAGGTACGCATAGCCGCCCGCAGCCTGCTCGCCCATCAGCACGCGCGCCACATGCGCGCCCGACTTGCGCGCGTTGTCCACGTGCTCCACCCGCGCTCGCTCGCCGCCGTACAACGCCAGCGGCAGCGTGGCCACATCGCCGGCCGCGTAGATGTGCTCGTTGCTGGAGCGGAGGTTGCCGTCCACCTGTGGATGGTCCAGGTGTGAGGTCGCTTGACATGCACGAGGGAGGACCCAAACACGCGTGAGATGTCATTGCACAGGGCGCCAAGAACAATACAAAGAGTTGTCAATAAATTTCAATACAATGAGTTCTCAATAAGTTTAAATACAATGAGTTCTCAATAAATTTTTATACAATTGAGTTCTCAAGAAAATTTTATACAATGAGTTCTCAAGAAAATTTTATACAATGAGTTCTCAATAAATTAAATACTAGATACAGGATAGTGGGCCGTAGCCTTCACTCGAGCTCTCCATGGCACTCGTGTCATTTCTGTAAAGAATATAGAGTCTGGGTCTGATTGCAGCTGTTAAGTGTCACCACGAACAGAGCGCAACGCTAAACAGTCACATGTTTAGGTCAGTGGCTGCTCCAGCTAAACCCAAACAGGCAAGGGGGATTTGGAAAATGAAGAAAGGTTCCCTTTACTGTCAGCAACACGTAAGCATATCAATTCTATTTACTCTGATCAAAAGATAGTCATATCAGTTGCACAAGTTCTATTTCAGCTGCACAAGGATGTACATTCAGCTGCTCGTGCGCGCATGCATGCGCGCATTGCTGTCATGTGTGCACGCGTGTGCCGTGCAAGCCACTACTTGATAAAATAAGCGGTGCCATGTAGGTGGTCCATGCATGCCACGGTTACAACATCTTGTGAGGCGGAGAGTGCGACACAGGAATGGGGGCTCTCATTTAATTAGTAGTACAGTAAGTCATAATGTACAGTAGCGTAGTATTACCTTCCGGTTGTGGAGGCGTCATGGCGCATCAGGGTGCATGCGTGTGGGCGGGCGCAGGTATTAATCCCTGACCCCTTCTTGTTGTGTGTAAAGGGGGATGGAAGATACCTCCTCAGCGATGACAGGAAATAAGAGACGGGTGCGGAATCCCTGAACACTTCTTGTCGTGTATCAATAAGGATGGAAGATACCTCCTCGAGCTGTTTTTAGTACCCCGTGACTCCCCCAAGGGAGGCGCAACGCGAATAAAAGACGAATCGCAACTGCATGCATCGCTTCTGGCTAATTATACCGCCCTCGCACACCCACCAGGATGCCACGGCCCTGCATCTCCACGTGGCCCTCCAAAATGTCCAGGTTGCTCCTGGAGCCGATGCCGACCAGCACCAGCTGCGCGTCCAAGCGGATGCCGTCCTGTAGCGCGACGCCTCGCACCTGCAAACGACAACGGAGGCGCATGCTTGCCAAAGACATTAAGTGATATATCTTCATGATTAAGGGGAGGGTCCCATGGAAATGTATCAAAACTGAAGCCCCCTAATAACTACAGAAATGCAACTGACAACCACTGAATGATGTTTGGGGACCATAAACATGATGTTTGGGCATGCATACCACCACTTGTTGGGGGTACTACCCCCAGCCATACACCGGCTATGTGCTAAAAATAGAAAAAAACGCTGTCCGGGGCACATCTTGCCCAGAACAGTGGGAGAACCAGTAGCATGAAAAAAGCACAACCCATATAAAAATGTCATGGGACATGGTTTCTACCTAATTGGATCAACAAAATCAGCATGCACATCCCTTTGAGTTATTAATTTTTGGGCCAAAAATACGCTTTTTTAGGCGGGGCGTCCCCATACACACTCATAACACATCAATTAGGCCTGAAAAGCACAAGTCAAATTCTGTCATGACCATAGAAGGCACTGTCAAAGTTTGGTGGCATTCTGAGCTCAGCTGTAGCAGTTATTAATTTTGGCAGTTGGCCACCTGTGCAGACGCTAAGGAAGGCATTAGTGAGTATTATGGCACACTAACACTTCCTATGCCATCCAAAAGGCTCCTGACCATGCCCAATTCGACCACAATGTACAAGGAGGTGGCTGGGCACGTCATGTGCCCTTGCCTTACCTCGACACGGGCAACCTGTTGCGTGTGTGCACAACAATGAGGCAGGTAGCTCTACATGCCTAGCCAACACTTCTAAAGCATATTCCAGGTTTATGGTGTGGGCATCATCCCAAAACCAAGCTCAAACACACCCTAGAAAGCCATATCCACTAATTGCCCAACAAGGGTAACAACAGACAGTCCACAGAGAAAGCAGAATTATCATACATGCTGCTTGCCAAGGCTTCTTACCATGGTTACCTTGCCTTGCTAGCATATGAATTAGGGCTCTCCCATTTTAGTGGGAGAAAGGCCAACAAGACAACGATAACCCCTACCTACGTGCAGTTCCACCCATGCAGTATGCCCCTCAGAAAAACCACTGCCACCTTTCTTTCCAGCGCAATTGTTTGCCAAGAAACAAACTCAAGCTTGTGAGCCTCTAACCACAATGAAGCCTCTGCTAAGAAAGGCCGCGTCAATATTCACACAAAACTGAGTGCTGTTAGCAATCTCCTTCCAAGAAACCACTCAGCAAATCCCTGACAACTTGACGATATGCCACGGTCACGCTTTGACACGTCCCAGCCATGCAACGTACATAAAAACCACTGAAAGGTGCCAGGAATCTGGCGATGCGCAGCACGGAATGGCATTATACCTGGCGCTAACTGCACGGAAAGAAGCCGAAAACTTGCGTTGATAACCCATAAAGGAAGCGAAACATTCATAGGGTCACGTTGATCACACGATCGTACCATTACCGGAATTGTCCTTCGCCCAGCGGCGCAAGAAAGAACAACCTTCCATGGAATAATAAGACGCGCATCCCGCGAGCCTGGAGAGTGTCTTACCGATCATGACGGAAATCTTGCCGAAACCCAGCAAATTTTTTAAAGCTTTACCAATAACAATTCAAACGCATCCTTGACGCTAGGTAAAGCCCATAAAACCTGACAATCACCGCCGCCAGCGTGCATTCTAATTTATTCCTCTCGACGAAAACATCAGATTGGACCCCCGTGGCGATGGTCATCAATAAAATCATCGACACTGCAAAAAACGCGAACTCCGCTACGAAGTAGTATCATTTACTCATCGATCGTCTTTAAGATTCGCTCAGTTTCTCTGCATTCCGCGAGCTATCTTTTTCTACTCTGCCTGAACGCACGTCGCCATGGCCAGCTCCGGTAGGGGTGCGCGCCCCGTGCACCACTTTTTCACGGTACGGACGGGTACCGCGAATTTTTCGGCGCCAAAATATTCGCGCCGGGACCGTCCTCTTAAGATGATTAAATAACTAATTGAAAGCATCCATCGATTTGTGGATTGGTACCTTGACCCATGTTCCTGCGCGGGTAAACGCAGATGGCGGTGGGGCCACAGACGTAGAGATTCCTATAATAATTAATTAATTATCACGTAGACTGCGTCACGTTGGTACCAATAAAGGAACCTTCAGCCCCTATACACAATGAGAAGGAGGGAGGGCGCCCTAGCTTCTCTCACTGCCCTAAGTGGGCAGGCCGCAGAGCGCTCTCTCCGCATCATGTTGCGGGCGCAACTGTGGGTGCAAGTAAAGCTTCGGCATAGCAAAAGCGTGGCGGATGCAGTAGGTTGCCTATGGCGGTTGCCCGTGGCGGATGCAGAGGCTGCCCATGGTCCAGAGCCCACAGATAGGTTAGGCTTGGGCCCGCCTTTAGAGGTGCAGGATTGGGAGCATATAAACGCCTCTCCCGGAGCCTGAGGGTTTTAAGAGGCATACCCAGGGTTCACCCACAACCCCCTATTCCTGGATAATATGAGATCAATCTCCGATGCACTACTTGACCTAGAAGCCCTGTACGTAAGACGCCGGCAAACGCTAGGCAAATTTGCGTCATTTGCCAAAGCGAGAAAATGTGCATGTGGCGAAAAAATGCAGTTCGAGGAAAGGCCGCGTGCCGTGAAATGAGACAAAAACCAACCTACCTAGTTAAGGTTGGCCTCTTCTCTTTTCCCGCCCAACCTCCCTGCGCTTCCTAAGGGGGTGAGGCTAGCTTGAATCGGCAATTAAGCAGTAGTACTCATCGGCGGCCAGGATCTGGCCTGCCTTTTGTATGTGTCCCACTCATTATTTTTATAAGTAGTCTAGTAACCCTGGACTTCGACAGTTAATAGAAACGGAATTTCTGTCCTGGATGGCCATAGATAGCGGAGAATGCTGGTCATGCAGGTCAAGCTCCATGTCGGCTCCTGCATGCACCACGGCTTGAGCCGGGAACATGCCACTAAACAAGCACACTGAAATAAACATGTTTTACCAGTCTTACAATCTGACAACGGATCTAATCTGCAGTAACCAGCACCGCCAGGCCATCCACGCACCGTTCCATCGTCCTTCTTGATGATCTCGGACACCGTGCTGCGCTTGACCAGCTTCACGCCCTTGTCCGCGTAGTAGCGCTCGTAGAATGACGCGATCTCGGGGGGGAACAGCCGCGCCACTGGAAGGAGGTCAGGTGCACGGCGGGCGTGTAAGCTTGGCATGCCAATCAGGATGCTTCTCAGGAAGGAGGTCAGGTGCATGGCGGGCGTGTAAGCTTGGCATGCCAATCAGGATGCTTCTAAGGAAGGAGGTCAGGTGCACGGCGGGCGTGTAAGCTTGGCATGCCAATCAGGATGCTTCTCAGGAAGGAGGTCAGGTGCACGGCGGGCGTGTAAGCTTGGCATGCCAATCAGGATGCTTCTAAGGAAGGAGGTCAGGTGCACGGCGGGCGTGTAAGCTTGGCATGCCAATCAGGATGCTTCTAAGGAAGGAGGTCAGGTGCACGGCGGGCGTGTAAGCTTGGCATGCCAATCAGGATGCTTCTAAGGAAGGAGGTCAGGTGCATGGCGGGCGTGTAAGCTTGGCATGCCAATCAGGATGCTTCTAAGGAAGGAGGTCAGGTGTATGGCGGGCGTGTAAGCTTGGCATGCCAATCAGGATGCTTCTAAGGAAGGAGGTCAGGTGCACGGCGGGCGTGTAAGCTTGGCATGCCAATCAGGATGCTTCTAAGGAAGGAGGTCAGGTGCATGGCGGGCGTGTAAGCTTGGCATGCCAATCAGGATGCTTCTAAGGAAGGAGGTCAGGTGCATGGCGGGCGTGTAAGCTTGGCATGCCAATCAGGATGCTTCTAAGGAAGGAGGTCAGGTGCACGGCGGGCGTGTAAGCTTGGCATGCCAATCAGGATGCTTCTAAGGAAGGAGGTCAGGTGCACGGCGGGCGTGTAAGCTTGGCATGCATGCCAATCAGGATGCTTCTAAGGAAGGAGGTCAGGTGCATGGCGGGCGTGTAAGCTTGGCATGCCAATCAGGATGCTTCTAAGGGCCTACCGAGATCTAAGCAGGCATAGCAGCACAGGAGGGATGGGACAACAAAACTGTTTTTTTGAAAAATTAAAATTGCCTACGACTTGGCAAGGACAAAGCTATTATCTAAGCGCTACTCAGTAGTTGAGTTACGCGGTGCTACCCTGAAAATAACATTAAAGACCTTCCAACAAAACTTATAGTCACACGCACTGAGCCTGTCCTCGGGAAACACCATGGTGACGTCCAGCCCGTTCTTGTTGAGCGCGCACGCGCCCTCCATGCCAATGTACCCGCCGCCGACAACGACAGCCTTGGCACCGTGCGGCGCCGCCTTGATGGCGCCGTAGAGCTCGTCGGCGTCCACCACGTGGCGGAGGTAGAAGATGCCCTGGGCGTCCGCGCCGGGTGTCTGCAAGTCGTCCAGGCGCAGTGGCTGCAGGGCGGTGCCGCGGTGGCAGATACCGTCCGAGCACGAGACCAGACATGCAACTGAGTTAAGCAGCTGCTTGAAAAGCAGTGACGCCAACCAAATGATCTGATGCCGTGACAGAATGCCTGTAAGAACTGACTGCAAATAAAGAAAAGAGCCCAAGTAATAAATGAACCCCCCAAAGAAAATAGATTTTGTAGTACCGAATACGAATCCTGGAACATGGCCATTGCCAGGAGCCGGTGTGAACAAAGAACAAGATGAGGACAGGCCGCCAAGTGTCGCAAGCACAGGCACAGGATTGAGACATGAGGATTGAGCAGGTGCATGTAGTAACGATGGGGGTGCCCTCACTGTTCGGCATTGATTGTGCTAAGAGTACGTAGACATTGATAATAAAATACAGACATGGTCCTCTGCAGACGGTACAGACGTGCTGCTATCTTTTAGACACCACACTCTAAAAAGGCACAGTGCTCTGTAGCAGGCATGACAGCATGGTCATAAAGTCTGAGGCAGTGGGACATAAAGTGAGATATAACGACATCCGGCAAAACATGATCCTATGCTTCTGAAGTAGCCGTATGGCAGCAAAACAGCGTGATCGATCGGGGCCAGCCATGCGCGCTCAAACTGACATCCATGTTGTAATAGTGGGCCGGTTGTGGGTACAGTTACTCATCATGGCATGCAGAATGACTCGACCAAGCATCAACGCACGCGCAAAAGCAGCCACGTAGGAAGCGTGCGCGCACCGTCATCCCCGTCGCGACGATGAGCTTGTCGTAGCCGATGACGTCGCCACGCGCCGTCGCGACCTGCCTGGCCTCCGCGTCCAGCGACACCACCTTGGTGCCCAGCAACAGGTCGATGCCTGCGCGTGGGGGTCCATATGGCACACAAGCAGAGCACGTGGGGGGCTACGGTCAATAGATCAGGAGGGCCTTAATGTGTCAAGGTGCCTGCATGCCCAGCAACAGGTCGATGCCTGCGCGTGGGGGTCCATATGGCACACAAGCAGAGCACGTGGGGGGCTACGGTCAATAGATAAGATGGAGGGCCTTCGTGTGTCAAGGTGCCTGCAGGCCCGGCGGCAGCTCGATGCCTGCGCATAGCAATAACGCATGAGCACATCTCAGACACCAGGAACTGATACAGGAACTCTTCAACACGTCATCCCCATACCATGCACCCCCTGCTGTCTGTGCTCGAGCTGTGTGTGCTCGAACATATACCGCTGTCTGTGCTCGAGCTGTTGTGTGCTCAAACATATACCGCTGTCTGTGCTCGAGGTGTGTGTGCTCGAACATATACCGCTGTCTGTGCTTGAGCTGTGTGTGCTCGAACATATACCGCTGTCTGTGCTATTATTTTCAGCTAGCCCAAGTGTGCCCAACGTCGTTTTGAAACCTAGGAGTCTCATTATTTTTCTGGCAACCGTATCTAGCACAGACACCAGGGGGATGTATGGTACAGCATGTGTGAAGGGGATGGCGTGGTAAAGAGTGTACACACTACGCTTGCCTTCACGTGGCCAGCAGCAGGGTGGTCAGTGCGCGTGGCCACGGTGCATGTCAAGCGTGTCAGGAGGGGGAACGCGTAGTGGGCAGACGAGAGGTCCAGTGCTGAGTGTTGCATTCATGCCTGCACGTGGTCAGTACTAGACGCCAGTGTGCCTGTACCATAATTGTAATAAGATGTCTCATATCCGCTTCAAATAAGTGAGAAAAGGGCCGCGCCAAGGCCATGACTTTACTTAACATTCTTGGCGGCACACTTCCTATCTAAGTGTGGCTGGGCCACGTAACAAGTGTGGGCGGGGAAAAAAGCGACTCCTTGCTCTTTGTACGACAGGCATGTCTGGCAGGGAAGCATATACTACTATAAGAAAGGCCAAGGGTTGACGACCATGCTAAGAAAGGCCAATCATTGATGTCCGTGAGGAGCAGGTTTCAAGTGCCCGACCTAGTACCTCTTTCCGTGTGCCAGTCGGGGAGCTGCCACTCTCTCCCCGTGTGTGCCTGGTCACTATAGTATAGTATTGTGTGTGTGTGTGTCCTAGCTTTACCTTTCTCCGTGTACCAGTCAGGGAGATGCCGCTCTTCCCCCGTGCCGACGCATGTGTGGAACTTGGGCAAGCGGGTGGCGCCTGCGGATGGGCGGTGAACGAGGGACGGAGCAAACGATGGTGATCCAAATTAGAGGGATGTCATCATGTCAAAAAGAGCAAAAGAGAATGAGCTGAGGAGGGACCAGCAAGGAAAGGGAGAAGAGCAAAGGTAAATGAGCTGCTGAGGGAACGTAAGCAATCAATTGATGTCAAGGAGGAAATCCAAGGATGAGCAAAGGAAGGCGAGCGCAGGCACATGGTCGAAGAGTGAACAAGAGGGAGCGCCTAGGAGAGCTGAAGTGGGAGCAAATTGAAGAAAAACATCTGAACAAAACTTAGAAAAAAGAGAGGTCCAAAACATCCTCTTGGCTAGAGAGTCAGCAAAAATATCTTGTGAGGCTATGAATGTTTTTGAAATGTAGCTACAAAAAACAGATAGGTCGCGGGGGGAGCACTTGTGCTGATTCCGCGCGCATCCTGCACACTTGCACCCATCAGTGATGAGTTGCCATGCATGTGCATGCAGTGAAATGGCTGGCATATGAATCTATAATCCAAAGGTCTGCAGGTTAGATTAAATTTACCCCGACAACCCTAACTAAACGCATTCCACATCATCTCCCCTTCAGCACCATTCGTACTAGCGAGGGCATCCGTGCCTCTAGCCAGCGCTGCCACCAGCTTGAAGCCCACGTCTTCTCAGAGTAGAAACAGCAAGAGCAGGTGCAAACGTGGCATGCACCCTCTTCCTTGCACAGAGTGGTTGAGTAGAACTGGTTCCTGCTCATTTATATAAGAAAGCCTATCAACCACCACATGAATCAACCACTGGATTATTCCGCTACCACCGGAGCAGTGTTTGCAGCTTGCTCCACACACCTTCAGGGTTGAGGTAGCCCTTGCTGAGAGCCGGCCGCTCGTAGGGAGCATGCTGCAACGCGGTTTAAAGCAGATCAAGCATCCAAACATAGCGCCCAAAGGGGAGTGCCTTGCAAAGCCGTAGGCTCAGAATGGGTCAGACAGGTTCCGGGGAAGAACTACTGTCCGCATGCCATGATGCGCCGTGCAACACATGCGAGCCATGGACGCGAGCAGCAGACGCGACGCACGATGTAAGATATAAGCAGAGGCGGTAGAGCAGCGGTGCATTAAATGGAAGGCACCATTTTGTACTTGCTCATTTTGCCAAGCAGAAAATGGAGGACAACAGCTGGAAAGTATAAAATAAGAAGCAAATGCATAACATGGAGGCGGCCCATAATGCATAGCTTTAAGTATTATAATAAGCCACTGCTGCACAGTTAACTATAATGCTACCCAACATCGTAACCTACAATACAAGGGTCGCAGTTTAGTTAAGTAAAAGGAAAGCAGCTTGCAGTAATGAGAGAGCACTATCATCGTGCATACTTGAGATCGTATGATTATAGCCCAACCCAATTCCTCTGATTCCCTCCTACAGTGGTGGCATGCACTTCGCCCGTAGACAGACAAGTTATCTGCGACATTGATTAGGGTATCTATGTTTATAATTTTTACCTGCATGCCCCTTCCACCTATTCTTGTGCTTAACCCCAGTGCCACACCAGTTCCAAGCACACCTGCTGGCAAAAGCAACCAATGAGGCGAGTGAGCAGGCAAACCCTGCACGTGCGTTACCACCTCGTATTACATCCAATCATGTAGGCGAGCAGGCCTGCCAAACAAGTCGCGAATGCGAAAATTTCATGCTCTCTTAATAGTAGTATTAACTTGCATATAGTTACGTTTGATATCATGTTCACCTGGTCCTCCCCAATGATGCACAGCTCGCCTGGCTTGAGCCCTTGTTTCACGAATTCCTGGGCCGCATAGCCCTACATCAAAAATTAACATTGGAAGAAAGATTGACGACGGCGGCCGAAGTGAAAGGCTATTTGGAAGCCCGGCCGGAATCGTGCATTATACTGTATGCACCATGGCACCGCGGCGTAAGCGCGGGAAGGTGCGAACAGGCAGCACCGTTGAGATGCGTGCATGGGTATTGATGCGATCAGCCGAGAAAGTCGGAGCCAGCAATCTTTCTAGTTCGTCAATGGGGAAGACGTCAAAATGGGTAAAAGTTGACAAAGAAAGCAAGACGTGACCAGGCTCTCTTTGGGAATGGGCCACTTAACACTGGCATCAACTGAACATTTCCGATAATAGACCATAGGGGGCTCTACGGGTAGCCAACGCATCCTCACCGCGGAGACTCCTGCTCCGACCATGACGAATTTATAACTCGGCTTCGCTGTAGCCAGCGTCCTATTCCTGTAAATTGATTTTCTTTCCGCGCCATACAGCGACGATACTGCGAGCGTCGCCAGCGCAGCCGGGCCGCCAACAAACAGTCCTCGCATAGTGGGGCAAAGTAAAGAAAATTCAGGACGAGAGCGCGTGCGGTCGGGAAAATATTCACCCCCCCTCGGCAAGGTTCGCGTTCCATCCTCTTCCCGCATCAGTCCTGTGTCAAGAAAACCGAGCATGGTCCGGATGTCCGGATGTCTGGAAACGCCGGTTTAGGTCCCGACAGAACTTGTAATAGAAGTACTGTTAAGTACTGTACAGTAGCAGACAGTAGCCTCTTGTATACAGGGACAGTCATGCTTTTTTATATACCGTCCCTCTGGCCTCTGCCTAATCCTGGTCTACTTGGTCTAATCTCTAATCTAAATCCGCGACGACGCCACAGCTGGATAATGGATTACTTTGACTTACTTCGAATTCTTATGCTGACCGCCTTGGCAGTGACTGGCACGATGGCAAACCGACCGACCTTGGTAAATAATTCAGCTTTCTAAATTCTAATCTGGCGGAGCCCATTCTTTATATAGCTTTGAATAAGGCAACTTGGCTAGTTTACAATATGAAATGTCTGGGCACTTTATTGAACTGCTTAGTGCATACAGCCTGCGTACAGTACGTAATTATTGCACTAATGCTGGTTTGCCCTTGCGTTAATGCGTGCGAGTTCGTCACGGTACCAAGCAGCAAATTATTGGCAAGTGAACTAGCAGGCGGCCGCTTGATATATTACCTATGTGTTTTTTGCGTCGAGACGGCGATGAGCCGGTGAGGCAAGGCAGTTGCGAGTTTTAATTAACGTGTTTTGACTACGAAGAAAATGCAGGACGCGGCAGCAGAGGCGAAAGCGAAGAGGGACAATGACGAGGCCATGCTAATATTGGCAAAGGACGGTGATCTGGAAACGATGGAGCGGTTTCTGGCGGCGGGGGCGAGTCCGCACACTCGGGATACCAATGGACTGTCGGTCCTTCATTTCGCTGCCGCGTATGACCACGTTCACGTTGTCAAGTTTTTGCATTCGCATGGCGTTGATGTTGATGCGGACGACAAGCAAGGGAGAACTCCCTTGCACATGGCTGCCTTGTACGGACATGCAAGAGCGCTGGAGTTTCTGCTGGTGAGGCGGCAGGAGCTCGATTGATTATGCCGTGCATTTTCACTATTTTTCCCCGTCCCATATTCCGTTTCATCTCCTCGACCCTCTATTGAGACAGCGTGGCCGGTTGAATTTTTCCTGGCCCTGCAGGAGGCTGGCAAAGCTTGGGTGGACCCTCCAGATGGAAACGACGAAACCCCCTTACACCTTGCGTGCAGGCAGGTAGGCGTTGACCGTTGGCTCACTATGAGGCCCAGGGCGACATCTGTGACTCCAGCTTGAGGATATGGCCTTTTTCCTTGCTGCTGTGAATGCACCATACATAGAGCAGTAAGTGTGATCTGTTTAGGCTATAATGAAAGAGTAGGTTAGATTGCAGGGTTTAACAGGCAAGGGTTTGCACTTTATCAATCTCCGAAGTGCTGTGGCACTGCCCCTGGGCTTTTCCAGTGGATCGTCCTATCTCTTATATTAGCTTGGAGGTACAGCATCGCCCTTTCAACACACCAAGCGCATCAACGGTTGTATCCTAGTCCTACATCACTTTTATGTCAGCGCTTTGCGGCGTGTGTGCCTAGCAACGTTAACACACGCCCACACGGAACCGTGCGCTGCCACCTGGCACGTTGGCAGAGTCGCGCGCCACCTTTTGTGCGACCTGGACACCAGGAGCCCACGTGGCGACTGGGCTTGTGGTAAGGCATTGTTATGTCAAGGGCACGGCCATCACACAAAGTCACGATACCTATTGGTGTGCAAATCGCCTGTCACCCTAGCTGCCCAACCGCCTGCCCACCCACCTGCCCGCTCGCCTACCAGCCAGCCAGCCACCGCTTGCCTCTTCCCTTCCGTCCCTACACCCATTACCCAGCCACCGCTCGCTTGGCCACTTCCTGCCCCCTTGACTCTAGCTGCCAATCTAGTGAGCAGCTGCTGCCAACGGAAGTATATGCCTCGTCGCCGGAGCATGTCCCCAGGGCATGCGGCCACACCTGCCCCTCTATTTTCCTGAACCGTGCTTCCTTCCCTCGCTCTCCACCGTGCTTCGCTCTTGCTATTTTCTGCGCCCTTTTACTCGTAAGAGGTCAAGATGGTCATGGGTTACGCTTGCCAGTGAGGGTGGGTGCGCTCCGGCTGCGCTTGTCTGGCCTAGAAGGGGCCTTGCGTGCCACGGTGCTGACTCAGCTCTCCACGCCCCTAACACACCGGTGCCTGGTCGCATGGCGCCATGGCAGGGGAGTGACGAGGCGGTGCGGGTGCTGCTGGCGCACCGGCCGTCCCTCACCGCACGCAGCAAGCGGGGGCTGACCCCCCTGGGGGAGGCCCTGGTCAGCCAGCGCGTGCGGGCGGCGCGCATGCTGGTGGATGCGGGGGCGGACGCCAGTGTGGACGTGCGCGGGTACTCGTTGCTGCACGTGTGCGCGGGCATGGGCGCCCACGTGTCACTCATTTTCCTGCTGGGGGAAGGGTAGGTGGTGGGCTGGTTGGAGGCCGGGTGGTTGCGTTGCAATGTCAGGACACGTTCAGGGCGGCGGCGTTCTGTACCGCTGGCTTTGTTTTGTTGTTGGTTGCTTGGGACCTGCCCTGTTGTGTAGCAACCTATTCTGCATGGAGTGTAGTGATCCATCTCCAACCGTCGTATGGCACATCACTGGCCTAGCATCGCCTCCCTGCCCAATCGTTAGTCGTCATCTAATTGTGCAGGGGCCAGACATGAGGGAATGTTTTTGAGCCAACAGTGCTGGCGTGGATGCCCTACAATGTAGTTCCTGTTGCACTTGGCAAGCGTAGAGTGGTCCGTGTTCATGGGCTGCCGTAGAGTGGTCAGTGTTCATGGGCTGCCCTGAATGCCATGTTTGGCAATATCCCGCAGTCGATCAGGGGTACTGCGCTCAACCGTGCACCTCGGGTGAGCTATTTATAGATCGCCTGCATGCGCCCTCAAAGCTTCAGAAACCTTCCATACATGTGATCAGATGGGCTCAAGTTTTGTGAGGACATTACGCTCATCCTGCAGCAATAGGAAACATATTATATGTGGGCAGGACCCAGGCAATGTGGATATGAGGTGGAATATGTTAAAATGTGGACGAATAGGCCTGTCTTGGGAGAAAACTTTGAATGTGTCCAGATGTGATTGTTTCGTGGACCAAAGGGGA
>RPFO01000648.1:1527919-1667919 GCA_009746045.1 Mesostigma viride | reverse complement strand
TGACCTATGGCGAGGAGCCATACGGCTGATGCTGACGGAGGCGATGGCTCCAAGCCCGCCGATCTGTCCTCACTTGGACTGCCCAGGCTGCAGGGCCGTGAGAGCCAAGCGGCCATTTATTAGTCCCCATCTAGTGCTTAACGGATTACATGCCCATCTAGTGCTTAACGGTTGGGGGATGATGCAGACGATATTTGTTTAAACTTTTGTGTAATTATTTTTCTAATGAGATTAGCATAGTACTCCGTGGCATGCCTTTGCGCATGACACGCAAGTACTTACTTACTTATTTATTTATCAATTTACATATGTAGACTGCGTCGCGTGAGCAGAAGTCCTCAGTGGGATGGGGTGGATTAACACGTAACAGCGTTATGAGAGAATAAGTCTGCAGTACAGTCGAGTGGGATGAATTGAGCGAGCGATCTAAGACCTAGTTACAGGGTTGTGGGCACCACGGCCCGAATCACTGTGAATGCCAAACTTGGTCACACGCGGAGCCCCCACTGGCGTGGGGGTGGTCTCCTTCATTACTACCTGCCACCTATCCTTGCAAACCATCGGCCTCCAGAATCACTACAGACATGCCAGGGGGCTGCATGCCCTGGCGTGAGCCCAGTGCGACGTGGGTTACACATATCGAGATGCCTAGTCTATCCCTGAGCTATCCATCGTGTCTACTATACCTGATCTGTGCGTGCGAGGTGATCGGCTAGGCCCAGGCGCCTGTGCCTAATAATATGGGAAGCATACGGGAAATTAGCATACAAATCCTCATGGCTAATGTGCATTAATAAAATAATTAATTAATCGTGCTCCCGTTGGGGAGTCACGCAGCACCGAAGTGCTTTTAATCCCTGTGTGTGCACAACAGGAAGAAAGGGCAGAACCCCCCTTTCTCCTTCATGCCAAAGGCATGCCACAGCTGCAATCGGACACGGTATTAAAACGATCAGGCTAGATCTGTTGGGTGCAATAAGAGTTAAGTAATGCGATACGCATTACTTTTGCATACTTGCAAGTATGCAAAAGTGATGCGTATCGCATTACTTAACTAAAATTGGGCCGCGTGGGGAAATCCGGCCAAATATTTCCGTGCCTCCGAGAGGATTCGAACCCGGTACCCCAGGAGCGAACGCCAATCTTAGTTAAGTAATGCGATACGCATGACTTTTGCATACTTGCATAAGTAATGCGATACGCTTTACTTTTGCATACTTGCAAGTATGCAAAAGTAAAGCGTATCGCATTACTTAACTATAAGACCCATGTGAGCATATCATAACAAGGAGCGTGGGCAAGTAATCTGAGCATAGCCAGGACGTAGCATGACTGTACAAGGACTAAGCTAAGGCTATGGCTGATTGTGTACCGTGGGTAAGCGGTGCACGTGACTAGGTATAGTGGCACGGCTAAGCAAACATTCTAAGCATGGCTGCCATGGCGGCAGTGACTACCAATGAGTACAAGCTAGGGCTATTCCAGGCCGCAGGGGGCGTCCACATCTTGTGGTTGATCATCAGGTCCCCGCCCCTCCAGTACACTGTTACGCCGCGGATATCTACCTCCACCTCTACCTCTAATGGGCCTGATACTACCTAAACTGGTCAGGCCTCCTCTACTCAACCCTCTGGCGAAAGACGAACGTGACGGAGCTGATCTCAATGCATTAATGTATGTGTTACTATAATACGCCATACAACCATTATCAAAACCCGTTTACTCCAGGAATAGAGGAAGGAAACACAACTACACTGCCGTGACCCAAGCCTAAATGTGTCAATTCATTTAACACACGCCGAGTGCACACACAAGGGGTAGAACGCGCATAAATGGTCACCAACGGTCCAACACGCTCGGGCCGACATGGCCCTCGCCTACAGATGCACGCTGGTCCACTACATCTACTGATGCACGCTGGTCCACTACATTCTACCACAGGATCAGGACCACTAGTAAAGTACGCGGCGCGGCGCCCAACGGCACCCAATGTACCACAGTACTGTTACGAGGACAATAATGTCCCGGTAGGAGCCTAAACGTAAACCTAGGGACAACCGAGGCAAAAGACCTAATTTACGTCCGTAACTACAACGAATTGTTACGCGACGTAACACCTCCCCCCCACAAAGGTAGGGAGCCCTCTCCCTACGCACAGGGAGGAAAACAAGGGGTAGGAAACCTAATGCACCCAGCACACACTAACACAGTCGGCAGGCCATCCAAGATACAAGGCACCAATAGTTCACACGGTCTCCACCACCACGCCTGGAGGTGTAGGGTTAGCCAGCACCAAGCCTGGTGGTAGGTTCCCCTAACTGCCTGGAACAAAGTCCTTGCCGGGGGGAACGGCACTGGGCAGGACACACAGAGTAAACCAATCAGCACCAAGGACCAAGAACGACCAGTCAACTGGCCAGAACATGAGGGCGACTCTACATACCGGAGGGACAACACCCTCAGGTCGGGCCTAAGGCCCTCTATCTAATGGCCATCCGTCTGGTAGGTACCACGGGAGGCCAGCAGGACATCCAGGTAAGCCTGGTAGTGAGACACATCCTCAGCATTGTCGTGCCTATCTACAGTGAGGAAAACATCGGCCCACACGCCGTCAGGGAAAAGTCCCAGGAAGGCCCAGTAGTACCTATGCTGTGTAAGAACGACCTGGCCCCGGGCCCAGTCCAGGAAACCGCAGGCAAAGAGGCGTAGGAAAGGCTCTACCGCGATCAGGCAGAGAGCCCGAAGGAGCAGGCGATGATACCGGATCCGAGGGCGCATACCCGTCGGGAAAAACAGATCTACCAGGGGCTCCACGTTGGACGGCCACAACCGGATGTGCCGAATCTCGCGGGAGCGCCACCGGCGGGCACACTGTCGCGACCCGAACGTCTCGAGGTAGTCGCTAGCCCGGGGAGGAGGATGACCCCGAGAGTCCAAACCCTGGCCCGGGATGGGCGCTGGACGACGGGCATCCCACTCTAGGATGGGCTGAAGGACGGTGCTGTACGTGGCACCCGGCACCGCAGGAAAATCTACCGTAAGAGCATCTGAGGCCATAATGCCCAGAGGCGGAGGGTAAGCCCACTGGAACCCGCCGTAGGTGTCCAAGTCATTGTGGCGCCGCGCCCAGCGGTACAGGACGCGCCGAACCAGGATCTCACCCTGGAACACCGGATCAGCCAAAATAACCATGTCGAAAGGAGGCCGATCAGTCTCAACTGGTAGGTTACGGTCCCGCGGCGCCCGACACACCTGGGAGAACCCGTAGGACATGGGCGAAATGGCCAGCTCGGCGGAGGCGCGCGGCAGGTCACACTGGCGGCAAGCGAGCGCAGACATACCATACCCGAAGACAGGCGTGTCGCGCGACTCCGGAGTCGCATGCACCACAGAAGGGGCCCGATCCCGATCGCCCTCTGACAACTCCCGAAGGGAATCGGCAGCGCGGGTGGCGCGCGGGTCAGAGCCACTGGACCGAACAACCGCAGCCAAAGACCGCGGGGCCGAAGGGGCAGGGGCCGACGAAGGGGTAGGAACCGGCACAGGCGCAGAAGGTGCCGGTACAACAGGGGGCCGCGTCGGACCCGATGCCGCAGGGGGTCGCGACGGACCCGCCTCCGCAACTGGCGCGCCGGTCTCTGGGGGTGGAGCACCACCAGGCCACATGTTGAAAATAGGACCCGTGGGGACAGGCAATCCGGCATACGACTGGTTACCGTCCAAGCTCCAGTCAGGCACCGGGATCCTCTGCGGAGGACCGCCCTCCCAAAGCCTGGGAAGACCGCCCGGGTCGCTGAAGAAACCCCGCGAGGGCGGCGCTGACGTGGTGGGCGGCTCGGACGCGGCGGCGGCGGGCGCTGCCACTGGGACGGCGGACTCGCGCCGAGGCGCAGGTACGTCAGTAGCAGGCGCAGCGGTAGCCGAAGGCGTAGGAGCTGCAGCACCAGAGGGAACCGTAGACGCCGAGGCGACCGAAGGGGAAGGGGGCACAGCTGCAACAGACACCCCACCTGGCGTGGCTGGAGCGTGCGCCTGGGCCGCCATGAAGGCCCCGAAGGCCGCCGTCAGGGACTGGATCTGCGCCTGCATCGCAGAAACTGTCGCCGCAAGAGGATCAGGCTCACGACCAGAGCCCGAAGGGGTAGGCTCCACCGATGCGCACAGGACCGACCTCGGTGAAGACGGGACAGGGGAAGGCGCCGACACTGAAGAGGAGGACGCCGCAGGGGAGGCCGAATACTCAGGGGAATACTGCGCCTCTACCGGCGCGTCCGTAGGGGTAGGGTCGCCAATCCTACGCCCGCGTTCTGGTCTGCTATCTCCATGAACTCTACGGCCCGTAAAGGTCGCAGGGGTTCTCATCCATCCGCATCACCCTCGGCAGGAAGCCAGGGGAACACATCCCGTAGGCAGGAGCGGCCCACAGGGGTAGAAAGGTAGGAAAACACCCTGGGGCACTGGAGAATCGCAGCTATCTGTCCCAGGGCTGGACAGCTGGAGCCACATTCTAGCAAACAGTGGCCGGCATCGTCGAACCCGTGCAAAACAAGCTGATGCGGTTCAGCAGGGGAAGGACCGTACCACGTGACCCCGAAGAGAGCCGCCCTGACTAGCCCGCATGCTGGGCCTGGAGGGCCGGATGCACGACGCCACCGGGAAACTAGACCGTGACACCCAACGGCCCGGAAGGGCCTCGAAGTACAGCTCAGGGTCCGGTAGGGGCAGGGACGGCAGCGGGCTCTCAGCCGGAGGGGTAGGCTCTGACATGACGGCTGCGGAGGGGAGGGGACAACCAACCACCCGTCGACAGCAGACATAACATAAGAGAGGAGAAGGCCTACAACTAGAGCTTGTGCAGGGTTTTATATTCCTGCAGCAGGCGACTACACCCATCTAGCTCACTCTCCGTATACCAAACCTTATCTACTTCACTACGAGCATACATCCACTTCACTTTATACTGACGCTGGGTACCGCGGCCCTTTTTGATATCTCTATGGGCCACGATGCTTTCTACTTCGTCTTCTACTTCCCCAGTGTCAGGGTTATGCTCTAAAGGGGCAGGCGCTAACTCCCTGCCAGCGAACGTACTAGGATGGTACAGTTTAAGCTGGCTCCTATGGAAGGTGTTTGAATGCGTTTGCCAGAGGTAGGGATATCGACTTTATATAAGAAATTTCCTACCCTAGACAACACATGGAAGGGTCCTAAGAAGGCGGGCCTAAGTTTGACCTTCAGTTCTGCTTCAAACTTATGAGCAAAACGGCCAACACGGGGGCCTTCTACTAATACTAGATCTCCTATTTCTATCTCAGGTGCTCGTCTATCTAAGGAGGCACGCAACCTAGCAAGGTACTTAGCCTGAGCTTTTTGGTACCCTGAGATCGCGTGGTCATGAGCAGTTTTCATTCTATCTAGTAAGGACTGTACACCTTCTACAGTATCTCGGGACACATCATCCTTGTCCCGTAGAGGACTAGCTAAGAGAGAGGTAGGGGTAAGGGGCTGTCTACCAGTATCTAAGAAGAAGGGCGTATATCCATGCGCAGCTTGGGGACAATTGTTGAGGGAGAACTCTACCAAACATAAATAATCCTCCCAATCACTACCCGAGCCATTAACATAGTGCCTAAGCGCTTCTTCTACTACCTATTAAGACGCTCTACTAAATGAGAGGAGGAGGAGTGGTAGGCAGTACCGTAGGTAACCTTGGTACCGATGGCAGCGAAAAACTGCTGCCAAAAATCTGAGGTAAATAATTTATCCTTATCACTAATAAACTGCCTACTCAATCCATGATATCTATATACATTATTGAGGTATAGGCGTGCGCAATCACGTGCGGTGAGTTCTAAAGGACACGGCACAAGATGGCACATACGAGTAAAACGATCTATGAACACAAGGATTTGGGCATTGCCCCTATCATTCTTTCTAAAAGGTCCTACAAAATCCATCATGATAGAATCCCAAGGCATGATGGGGTCAGGCAAGGTCCTAGGTTCTGCTATCTGTCCTACATTATTGGGTTTCATTTCCTGGCAAGATTGACAAGTTCTAACATACTCATCTACATCCTTATAAAGGGAAGGCCAGTAATAAGAGCGGGCTACTAGGTCCCGTACCCGTTTACCACCCTGATGAGCAGCTAAGTCATGCAACTCAAAGAGCAAGGAGGAGCGACAGATAGGAGGGACATACAGGCGCCATTGAGGGGGAGAATCTGCTATCTGCACATATAAAAACCCACCTACAAATTTACAAGGGTGCTTGCCTAATTGTTGGGGATGTGCAGCAATGGCAGCTAATGCTTCCGGCTCAGTGGCCGTAAATCTACTAATAAGGCGTTCAAGATCAGAGGTAGGCATCGCTACAGAAGTATCCAGAACAGGTTTAAAGAGATCTCCTACCGCCTTGCCAAAGAGAAGGGGAGGTCCTAGAGGGACTACGTTTTCATAAGACTTTCCTGACCTAGTCGCTATATGGCTAAGCGGTATAGAAATTTTATTTTTCCCCTCCCCCCCACCGAGGCCACGGGAAGGGCCTCACACGGGAGAGAGAGTCCTACGTGAGAAAGGAGATCAGGCATGCGAACAGCTGTATGAAAGAGGTAGGCATAGGATTCATCATCAGGTAGTTCACCATAAGGGGTTACACCCATAGTAGTAGGAACTAGAGTAGTATTGAGAACATCAAGGTCCTCGAAGAAGGAATAGTCTGCACGACGAGAGAGTGCATCTGGTACTATGTTATCTACACCCTTGACATACTGAAGTTTAAAAGGGGAAAACTGTGCTAAAAATTCCATCCAGCGCGCTTGCCGAGGGGTAAGGTTGGGTTGGGAGAGAAGATGGGTAAGGGGACGATGATCCGTTTGGATAACTAACCTATAAGGATCTAGCTCACAGGGTTCATTCAGGCAGACATCAAATTGAGCACCTTTAAGGAAGTGCTGCCACGCGTGGCAACAATACACCACAGCTAAGAGTTCCTGCTGGTGTACGGGATAGTTACGCTCCGCAGGGAGCATTGTCCTAGAGATATACTCAATTGGCTGTAAGCCCTGACCCTGATCCTGGAGAAGGACACCACCTATAGCTACTTTACTAGCATCTGTAGCCACAACAAAGGGTTTAGTAGTATCCGGTAGGATGAGTACAGGAGGGGAAAGGAGTAGGGATTTTAGGCACTGAAAAGCCGACTGACATTCACTACTCCAAACAAAGGGGATATCCTTCTTTAATAAATGATTAATAGGGGCTGCTATAGTTGCGAAACGCGGGATAAAACGCCTATAGTAAGAAGCAATTCCTAGGAAACTACGTACACCTTTAACGTCGGTAGGAGTAGGCCATTCCTGAATTGACTTAGTTTTATCCGGGTCGGTAGCGACCCCGGCATCTGACAGAACGTGCCCTAAAAATGGGACACTCCTACCCGAACGCACTTTAGCACGGCGCGCCCACAAAGAATTTTCAGCCATTATTTCTAATACTTTCTTTAAATCACGTAGGTGCGTTTCAAAATCAGGAGAGTAAATAAGAATATCATCTAAGTAAGCTTGAGCACAAGAACGGTCATGCTCAGATAAAGAAACAGAGGAGAAGGAAGGATCCTTTAGATCAGAGGACACCTGAGGAAGATGAGAATTTCCCATAACAGGTCTAAGCACTTCATTCATTAACATTTGAAAAGAGGCAGGCGAGTTACAGAGTCCCATAGCCGCTACTCTAAACTGGTAATGACCAAAAGGGGTAGCAAAGGCGGTTTTATGGCAATCCTCAGGAGCTATCCGCAACTGCCAAAAACCATCCGCACAATCCAGTACTGTGAAACAAGTGGAACCTTTAACCTTATTAAATATATCATCAATACGAGGTAGAGGGTATTTAGACTTCACAGTAATATCATTCAACTTCCTATAATCAGTAACTAGGCGAAACTTGCCATTTGGCTTAGGAACTAACAGGACACCAGCTGAGTAGGGGGAGTTACTAGGCTCTATCAATCCTGCTTCTAATAATGACACTAAAATCTGTTTTAGTTCCTTTAACTCGGTAGGGCCCATTCTATACATCGGAGAGTGCGTAGGAACTGCACCGTCCTTGATAACTACACGGTGTAAAACAGAACGAGGAGGAGGATAAGAAGGAGTCTTTTCTTCAAAAACCTTTGAGGAATCTATCACAGCCATGTATCTTACTATTTCATTTTCAGTAAATCCCACTCCTATTGTATCCACTGTGTTTATATCTATATCCACACTATTATTAGTGATAGGTATCTCCTGTACTTCTAACTGAAGGAACATACATAATAAATATCCATATTCCTTTAGTTCAGAACGCAACTCATCATTGGACATTAATACTTCAGGTATAGGTCTTACAGGAGGATCAACAGGTGTAGGAGGAGTAATATCTACCAAGGATAAATTTTCCAATCTATAATGACGTTCAGGTACCCAGTAAGAGCTATCTGGAAACCAAATGACCATGGTATCATAATTAATAGTAATCTTATTATCCTGGTGCCAATCTAATCCTAGTAATACATCAGCGGTAGTGATAGGGCCTATAGTGGCCGTCAGGTTGACAGTACGTCCTTGTATAACCATGGGAAGGGACACCGTACCCGGGGAATGACTGGTGCGACCATCAGCATAATGAACAGTAACGGGTTTGGTGTGAGGGGTAGGGACTAGTCCTAAACGCCTAACTAGGGCCTCGCTCACAAAGGAGCTAGCCGCACCGCTATCTACCAACACAGAGACATTCAAGAGTTCATCAGCATGCAAGAAGGGTCTACAACAGTGTGAGGGACGGTTAAACCACCATTCAAGAACATAAGAGGACGCACACGTAGTGGTAGGGAAGATTCAGCTCCTACAGAGGTTATAAAAACAGGCAGGCAAAAATTTTTATCTGGGGTACTATCTAAGGACCTGTCCAGGTTACCCCCGGCTGACAGGCCTACTGTTCCCCCTCCCCCCCAAATCCATAGGAACTAACCCCGAAGAAGACCCTGGCGAAAAAGCCACTGCTGGAGGGTCACGAGGGAGCGAAGAGGGTGCGGGAGCCTGATTATCATAGGGGAACCCTGGGGCCTGTCTGCACAGCATTCAGCCTACTAGGGGTAGCTGAGGGAATGCGTCCTGAAGTAGGACGAATAGGAGCACGCTGAGGGGTACGAGGAGGGCGAGCGTCGGGATGAGGGGGAGCACCCGAAAGGAACTTGGGGCACTCACGTTTAAGATGACCTACTTCCTTACAATGATAGCATGTGATATGAGAGACATCAAGGGCTGAAAGGTCAGTAACACAGATATCTAATTCTTCTACATAGGAGTTCTCCTCCTCAGGGGTAAGGATAATATTATTAATACGGGAACGGGTAGGAAGAGAAGGGGTGGTGAAGAAATCTGCTACACGCAAGAGATGCTGGCGCACATGCTTGAGGGGCAGATCAGTAAAACGGTAGGCAGAGAACTGGCGCTTGACTTCACGTAATAAGGGTCTACTGAGGCCTTGGAGGAAGCGAGCACGTACTTCTGCACCCGACAAATCCCTAATTCGTACCATCTGAGCATCAAACTCTTTCATATACTCCTTAAATGATTTAGTACCCTGCTGCAAGGTACCAAAGGCTAATCTATCCTGCCAATCTGAATCAGGAGGGACTAAATGGTTCTCTAAACGCTTAAACAATTCTGCTACAGAGTTAGGGTAGGCATGAGAGGCCAAAGACTCACACTGAATGAGGTTAGCAAGCTCAGGAGTAATACAGGTTGTAAGATAGTGAGGAACTAATACAGCATCAGAAAGACGCCATCTATTATGATTCTGCCACGACTCTGTGTTCTGGGTAAGCAACATAATAAAGGTGAAAAACTGTTGAGGGGTAGACTTGACATCCAGCTTGGGAAGGTTAGCAAAGAGGGGAAGAGCAGGGGGCTTAGGGGGATTAGAAGAGTCAGTTTTTCCCATAGGGCCACTATCTTCCACTGCTACATAAGCGGGATAGAAGGAAGGAAGAGGAAAAGTCTTGGGTAGGGGTCTAGAAGGGGCCACCGTTTCAGGCTGGTGCCCATAAGAGAAGGGGACAGTATATTGCTCACGAAGAGAGGAATAGGCAAAATGATCATAATTTCTATCATCTAGGGCATGGTGCTGAAATCACTATTAACTTCTAAATCAGCCACACGGGTAGGGACCTGGGCTGCCTCATAGGCCGTCTCAGGGTAGGACCAGGAAGCAGGTGGGTAAAAGGGAACTGCACTAGGGCGCCCAGAAGGACCGACAGGGGCAGAGGCACGACCCGTGTTAAGAGCAGGCATGGAAGGCACAGGGTGGGAAGGAGGCCTAAAAACATTGTTAGTTAGTGAGGACCTGCTGGAGGGTTGAGCCAAGGTTGCAGGAGGGGCAGGGGCCTGGTTCAGGGTAAGGGAAGGGTCATCACTAAATCTGACTTGCATACGTTGACGTTGTTCATAGGTAGGAGGGGTAAGTGAGGGACGACGGCGACCATCAGCAATAGGAGAAGGAGGTGAGGCACGAAGGTTACCTTGAGGAGTGAGATGGTGCACCGTTTCAAGTGAGTCCCGTCGGTTACCACGATTGTTGTTATGGTTGTTATTATTATTATTATTATTACTCATAGTAGGAGTATTGGTAGGTATAGGCGACATGTTACCACCCACTGGATCCATTTTTATTTAAGTAAATGATCAGAATCTAACTGAAAGCAACAAGGATAAAGGACAAGGCCTAATTTAAGGCAAGGAAAGAAAAGAAAAAGCTTTTAATGGCTTAAAAGAAGGAAACAATTTAAATCAATCCTTTTTAACAACAGTAATGGATAGGGAACCGAATTCTAAGGTGAGAGGAGTATCTAAGCTAGATGAGGATGCAGCCCTCTTAGGGGGAGACGAAGGAGGGGTAGCAAAATCTAGAGCTTCTACAGGAGGGCGACCATGAGGAGTAGAACGTACGTGTAGGCCTAGATCTGATACACTATGGTCTATAAGGAATTGTTGAGCTTCCTCGAAGGTAACAAATTTCTTATACCTAATTACATTATATGTACGATTTTGCACTATCTTCCTAGCATCTGACCAAGAGAGGAAAATGGCTGACCATTGAGGGGTAATAACTACGTAATACTTAGCTAAACTATTATCACTAGATGAATGGGAAGGCGCAGTAAAAACACGACGTTGACTCATGATAACTCACCTGTGGGTC
Organism: Mesostigma viride; assembly: GCA_009746045.1. Classification (NCBI taxonomy): domain Eukaryota; kingdom Viridiplantae; phylum Streptophyta; class Mesostigmatophyceae; order Mesostigmatales; family Mesostigmataceae; genus Mesostigma; species Mesostigma viride. The sequence continues at coordinate 1,656,676 of RPFO01000648.1, read as the reverse complement.
TTGTGATGTCAAGCTAGACGGGTAGGGGTAGGCGACTTAGCTGGACGATCTGGATCACCGAAAGAAGAAGGAGGGCGGAATTGTCCAGCTCTCGTCCTAAGTCAGCGACCCGTAACTCTGCGGGTGCGGCCGTCTAATAAAGCAGCAGCACAAGGAAAAAGGTGTAGGTACTGCGACGCTAATCGTCTCCGAACAGTAATACTCCCCTATCTAAGACAGGAAACAACCGTAAGCAGGAAAACAAGGCGAAGGACAGGCTAACTACGAAAGGGTTTATCCGCTGCGAGCAGGTCTAGCATCTAGGTAGAGCGTGTCCCGAAACGGGCAGCACTACCTCCTAGCTTGAAGGCGACCCGCCCATTACCTATCAAGGAAGTGTCGGCTTCTTGTTCCTGGACGCGGAAGGGGTCTTGAACAGGTGTATGTGGCAAGGGATAGTCGTCTCGTTCACTACCTACTGAAGTTCCTCCGGAACCATTGTTACGCCGCGGATATCTACCTCCACCTCTACCTCTAATGGGCCTGATACTACCTAAACTGGTCAGGCCTCCTCTACTCAACCCTCTGGCGAAAGACGAACGTGACGGAGCTGATCTCAATGCATTAACGTATGTGTTACTATAATACGCCATACAACCATTATCAAAACCCGTTTACTCCAGGAATAGAGGAAGGAAACACAACTACACTGCCGTGACCCAAGCCTAAATGTGTCAATTCATTTAACCCCTAAATGGGCAGAAATGCTGCCGATAAATCGGCAGTAACTCACCTATTTTGTAAACCAGCCCCTGTACAACCTAGCAATATCCAATGGCTGTCCTTGGGGGGCAAGCATGTCCATGAGTTGCCCTAAGCCATGATATATCACAACCTCACATATATTCATCGTAGGCCATGTATAACTGCCGTCAAAGTCAGGGGGGTCAAGACGAGCGTTTTCATTTTTGGTAGAATGTGCATTTTGAATTATGTTGTAAGAGCTAGGCACCTACCACTTCAGGGATGATAAACAATTAGTTGCTGAACAGTTTGAGCCATTGGGGTCATCATTTGGGTGGGTATACCAGCAGTTACACCCAGTACAGCCCATAGGGGTACCGTTGGTAAAAAGCAACCAAGGGGGTAGGAGTGGGCATACTACCTACTAATACCTACTAATATGGCCCCCAACCATGCCAAACAATACATTTCCCTTCCACAATGATGGGGAAACATAACTGCATCATCACACTGCCCTTACATGGCACCTATGTGCAGGTGCCACCTTGTCCATGCACGTAGGTAACGTGGTACGGATACCCTACGCAAGGCATGCATTCTAGGAGGCAGCCACCAACAAACTAGTGATTTTAAGCCTATTTCAGCCTGCCCTAGCAAGGATAAACTAGGCCTAAGCTGCTATAGCTTTCCAGGTGATGGCCAGCACACCTGGTGGCACATGCTGACAATGGGAAGCTTCTACTCACCGGTTACATGCTTGATGATGCCACAGAGACCAGCCAACTGCCTCACACTCATGCAATATGTGTGTGGGAAATGTATAACAAACATATATGGAGGTATTCAAACCCATACAGCCTCTAAAACTTATCACCATCACCCTGTGGCAGGTCAACTGACTGAGGGAAGCATCTAAGAAGGGTGTTTTAGAAAGGGGCCAGGCCAGGGTCAAGAAAGAGCATGAATAATGCAAAAAGAATGTGCTACACAAGCTAGAACGTATATATAAACGTCAAACATCGATAGGAAAACGATGCTTAAGCTTTACCAGGCATGGATGGCGTTACCTTGGCCCAGGCGGTGGCCGCAAAATGGCGCATTTCGGCACACCAAAGTTGTGCAGCATGGTCGCTGGATTCGGCGATTTCTGGCCACCCTTGCACGTTTACGACTAATATGTATCATAAAAAGTACAAAGAAACCGATATATCCTTTAAAATACGCCGGAAAGGTATTGCTGTCAACGTTTCTATCGTCCGGCCTGATCGCAGTTTTTTCCAGCAAGAACGCTGCCGACACCTATCAAATGGCATTCCCGCGAACCAAAAATTGGCCTGTATGATCTTTAGGACGTATAAAATCAATATCCTAAGTTTGGCCAGAAAATTCGAACGCAAACGTAAATGCCATGCGTGGGCGCAAGCCGCCATGGCCAGGTCGTCGTTTTCCGGAATGCACGTTGTACGTGAAAAAGTACCCTGACCCCTTGTACTTTGACGGTCTGGAACACCTGTTAAACTTGGTCAAAATATAGCAAACCCTAGTATCATGTTCTGGAGAAACTTATAAACTTTCATTCTTCTCAGCTAAACGTTTCCTAATTCCCAATAGTATTCTCGCAAACTGGTCCCCCGAGTAGGTGCCGACAAATCGGCTGTAAGTCACTTTTTGGCGGAAAATCGGCAGCAAGACCATTTAGGGGTAACACACGCCGAGTGCACACACAAGGGGTAGAACGCGCATAAATGGTCACCAACGGTCCAACACGCTCGGGCCGACATGGCCCTCGCCTACAGATGCACGCTGGTCCACTACATCTACTGATGCACGCTGGTCCACTACATTCTACCACAGGATCAGGACCACTAGTAAAGTACGCGGCGCGGCGCCCAACGGCACCCAATGTACCACAGTACTGTTACGAGGACAATAATGTCCCGGTAGGAGCCTAAACGTAAACCTAGGGACAACCGAGGCAAAAGACCTAATTTACGTCCGTAACTACAACGAATTGTTACGCGACGTAACATACACCTTGGGCTTCTGGGGGTCTTGCTTGTGGCGGAGGTATTCCGGCCACAGGTCGCATCGCTGCTGCTGCTGAGCGGGGGTCAGGTCGTCGTCCAGCGTCCAGGTGAGGTCGTGCAACCTCTTGCGACGAGAAAGGAACCACTGCTTGTCCTCACGGGAGGGGAAGGCATCAAGTTTCGTTTAAGTGGCCAGCCGGAGCGGCTGCTTAGGTTTTAGCGGACAAGTGTTCGAAGCGCGTCATTGGTGAATTACTTGGGAACTTGGGTTTCCCCGCGAAACTCCAACCGCACGTTCAGATTTCCAAATCTCAAGTAAAGTTCGGCGCAACTTTCTGAACGGGGGCAGTTGACGAGCAGCATTCCTCCGGACGAATGAATTGCGTTCCATACTTGCGCAAAATTTTGAAAGGTAGCTTGCGTGCAGCCCTACTAAAATTTGCGCGGACGTTCAGATTTCCAAATCTCGGGTAAATGTCGGCGGAACTTTCTGAACGGGGGTAGTTGGCGGGCAGCGTTCCTCCAGACGAATGAAATGCGTTCCATACTAGCGCAAAATTTTGAAAGGTAGCTTGCGTGCACCCCTACTAAAATTTGCGCGAAGTGTGGGACTGAAAATTCGTAACGGAAACTTTTTGGTAGTTGCCGTCACTTCCTTTTGTGCAAACGTGTGCAAACGTGTGGGAGTGAAAATTCGTAACGGAAACTTTTTGGTAGTTGCCGTCACTTCATTTTGCGCGAGTGTTGGGCTGAAAATTCGTAACGGAAACTTTTTGGTAGTTGGCGTCACTTCCTTTGGTTCGACTGAAAATTCGCTGAAATTCGCTGAATTCGTACCGTAGCCTAATTTTTAGTACCTCGAAGTGACGGGGCACCTAAAAATTTGCCCACAAGTACACTTGGCAGCGCGCTCACTGGGAAAAATTGTACAGCCGCTCCGGCGGGCCACTTGAACGAATTGTAATGTGAGCAGGACTGGTGGGGGAGCCGCCTTGTCCCGTGAGTGGGGAAGGCGGTGGCACCCACGCAGTTCCGGCTACCTCACCTACCAGGCCCATGAGGGTAAGGAGCTGGTACCCTTGAGCTCGTCGGCAAGGGTGGTTGACGTCTCACCTGGCTTCTGGGGGAAGCGACGCAGCACCACCCGGCACTCGCGGCGGGCGCGGTCGGTGGCCTCCCGTTAATTGTTGTGCCTGGTGAAGGTCTTCAAGCTCCTGGAGTTTCGTAGCGATGACGTCGGTGGTGGAGGCGGTCGCTGTCCACCAGGTCCGCACAGGAGAGGGGCGGGAGGTCGCCAGCATCCTGCCGGGGTGGCTGGGTTGCGATGGTGGCCGTCTGCTCCGCTATCTTTGGGACCTGTGAGGCCATGGCCTCGGTGTGGGCGGTGGCGCCGCGGTGTGCAGCGCCGTGAACTGTGGTTGGAGCTTGTGGGCGACCTTGGTTTCCACATTGGAGACCGGGGCCTCCACCGTGTTGAGCGTCGTGTGTAGCGAGGTCAGCTTCTCGGCCAACGGCCAGGTCACGTGCTTCTCCAGCACTGCTTGGATATCATCCTTGCAGATGGAGGGAGCCGACATGGCTGCCGGCTGCGCAGCCGCCGGGCTGGGCGGTTGCGGAGCTTGTCGACGATGTCCGGAATAGTTAGCTGGAAGAAGCTGCACAGGATAGCGAGGCGGTGGTCTGGCCTGGCGATGAACGCCTCCACGTGGGCGTCGGGGATGGGCCCGTTGGGCCCCAAGAGCTTGCGTTCCTGGGCTAAGAGCCTGATGATTTCGGCGCATTCTTCCTTCGTCAGGGACAGCCATTAATGAAAAGAAAGAAAATGATGTGTCGCTTGGGAGGTAATGGCTCCCTTTGCGATCGTGGCAGGGTTTCTTGGGCTCTGGTGAGGCACTTGGCGATGGGTTTGCTGGCGATGGGTTTGCGAGCCCAGGCTGCTAGGAAAGGACGTTGGCGAGTGGGTTGGGCTGGGAGCCGGAAAGCTCCTTTTCCAAACCTCGTTTGGCTTTTGGGGTCGTCATAGCTGCTTGTCACGTGTGTAACTTTTTCGATACTGCGTTTCAGCCGTAACCGATTATACTGGCGAGTGCGTCTTAAAAAGGCGTACCGAATGCAAGTGGTCTGGCCGAATTTGGGGCTCAGACGCAAAAGATCTGAGCTCCGCCGTCAGCCATACCGCCGTCAGCCATTTTCGTCATCCGGTGTGTCAGCCACTCAGATTAGCATAGTACTCCGTGGCATGCCCGGCATATGTGCATGCTTAATGGAAATTTGAGCGCACTACGTAGCGTTTTGATGTGTTGGTGACCGCGCCATCGAGTTGCTGCTCCAGCTCCTGCGTCAGCGTCCACGTCTCGGCTCCGCATAGGTCAGGATCATCAGGATGACGACCTTGAAGAGGTCGCGTTTGACAGTCCGGGGCAGGGCGCCCGGGTTCAGTGCTCCACAAGCGACGGTGCTCGTGGAGCAGTGTGCCCAGGCCATACCAATCCGGGTCGTCATGTCGTCCTCGCAGTCGGGGAGCCAGCTGCCGAGCAGCTTGAAGCGACTGGAAGCGGGGAAGGGAACTGGGGTGTGGTCTATTGAATCGGCAGAGCTCAGGGGGGGGGCGGCCAGGCCGAGGGCCATGGCCTCTGTCTTGGGGCCGGCTGATTTCGAGACCTAGCATACTATTCCCAGAATATTCCGGGAATACTCTTTATTCCCATAATATTCTTAGAACATTCAGGACTGAACTGTCATTCTAAACATGTCAGATCCAATGAGCTGGCATAATTGCTAGATGCCAAGTCTCTACGTAATAATAGTGTGCCACATGATTAACAGTAACGTTGTTACGTCGCGTAACAATTCGTTGTAGTTACGGACGTAAATTAGGTCTTTTGCCTCGGTTGTCCCTAGGTTTACGTTTAGGCTCCTACCGGGACATTATTGTCCTCGTAACAGTACTGTGGTACATTGGGTGCCGTTGGGCGCCGCGCCGCGTACTTTACTAGTGGTCCTGATCCTGTGGTAGAATGTAGTGGACCAGCGTGCATCAGTAGATGTAGTGGACCAGCGTGCATCTGTAGGCGAGGGCCATGTCGGCCCGAGCGTGTTGGACCGTTGGTGACCATTTATGCGCGTTCTACCCCTTGTGTGTGCACTCGGCGTGTGTTAAATGAATTGACACATTTAGGCTTGGGTCACGGCAGTGTAGTTGTGTTTCCTTCCTCTATTCCTGGAGTAAACGGGTTTTGATAATGGTTGTATGGCGTATTATAGTAACACATACGTTAATGCATTGAGATCAGCTCCGTCACGTTCGTCTTTCGCCAGAGGGTTGAGTAGAGGAGGCCTGACCAGTTTAGGTAGTATCAGGCCCATTAGAGGTAGAGGTGGAGGTAGATATCCGCGGCGTAACAATGGTTCCGGAGGAACTTCAGTAGGTAGTGAACGAGACGACTATCCCTTGCCACATACACCTGTTCAAGACCCCTTCCGCGTCCAGGAACAAGAAGCCGACACTTCCTTGATAGGTAATGGGCGGGTCGCCTTCAAGCTAGGAGGGTAGTGCTGCCCGTTTCGGGACACGCTCTACCTAGATGCTAGACCTGCTCGCAGCGGATAAACCCTTTCGTAGTTAGCCTGTCCTTCGCCTTGTTTTCCTGCTTACGGTTGTTTCCTGTCTTAGATAGGGGAGTATTACTGTTCGGAGACGATTAGCGTCGCAGTACCTACACCTTTTTCCTTGTGCTGCTGCTTTATTAGACGGCCGCACCCGCAGAGTTACGGGTCGCTGACTTAGGACGAGAGCTGGACAATTCCGCCCTCCTTCTTCTTTCGGTGATCCAGATCGTCCAGCTAAGTTGCCTACCCCTACCCCGTCTAGCTTGACGTCACAAGACCCATCAGGTGAGTTATCATGAGTCAACGTCGTGTTTTTACTGCGCCTTCCCATTCATCTAGTGATAATAGCTTAGCTAAGTATTACGTAGTTATTACCCCTCAATGGTCAGCCATTTTCCTCTCTTGGTCAGATGCTAGGAAGATAGTGCAAAATCGTACATATAATGTAATTAGGTATAAGAAATTTGTTACCTTCGAGGAAGCTCAACAATTCCTTATAGACCATAGTGTATCAGATCTAGGCCTACACGTACGTTCTACTCCTCATGGTCGCCCTCCTGTAGAAGCTCTAGATTTTGTTACCCCTCCTTCGTCTCCCCCTAAGAGGGCTGCATCCTCATCTAGCTTAGATACTCCTCTCACCTTAGAATTCGGTTCCCTATCCATTACTGTTGTTAAAAAGGATTGATTTAAATTGTTTCCTTCTTTTAAGCCATTAAAAGCTTTTTCTTTTCTTTCCTTGCCTTAAACTAGGCCTTGTCCTTTATCCTTGTTGCTTTCAGTTAGAATTCTGATCATTTACTTAAATAAAAATGGATCCAGTGGGTGGTAACATGTCGCCTATACCTACCAATACTCCTACTATGAGTAATAATAATAATAATAATAACAACCATAACAACAATCGTGGTAACCGACGGGACTCACTTGAAACGGTGCACCATCTCACTCCTCAAGGTAACCTTCGTGCCTCACCTCCTTCTCCTATTGCTGATGGTCGCCGTCGTCCCTCACTTACCCCCCCCTACCTATGAACAACGTCAACGTATGCAAGTCAGATTTAGTGATGACCCTTCCCTTACCCTGAACCAGGCCCCTGCCCCTCCTGCAACCTTGGCTCAACCCTCCAGCAGGTCCTCACTAACTAACAATGTTTTTAGGCCTCCTTCCCACCCTGTGCCTTCCATGCCTGCTCTTAACACGGGTCGCGCCCCTGCCCCTGTCGGTCCTTCTGGGCGCCCTAGTGCAGTTCCCTTTTACCCACCTGCTTCCTGGTCCTACCCTGAGACGGCCTATGAGGCAGCCCAGGTCCCTACCCGTGTGGCTGATTTAGAAGTTAATAGTGATTTCAGCACCATGCCCCTAGATGATAGAAATTATGATCATTTTGCCTATTCCTCTCTTCGTGAGCAATATACTGTCCCCTTCTCGTATGGGCACCAGCCTGAAACGGTGGCCCCTTCTAGACCCCTACCCAAGACTTTTCCTCTTCCTTCCTTCTATCCCGCTTATGTAGCAGTGGAAGATAGTGGCCCTACGGGAAAAACTGACTCTTCTAATCCCCCTAAGCCCCCTGCTCTTCCCCTCTTTGCTAACCTTCCCAAGCTGGATGTCAAGTCTACCCCTCAACAGTTTTTCACCTTTATTATGTTGCTTACCCAGAACACAGAGTCGTGGCAGAATCATAATAGATGGCGCCTTTCTGATGCTGTATTAGTTCCTCACTATCTTACAACCTGTATTACTCCTGAGCTTGCTAACCTCATTCAGTGTGAGTCTTTGGCCTCTCATGCCTACCCTAACTCTGTAGCAGAATTGTTTAAGCGTTTAGAGAACCATTTAGTCCCTCCTGATTCAGATTGGCAGGATAGATTAGCCTTTGGTACCTTGCAGCAGGGTACCAAATCATTTAAGGAGTATATGAAAGAGTTTGATGCTCAGATGGTACGAATTAGGGATTTGTCGGGTGCAGAAGTACGTGCTCGCTTCCTCCAAGGCCTCAGTAGACCCTTATTACGTGAAGTCAAGCGCCAGTTCTCTGCCTACCGTTTTACTGATCTGCCCCTCAAGCATGTGCGCCAGCATCTCTTGCGTGTAGCAGATTTCTTCACCACCCCTTCTCTTCCTACCCGTTCCCGTATTAATAATATTATCCTTACCCCTGAGGAGGAGAACTCCTATGTAGAAGAATTAGATATCTGTGTTACTGACCTTTCAGCCCTTGATGTCTCTCATATCACATGCTATCATTGTAAGGAAGTAGGTCATCTTAAACGTGAGTGCCCCAAGTTCCTTTCGGGTGCTCCCCCTCATCCCGACGCTCGCCCTCCTCGTACCCCTCAGCGTGCTCCTATTCGTCCTACTTCAGGACGCATTCCCTCAGCTACCCCTAGTAGGCTGAATGCTGTGCAGGCAGGGCCCCCAGGGTTCCCCTATGATAATCAGGCTCCCGCACCCTCTTCGCTCCCTCGTGACCCTCCAGCAGTGGCTTTTTCGCCAGGGTCTTCTTCGGGGTTAGTTCCTATGGATTTGGGGGGGAGGGGGAACAGTAGGCCTGTCAGCCGGGGGTAACCTGGACAGGTCCTTAGATAGTACCCCAGATGAAAATTTTTGCCTGCCTGTTTTTATAACTTCTGTAGGAGCTGAATCTTCCCTACCACTACGTGTGCGTCCTCTTATGTTCTTGAATGGTGGTTTAACCGTCCCTCACACTGTTGTAGACCCCTTCTTGCATGCTGATGAACTTTTGAATGTCTCTGTGTTGGTAGATAGCGGTGCGGCTAGCTCCTTTGTGAGCGAAGCCCTAGTTAGGCGTTTAGGACTAGTCCCTACCCCTCACACCAAACCCGTTACTGTTCATTATGCTGATGGTCGCACCAGTCATTCCCCGGGTACGGTGTCCCTTCCCATGGTTATACAAGGACGTACTGTCAACCTGACGGCCACTATAGGCCCTATCACTACCGCTGATGTATTACTAGGATTAGATTGGCACCAGGATAATAAGATTACTATTAATTACGATACCATGGTCATCTGGTTTCCAGATAGCTCTTACTGGGTACCGGAACGTCATTATAGATTGGAAAATTTATCCTTGGTAGATATTACTCCTCCTACACCTGTTGATCCTCCTGTGAGACCTATACCTGAAGTATTAATGTCCAATGATGAGTTGCGTTCTGAACTAAAGGAATATGGATATTTATTATGTATGTTCCTTCAGTTAGAAGTACAGGAGATACCTATCACTAATAATAGTGTGGATATCTATATAACCCCTATTGAGTGATAGGGGCTTGTGGGGTACCGGGGAGCTATTATTGAGTGATGATGATTGAGTGATAATTGAGTGATAAAATATTGGAGTTTTTTGACTTTTTTACTGACACCCGTCACGGGCTTACTGGCCCTTCTCAACCCCCGCCAACCTTGGCTCAAGGATCGCCGGGCTTTAGAGGTGCTTTATAATGCTGGCATCCGTCACCACCAGCCGTGGGTCTGCCGCCTACCGATCCCCTCCTACTCCCGAGCCTGGGGGTGCGATGGTTCGTGACGGGCGTGAAAAGTGTGACTTCCGTTTTGCTCAACCATGACCGACCGCGGACAGCGGGGGTGGGTGAAAACTGTGGGAGAGGGTGTAGCGTTCTGCTCAACTTTTATAACAAAAGCATTCAAAAGTTGAGCAGAACGCGGGACCTCGAAAAGTCAAGCTCACCGCCCAGCGCGCACCCGGGTCGATGGGCGGCGTGAAAAAATGTGACTTCCGTTTTGCTCAACCATGACCGACCGCGGACAGCGGGGGTGTGTGAGAACAGCGGGAGAAGGTTCAGCGTTCTGCTCAACTTTTATAACAAAAGCATTCAAAAGTTGAGCAGAACGCGGGACCTCGAAAAGTCAAGCTCACCGCCCAGCGCGCACCCGGGTCGCTGGAAAACCCAGCCCTGGTCGGGAAATTCGCGGAACTTTCGTGCAGGGGTCTGCGTCCTCGCGGTACTCGGGAAGGGCGGGAGAGGGGGTGGCGGGGTTAGCGAATGTCTCTCCAGAGTTGCAGTTGCTCCTTCACCTTCGCGAATGTCGGCGAAGAGATGGACTGCCTGCCCGTGACGCAACCGGCCATGATGGAGAGAACCGCGAGGTCCTCGCACACCTTGTGAACGTCGTCCGGGGTCGCCTCGCTACCTAGTGCGCGTGAGGCGGCGGCTAGGAGGGTCAAAGGATTGTCGAGCTGTTCTAACTCTAAACGGTAGTTGTCATCGTACGGGTCAGGCTTTCGGGCGATGATGCAGGATATGCGCGCCACCTCTGCGGCGTTGCGGGCCCGTTCAGTGCCGTCCTGGATGTACCCGCCACTACCCGGCTTGCAGGCCTCGATGCAGTTCAGAATGTCGTTCATGGTCACGAACATGTTGGGAGCTGTATAGATTCATGCAAAGAGAATTTTATTGATTAGTTATGTTTATTATCAGGTGATGGGGCGGGAGTCGGAGTGCCCTCGGAGTCTGGCGCGATCTCTAAAATCCATTTAGGAACATACACGCTCTCATAGGCGCGTCGGTACGTCGGGCTCCTTCTCATCCTCCTTATTGACTCCTCCAGAATTTCTGAGTACTCGTAACCAAGCTTTAAACAGTTGCCCATAGAAGTGTTTCAACCTATGATGAGCTTTTTTAACCTACTTGTGATGGCACTTGCACTTGTCGAACCCGCGAATTTTCTCAAAACGCAAGATGCAAAGAAACGACTCGTGGGTTAGTGGGATGAATTGTTTGTCATCAACTCCTCTGTCAATGTGCACTAAACCGATCTCGAGTTTCCCGCCATTCCTAAACAAGTGATCGTTTTTTAGGTTGAAAAATGCATGGTCGTTTATCACGGTGTACGAGGCGGCAACATCTTTGCATTCTTCGGTACATAGCACGACACTGTCTTGTGGGTTATGCTCTCCTCCAGAAAAACTTGAAGAAACTAGTCCGACAAGCGAGTAATTTTCTTGGTTTTCCACGTCCTTGAGATATGCGAAATGGACCCCTCCGCGCCATGTGCTGTCTATGATAGGCGCTCTTGGGTCTGGCTTGATATCGAAAGAATAGATTCCATTGTATTCGTCGATTGTGTTCTGTGACGCGACAGAATCTAAAGCGATTTGGTAAAAAGTGGGATAATCCATGATACTTTATTACAACTTATAAGAGATAATAGTTCTAGTCTTAACTCTACGCTGGTATGGCGGCGGGAGTTCCCCACTTGGCTGCGAGGTAGCCGCGTATCAGCTCAAGCTCCGCTGACGTTTTGGCGGTGTTGTAGATAAGGATCTCGCCAATCCACCCATCAAAAGCACAACTCGCGTTGGACGTGTCTCCTCCAATAGCGAGATTTCCCGAACCAGTTGTAGGGTCCGATCCCACTCTGTCATAACCGGGTCGTCCGTCGAAGCGGGTGAGAAATGCGTTTGTACTGCTGTTGCATGAAAGCGCCAGGACGTGTGCCTTGTTGTCAAAGAACTGAGCCCTGGTGCTCACGGTTTCGCGTACACTATTGGGAGTGAAGAAGAGAACGACCTGGCTCTCTGACTGATAAGACATGAGATAACAATTGCCGTTCGACGATCCAAGCATATATCCTCGGATACCCGTAGCACCCCCTAATAGTGGATACGTTGCAGTCGTTAGCTGTTTGGCGACTATAAAAACACTCGCACTTACCCCGACCGCGTTCCAGAAATTGTTCACGGACTCCAACAAGCCAGACCGCGAGTTAATAAAACGGAGGGACCGTTTCGAGTTCAGCTCCGCCGTATCCAGTGTCGGACACTTGGCGGAATTTGCCTGCGTCACGTGGTACCCGTTCGGCCCCTTGTCGTTCACGCGCATTACGTTCCCGCCAGCCGTGTTTTGCTGGGTCGTGCCGGACGTGTCGCTGAACATCGTGGCGCTGTCGGACGGATCGTACCACGCAAACAGTGCGGGGTCCGTTGCCGGGTTGTAATTGTACGTGAATGACAGTGTGTTGGATGCTGTGTTTCCAAGCCCTGACGTTGCGCTCGTCACGGTGCCCGCGCCCACGCTTACCGTCGTCACAAAGTCCGACATGGTAGGGGTCACGTCGAACAAATAAAATGCCGCGTTTACCCGCACCAAGTTGGACGCGGTTCCGTTGGTTACGCTGATGTCGCCTAACGCGAACCCGGTGACCGACGTGCTAAAAGTGGCCGTGACTGGGTAAACGGCACCCGTCGGGGTTCCGGACACAAGAGTCACCGACGGATTTGCCGAGTACGTGAACGACAGTGTGTTAGATGCCGCGTTGGCGTTCCCTGTCGATGCGTCACAACAGCGCCCGCGCCCACGCTGACGTTCGTTGAAGAATTGGCGGTCGTTGGCGTCACCTGGAAGGCGTACGACGCCCCGCTGCCGGTCAGGTTGGCGGCGGTCCCGTTGGTCACGGTGATGTCGCCCAACGCGAACCCCGTGACGGACCTGCTGAATGTGGCGGTCACTTCCACTGGAGTCGATGATGGCGTCGAGCCCGCGGTCGTCGCGAGAGTCACCGTCGGAGGGGGCGAGTACGTGAAGGAGAGGGTGGAGGAGGCCGTGTTGCCGATTCCTAGCGTGTTGATTGCTGCATTTGCTCCAACGCTGACGGTTGTCAGTGAATAAGCGACTGCCGGAGTCACCGTGAACGTGTAGGAGGTGTCGCTACCCGTTAAACCGGATGCAGTACCATTTATGACAGCGATATCACCCAAGGCGAAACCGGTGACTGGTTGGCTGAATGTTGCTGTTACTGCAATCGGGGAGGCGCTGGGATATGATCCTCCTGTAGTTGTTAATGTGATTGACGGCGCTATTCTTACCGGTTTACGCTTCTTCCGCATCAAAGCAGGACAAACACCATACTCAAACGACATGGAGCTAGTATACTACCACAATGACACTATTTTTTTGGCAGAGGATACTGGAACTTGGGTTCCATCAGCGGGCCCTTCTTGGCGGCAAGTTAGTCGCCGTGCCATTATCGGCCAGCTCAGGGGTGTCGAAGACCAGCGTGACTCTGTTGAGAGGATTCGCGGTGTATCGCGGGTCCTTGAGATAATCCATCGAATGCTATACACTAACCATCAGACATTTTTACAGGTACACGGCCGCCTGCCGCCCTGCGCCGACGTCCATCTTCGCCTCCATCTCTACGAAGATGTACGAGACATGACCCGCACCCGCGCTGTCGACGCGCAGAGTCACTACCGATGCAGTGCCCCGTAGATCGAGACCGCTCTGGTACTCGGCGCCAGCACATGGCATGTTGAGGTGACAAGCCATGACGAAATCGCTACCAGCCCATGTCTCGGGATTGATGTCTGCCCTTGCGCACGACAGACTGTTCCCCTGGTCATTGAAGGCGCTAACCAGGTTCACCCATGCCTCTGTGATGCCCATCCTGTACGCTGGTGTCTGATTGCTGCCGTTGATGTCGAACTGGAATCCGGTGAGGCCGTCGGCGGTGTGCGCGAACATGGTGTTGTATCGCGCGTTTGCCACATCAGCTGCGGCTGCTACCTGGACGGCCAACAACTTTGACGCGGATGCTGACGAGAGGGTAGCCTTGATGCTGTAGGTGTCGCCGGGAATCGTCTGTTTGGTCGATTGCCAGGTCTTCCACCTGAACGGCAAGGTGCCACCCTCAGCCAGCCGAGACGCGAAGATCTGAGAGACCACATCCTCTTGGAACCTGTACGTGTCGATCGAGAAATGGATGTCCTTCAGCTCAAACCCGAGACCAGCCCCAGCCGCAAACCAGCACCAGCAGCAGCTCCTGGGATCATCACCCCGCCGTCCATGAGCGTGATGCGGATCTCGATCGGTGGAAAGAGACTGAGGTCGATGATTCGAGGGTCGCCGGACAAGAACCCGAGCCAGTTGTCAATAATACCTTTTGTGCTGTGTTCGCTGTAAGGGTTACGTTAGCCGCGTCGTTGAGAGACCAACCGGCAGGCCCCTGAGAGTTGATAAATCCCTGTCCTCCATGGACCGTCAACAAAGTGTTGAAGAGCTGGGCGTAATCGTTGATCGAGTCCACAGACTGGCCACCAACCAGCACCTCGAGCCGCCTGATGAGCGAAGACGTGTACGGTGGAAACTTGCAAAAACCAGCCGTCGTAGTCGGTGTCGCTTCAAAGAACATGGCGAACGAGTGAAGGTCGGCAAACCCATGGGTAGGCAGCCGGACCGCCACCACCGACCCCTGCTTGATGCCGGAGTTGGCGGAGAGCGTGGAGAGCTGTACGCGGGACGTGGAGTGCTGACCGAGCGTCTTAATGAGGTACTGCATGGACTTCGGGATCGCGCGATTGTACCAAGAACCGTCAGAAGACATGGTGTGTGTTGTATACCTTCTACCTTAGATAAAAATCCGGCTAGCTTAGGAACTTACCAAGCAGCGGGTTGGACGCCCTGTGCGCGTCCACCTTCCTCTCGATGTGCGAAAGGGCGTCGAGTCCGGTCTTCGCGGCCTTGTAGACCGTTCCCAAGACTGGGGAGCTTTCGAGGAGTTTGCTGGGAACGTGCCCGAGAGCTGCGTCCGCGGCACCGGCGGCACCCTTGATGAACCGCGCGCCCTCGCCGACTTTCCTGATCGCGTCCCCCGCCATGTGTCCGATTTTACGCGCGGTGCTCACGACTTTGCCGAAATCAAGCTTCATCCTCTTCGTTTATACCTACCTGGTTAGATAATCTTCTCGCAGGCAGAACGTCCTTGTCGAGCGCCATGTACTTGAGAATACCCCCGATCTTCCGCGCCTCGACCCCCATGGCCTTTTGCGGGGATATCCGGAAAGTCAGCTGAACCACCCAGTCGCTGTACAGCTGGATCGGTGCGTCGTCCTCGTCTAACAGGCGCAGGCTGATCGACCTAGGTGAGTCTCGTACGTGCTGCCACAGTGGACTCTGCGCCTGCCATATGATGGGCTCGAGAAATTTGGACAGGTTCGGACAACACGCCAACAGACCGCCGTAGACCGTCCCGTGGGTCGCCGAAACCACATTCCCGCGCACGATGTCCGAGTAAACATACACGGCCCGCAGCCGCCCGTTCGTGGCTGGTCGGTTGCTGTAAACGACGAACTGGTCATTCGACTGATGAATGCCGGGTGTTAGCCCGAGGACCCGCCCGACCGACTCGCCAACCAGGAACTGGAACGGACTCTCTGCAACGAACGTGTACCGACTATTGGCCCGATCATAGGTGACTGTGAAGCTGCTGTCGATTGTCAATAAAGTCGTCTCGATGTTCTGGCGGTTCTCGATGGTGGTCCACGACCCGACCGGCAGTGAGACCGTGTGCGCCGTCGCCATCGTGACCTCAAAGGTGTTGTTATTGCTGTTGATGTGTGTCTGCTCGTAGGGAATCGTCAGCAAGGTCAGCCCCACGTCGTGGTAATCCTCTAGCAGGCCAGCAGGGATGTCCCAAATTGGATCATGTAGACCGCCCCTGGTCCTGTTCTCGGTCCTCAGCGTCAACGTCCTGCACTCCTGAACGTACTCCTTCATTCTCTACAATGACTTCAGAAGTTATTTCGTTCTTGCCGTGGATCACGACCTTGCCACTCTCTCCCGCAAGCCCACGCGATTTCCTCTTTAGGACCCTCCTCTCCTTCCCGGTGAGCGGCTTGCTCCTACAGTACAGCATGGCTGCCTCGATGAACTCGCGAGGGGTGTCGGGGTAGAGTGTCATCCACTGGGCGATCTGCAGCATCTCGGCGTCGGAAAAGAGGTTGTCCATATTCATAGACCTTTGCAATATAGCATTCGAAATTTTTACAGGGGAGATTCACGAGACCCACTAATACCAGTAAGCTCCCCCCGTCTAAGGGCCCCGGATACGTGCTTCGGTTCCTTCTTCTTGATCATTGCTCTCAGATGCTGGTTCAGTCCTTGTTGTGTATTTGATTTTGGCTTTAACCCGCAATCGCACATTCATAGTCGATACTAGAAAATCGCGACCCGCCTTCAAGTCTCGCTGGTTCTGGCGAGGCAGCTACTGGTGGTGCTACTGGGACAGACACTGGAGCGGCCGCTTCAGGTTTTTGGTCATAGGCGGACAAGGGAGGGTACGCGACAGGTTTAGCGTTTGCCATGATGGCGGACATCAACATCGCGTCCCTGAACCCGCGGGTCTCGGCGACTTTGCCTTTCTTGGCGGGTCGGCGCACTGGGGTCGAGTGGATGATGATGGAGTTGGTCATCGTGCTCGTCGTGGGCATTTGGGCAGTGGTGCGGACCTTGCGGCGAGGCTTGTGTGCTTTCTTACTTGGGCGTTTTGACGTCTTCCGAGGCATCATGTGCTTTATAACACTGTACTAAGATTTTAAACAGTCCACGTGATTGGGCCAAATATCTCCCCACTTGCCGGCAATCCTGACTTGGACCTGCATTTGAGGGGCGGGTCGAGATACACCACAGCACTACCAGAACCCAGCGGCTTATCCACCCTCAAGAGTATCTCATACACCCCGTCAGCCTCGTCATAACCAGGCGCGACTCGCCAAGATGGACCGACAAGGAGCCTGCCGGTTGTGCCAGGCCCATAAATGAAATTCACGGCATCTGGCAGAAGTCTGTAGGGGTGGCCGATGTCCAGAAGGGCGGGCGCACCTTGCGTGAAATGGACACGGAGATAGAACGCGCTAAGTGTGGTCGGGGGCGATATGACAGCCCCGTTTTGATCTCGAAAGCTCAGAGTTCCCTTTGGTCCGAGTTCCCAGAGCTCTGGCTGCATGTAGTCATAGGCCACCGTTCGCATCCCGGTTATCGAGAATGGGATTCTATGGGCCTCGCGCTCGTCTGTGTAGACAGCCTCATTGAGGTATGATGTCGTGCCTACTTGAAAACCCCCGTCCCCATAAAACTTTGCCGTCGATGAGGACGTAATGATGAGGGTGGAATGTGGATTAAAAGAAGCCGTTGGCGTGAACGTCACAGTGAACAAGTGCGTTAGACCTCCTAGAGAAGGAGAGAATGGCGTCGGTAATTCGATGGATACAACGATCCATCTAGTCGATCCACTTATCCAATTTGCCGCGGAAAGCGTGCCTCCCTCCCAATCTGCGCCCTTTATAATGGTGCTTACGGGGTTAATATTACTTAGAGACGTGGAGTTATAGTACAAATCAACTGTGAATTTTTTTATGTGTGGGAGGTCTGGTAGTACCCCGTAGACAGCAACTGGGTACGTCATGGGCGTATTCCCATAATCGTATGGCGGCAACTTTGCGACGGCGTGGATGAGGTTATCTTTCGTTGTCAGGAGTTCTATGTAATAAAGATTCGCCACCCCTGGAACAGGAGAGGAGAAGTAGTTACGGCCCATGATCGAACAAATTAGCGATTGTGTGCCGCGGTGAGTGAGCCGCAGAGTGTTTCCAGATGTTGAGTAAAGGCCTGTTGAGTTCGTGGTCGTAAGCGAGATGAACTCGACATTGTTCGTATTGTTGATTATTTCGCACGCGTTGATAATCGTCTGGTGGGCGCTGTCCAGATGAAAAACTAACCTCACCTGACCAGGCGCATACGGAGCTATGATCCCGGTCGGAGAGGCTGTGAAAATAGTTGAGTAACTCTAGAGCCCTAGGATCTGGCTCTAAGTTCCCCATGTCCGTCCGCACGCCTCCCGCTAGCGTCCGCTAAGCCGCCGGCTATAATCCGGCGGTCCGACGCGGGCGACCGGTCTAAGGGCGGCGCCTAGGGCCGGCGCCACCTAGGCCCCAGTCCGGGGCCTTATCCGGGTCAGTACGGACGGTTAGCTTGTCCCACGGTTACGGCTAACCGGATAGGGTTTGCTGGCTAAGACATAAACCAGTGGTGGGCCAGCTCCGACGGTAGTTCTCTGTGTTCACCTTATCCCAAGCTCAACGTGACCGACCGCCATAGCTGAGCCGGTCGGGCTTTAACTTGTATTCATAAAAATCCCGATGGCTTCCGGTACACGGAGCCGCACGGGCGAACACACAGATACGCCAAGTGGCGAGGCCGCAGGGTCCGTCCTGCCACGCTTTAGTGCGGACGAGGCCACGAGGTTGATGCAAACCCTCGTGGCGCAACCGGAACTGGCCAAGCAGTTCAAGCATCTCATGCTGGCTGCTGACGATGCACTAAATCGCGGCCCTCTCAAGCAAACGGAGGTGCCCGCAGATCTACCGGCCGACTATACGGCGGACGACGCAGCAGATTTTCTAGCTGCTCTCAAGCGTCTGCGCGATGGACGCGCAGACAAAGATTCGGAGCTGATTGGCAAGTTCCGTGCAGTATTCTGCAGTACAACAAAGCACCCAAACATTGCCAATCTAGTTCGCATTGCGGACGACAACAAACAAACCTGGGAAGTTTTTTACAACGGTCTAGATGCCCACTTGTCGCGGTCTAAGGAAGAGGCCGACGAGCAAGCCTTCAACGACTTCGAGGGCTATGCAGTTAATAAGGCAAATTTGCCCGGGGCTGCACGTGATTTCCAGGTCTTCGTGCACAAGCACAAGCTGCTAGATACTCTCAAGCCCATTTTCCTGTGCAATCGCTTTCTCAAGAAATGCGACCTGTCGTCGGATGTGCATCTGACCATAGCGACGGAACTCAAAAAGAAGAGTGCCGTCAGTTTCGACGAGGGCATGCTGTATTTGATTTCATGCTTCAAGAGTGCGCAGTCCAAGCCGGCTGCCTCGGCTGCTCTGCCATCCCTGCGCAAGGTGGATGCCGGCGCGTCTTCTTCTTCAGGCGCAGAGGCTCCAATTACGCGGTCGGAGCTTACGGCCATCCTGAAAAAGGTCGTCGGCCACGGCAACAACGGGGGCCAGCGAGGGCGCAAGCGCGGGCATGGTGGCGACGCCAAGCAGGGTGATCATCCCCCGGCCAAGCGGCAGCAGGGGGCGTCTACTGACCGCAAGCAACGCTGTGAGCGCTGCTTCGGACGTCGCCATGTCCGGGATGACTGCCGAGTTCGCCCGGACCTGGAGCTCGAGGACAACCTTTGCCGCAAGTGCCACGACGTTCTGCGTGGTCACAGCGTGGAGGCGTGCAAGGCCAAGCGCATCGTCGTCCACGGCACACGCGAGGAGTGGGCAGAGCGACGGGCAGCACGAAAGTCAGGTGAGAGCACGCTCGATACCCCTTCTTTTGCTCAATGCGTCACGCTGAACCGGGCCGTCGTAGAGCCTGACGTCGTTCCTAAAAGCAACGTGACTGCATCCTCTGTCTCATTCCGTGATGTGCTCACGCAATCCGTTGATGCTGCTCTGGCTCTGTCGCGCCAGGATCACGTGCTTCCTGAGCACGGGTCTACAATGCGTGACCTAAGCAATGTGGTGTCTTCTAGGTCGGGTGTGTACAACGCCGAGCGACCAAGCACTACTGCAGCACCCCAGCTAGATACTGGGGCGGTTGGGCCTATGAGGAATGTTGTGACAGTGCAAGAGAATGCTGGGCGGGCAGATGTTCTCGGTACACACCACCCTAGTGTGGATCTTCACATTGGCAAGGTGCTCACACGGGCGGCCTTTCGTGCAGCCTCTGAAGCTGCCCAGTTAGCCAATGTCACTACCCCAGTAGTCACCCCACCTGTTGAGAATCCTGACAATGCCACTGCACCTCAGGCTGTCACCCTGAAACTGTTAGCATACCAGATGCACCGTGCATACGGGCATGAGGCCCAAGCCGAGGTAGAGGGGGCACACATGTTGGGGCACCTTTATACAACGAGCTGAAGAATGTGCGTGCTCAGTGTCCTGCCTGCATCAAGATCAGGAAGAAGTCGCGTAGGCGGCATGCCAAGACTCCACCCTTGGAGCGAGGGTACCTTGTGGGGGATGTCATGCACATGGAAGGGGGGGACACCTATTTCATAGTCAAGGATAGGTTCAGCAAGGCCACCTACATTGAGCCGCTGCCTCACATGTTTGAGGCTGACCTGCACAGGGCTATCAAGATCAGCCTGGCTTTCTTTCATCCCGTAGTGGAGCTCATGCTAGACCAGCAGTTCCGCTGTGTGCAAGGTTTGCCGGGGATGGAGGCCGTGGTCATCGTGGGGCGTGAGGATCACGGCAATATGGGCATGATAGATCGCACTGTAAGCTATGTCAAGACTGTGGCAGCCAAGCGACAGGATAACCCACATGGCAAATCCTACGCGGTCAAGACGGCGTGGTGCAAGGAGCTCATGCATGTGTGCAACCATAGGCACGTGCTTGATGTCAAGGGCTTTGGGCTAGTCACGCCTCGGGGGCTGTCAGCGGGCACCTACTCACCCGAGGTAGTAGAGGCATACCAACAGCATCTACAGGATACCGCCGCCAAGCTGCGGCTCAAGGATGCCACGCTGCCTGATTTGTCTAGCGCTTTTGAGGTCGGGCAGTTGGTCATGTTCCACAAGGAGAGCTCGCCCAGCGGCAAACGGGGCACCATGCAGGGGCCTGGGGCCATCACAAAGTTAGACTGGCCGCTGCGGGTCATAGACATAGAGTGGAATGATCGGGTGTATAGGGTACCATGGGCATCGGTGGCAGGCTATAAGCAAGGGGATAGCATGGAGAGTGAGCTGGCAGCCAACAGGGCACTGGGGTGGGTAGTGAAGGATAATGCGCCTGTCGTAGCATCTGAGGTGGTACCCCACGGGTCGCTCCCAGGGGCAGACACAGCTACACCCCCCCCTCCCCTGGGCCCCAATATGACCCCGTGGATGGGTGGGATGAGGATGGGGTGGGTTTGACGGGACCTAGTGCACGTAGTGACTCACCTCCTGTGCTAGCCACGGATAATGTGGGAGGCCCGCCTAGCGTGGCCTCGCCGGAGGGTCAGGGTCCTGCCCATGCGCCTCGCCCACCTAGGGACCTGGCTTCAACGGTCACGGCCTTGTGGCGTGCTCAGGCGCTTAAAGCGAAAGCTGCATCAGGGGTGGCTCAGGTCAAAACTCTCTCACAGGGGGTCAGGCCGGTTAAGTCAGCCTTGTTTCCTACGTGTAGACCGTGGCAGCTGGTGGCTGTGGACACGCAAGCATCCGTGTCTATTATCTCTCGTCGGGCAGCCACCCTGTATCCAGTGCTAGAGTCGCCGTACAAATCGGTGACCGACTTTGCAGGCACTTCGGCATATCAAGTTACCGGGATGGTGGTGCTGCCGGTGTTGGGCATTGACACGCCGTTTCACGTCGTGGATGGCTACGAGGATGTGGCCTTGCTGGGCGAACCTTTCGTATCATACCCGGGGTTCTCAGTGTCCGCTGACTTGCTGTCAGTCGCGGGGGTGGGCAGCATCCCGCTTCGCGAGTACCACGCTCCATTGGGGGTGGTGGTCGGGCAGCCCGGCGTCGTGCGGCGCTTACCGATGGCGGCGTTTTCCACACCGCCGCTCGTCCAGTCCATCATTCAGCCTCAGGATTGGCACCCGCGCAGCTTCGGCCTCCACTCACACTCACTGGCGGCGGATAGCCCTGTGACGTGGGAGCAACTTGTCCTGGACTGTCAAGATCCTCTCAAGTTTGCTTTGTGGCGCGACGCGTTCATTCGAGCCAAGGAGCAGTGGCGAGAGCGCGAGGTCTACCGAGGATTGGAGAGTGTGCCAGCCGGGGCCACGCGGTTGCGGTTGAAGTTCGTGCTCACCTACAAGCCGGACGAGACCAACTCTTCGGTGGTGTTCCGGGTAAGGCCCGTGGTCACGGAGACGAAGGGGTCCTCCCCGCTGGACGCCAAGGATCTTTATACCCCTGGGCTCAACCATGTTTCGCATCGGCTACTGACGGTCATCTACTTGGGCAAGCGGAACGCGGGCAAGGACTACGGGATGTGGTGCGGTGACTTTCAGCGGGCATTCCTCCACAGCGACGCTGGGGTCGCGCAGCAAACATGGCAAGGCACCCGCTACGTGGTGAAGGTCCCGGTGGTCTGGCAGGATGGCACCATTGGCAGCGAGTATATCGAGCTGTTGACAGGGGTGGAGGGGCTGCAGAGCTCTCCCATCATCTTCCGCATTTCCGCGGAGGAGGTCTTGCAGAGCTTAGGGGCCACGTACCATCGCGCGGATCCTAACTTCTTTGTGGTCCCCACCGGCGTCCCTGGCGAGCCAGCCCTCTTCGTGTGGCATGGCGATGACTTCAAGCTGGTGGCACCTCGCACCTTTGCTACCCAGTTTCTTGCTGCAGTGGCGGCTAAGTTTCCCCTGGGCAGGGCGGTGGATCATGAGGAGGGTAAACCCGTGGTGTTTTGCGGCGTGCAGTCTACGTTGCAGCGGGATTCGCGTTCTGGCGAATGGGTCATGCACATGCAGGATAGCCGCAACTATGTGGTTGACCTGCTGGCCGACCTCCCGTCCCCGCTGTTGGCAACCCATGGGCCCTCGGTTAAGGGCAAGCTCGGGTGGTTGGCGGACACGGTGGCACCTGATTTGGCGGTGCTCGCTCGCCTGCCCGATGATGTGCTGGAAGGACTAGGGTCCATTCATGTTCGGCGGCAGCTGGCCATGACGCCCGGCATTGTGCTTCGTGGGCTCGATTGCTCACAGCCGGTGCACCTCGAGATAGTGACGGATGCTAATCTAGAGACGCGCACAGTCAGCCAAGTGCGGGCCCGCATGGGGGCACTGTTCTTTATTAGCAATGAGGGACAGCCTGGCATGTTGTTAGATTGGTACTCGCGCTTGCACAGCCGCATTGCCACTAGCCCCAACACGGCTGAATGCCGGGGCATTGTTTCAGCTATCTCACATGGCATGTGGCTGCGGTACTTGCTGGGTTGGGTATTTGGCTCGTGTGGGTTCACTCTTCACTGGACTAGCACGGTGCACACTGACTCACAAAGTTGTTTGGCCTTCCTTGACAATCCCTATGCGCGGTCACAGGACGTTGATTACCTCGTACTCGCTGAGGCGGCCTCCTGCGTCACGCGTCTCCAGCACATCGCGGATGAACTCAATCCCGCGGATGCACTCACCAAGGAGGCGCGGGAGGCTGCCCCGCAGTACGCAGTGTTGCGCAAGCGCATGACGATGCAACACCCGTGAGCCACACAGGGTTACGGCTCGGGCGCTTTATGAATACAGCCATAACTCACCCTGTGTTGCTAGCATTCACGAATATCATGGTGGTAGTTTTTTTGCTTGTCCTGACCATACCCTAGCCACGTTGGACGGTGCCTTGGGCCCGTCGGCGGGTCACTGGTCCTAATAAATGGGTCACCTTTTGTCTGGTGGCATAGTTGTTTTTTTCTCGATACTTATTACATCACTATTCATGTGTGATCACAAGGGCGCGGGTCGATACCGTGGTGATTTTGACGGCCTTGAGGCCCCCTTGAGTTCCCTACCTTAGAGGGTTTTGTATGGTCTGCATTTGATGTAATTATTTTGATAATTAATCAAAGAACAAAAGAGTATGTCGGAGTTGAGTAACTCTAGAGCCCTAGGATCTGGCTCTAAGTTCCCCATGTCCGTCCGCACGCCTCCCGCTAGCGTCCGCTAAGCCGCCGGCTATAATCCGGCGGTCCGACGCGGGCGACCGGTCTAAGGGCGGCGCCTAGGGCCGGCGCCACCTAGGCCCCAGTCCGGGGCCTTATCCGGGTCAGTACGGACGGCTAGCTTGTCCCACGGTTACGGCTAACCGGATAGGGTTTGCTGGCTAAGACATAAACCAGTGGTGGGCCAGCTCCGACGGTAGTTCTCTGTGTTCACCTTATCCCAAGCTCAACGTGACCGACCGCCATAGCTGAGCCGGTCGGGCTTTAACTAAAATGCCTGTCACGGAATTCGCTAGCTTAGTCATACTGCTCAGACCAGTGGGAGCGGAATAGGAGATGTATCGATCAATTAAACCATCGGACCGTCTCCTAAACGCTATCCAGAAGATCGTCTTACTTGCCCACGTCGCGTCGAGTGTATACTCAGTGGCGATCTTCCGGTTTTGATATAGCCCGATCTTCCCGTTCGTCTTGTCGATATTGATCCCACAAACCGACCACCAGTTGTCGGCTGCTCCTTGATTCCTCCAGCAGTTGTGACCGTCCGTGAAAGCGGGGTGGTACATGTCAAGGGTATATTTTACCCTATGTGCCCAACTACCTGTTTATATTTAATTCTGGCCGTCATGTTGTAAACGGAGGACTAATTAGGGTTGCGTCATTATTAATCGCACCCGCCTACCGTATTTCAGGCCGATAATTAAATAGGTTAGGAAGGGCTTGCCGTGATAATTACGGCACAGTTTATAGCACTAGAAATAGTGCCGTACAGCGAAAGTTATTGTATGCCGAAGTTGTACTATTTCCGGCACAAGACTTAACGCACTGTAGGTGCCGACGGTACCATCCTCGGCCCACTATTCCGTGTTGGATATTTCTACCGACACGAGTTACTAGATGCCCCGTACTTAATGCGCTGGCATGTTAGCAAGACTTCTAGAATGTACGACTCTGAAGTTAAGTCGTTAAGTTATTGTCTTGCGCATAGCCGCCACCTTTGGTGGATATAGGCACGATGTTTGTGCTCGATGCCTTCACCTTACCTGTCCTAGCTGTCAGCTATGGACGATAATGGTCCCCACCCGGGAACCGCACCATGGCTTTGGCGGTCAAACGGTGGCAGTCCGTAACCTAAATATGAAATGAATAAATCGTCTATCAATTGTCTCAAGCAGTCTTGACGACCAAGGAATCAACCAAATTTCTAACACAAAGCCATTACACAAATTCACCCTATGGACGTCAATTAGCGAGACCCGCCTGAAAATGGCGAGAGACGTAATGTATTTTCATGCATTATTATGGTCCGGAGGTTCGCGGCGTTGCTGTCGTCAAGCCGCATTGTAATTCCAGGAACTGGCCCAGTGCCGCGGCCTGATCAACCGCAGGCCTTATATTGCCAGATTCCAGGAAATTTTCCCCAGATTCCAGAGTGTGGCCGCGGCACTCATGCCAAATGCTGCTGAAGCTAGAGCCATACACGAGCTCAAGTTCAAATCGCGGCGGAGGCGAATTCGCAGCCCTCTTTGTGAAATTTCATTTTTTGCTGGGTGATCATGTCGGCCAGGCGCGGTATCC
Source organism: Mesostigma viride (assembly GCA_009746045.1). Classification (NCBI taxonomy): domain Eukaryota; kingdom Viridiplantae; phylum Streptophyta; class Mesostigmatophyceae; order Mesostigmatales; family Mesostigmataceae; genus Mesostigma; species Mesostigma viride. The sequence goes on along the minus strand of RPFO01000648.1, from coordinate 1,631,254 downwards.
GCCTGCATTCTATGACTCGAATTTTTGTGAAGGCCGAGAAGCCAAGTGCGCAGGAGCCCAGCTGCCGAGAAGCCAAGTGCCGCAGAGCCGAGAAGCCAAGTGCGCAGGAGCCCAGAGCCGAGAAGCCAGTGCCATCCACGAGTTAAGGAAATCGGGATTTTTTGTTCCGGTTCATGTCATCGGGTTCTGATGCTAAGCCCTGTATTCAAAAGCACACATTCGGGTTTTTTGTTGCTAATCCCCATGTCCAAAAGCACAAGTGTTAACCTCGCCTAAGCTCCAGTTTTTGTTGCAATGGTTCACCATGGAATGTTATCCCAAGTAAGGGGGGCTATACACCCTACCTAAGCTGAAGGGAAAGTTACAACCATTGGATTATACCATAGTACTGGCTAGTTGAGCAAGGGGGGTGTCAAGGGTATATTTTACCCTATGTGCCCAACTACCTGTTTATATTTAATTCTGGCCGTCATGTTGTAAACGGAGGACTAATTAGGGTTGCGTCATTATTAATCGCACCCGCCTACCGTATTTCAGGCCGATAATTAAATAGGTTAGGAAGGGCTTGCCGTGATAATTACGGCACAGTTTATAGCACTAGAAATAGTGCCGTACAGCGAAAGTTATTGTATGCCGAAGTTGTACTATTTCCGGCACAAGACTTAACGCACTGTAGGTGCCGACGGTACCATCCTCGGCCCACTATTCCGTGTTGGATATTTCTACCGACACGAGTTACTAGATGCCCCGTACTTAATGCGCTGGCATGTTAGCAAGACTTCTAGAATGTACGACTCTGAAGTTAAGTCGTTAAGTTATTGTCTTGCGCATAGCCGCCACCTTTGGTGGATATAGGCACGATGTTTGTGCTCGATGCCTTCACCTTACCTGTCCTAGCTGTCAGCTATGGACGATAATGGTCCCCACCCGGGAACCGCACCATGGCTTTGGCGGTCAAACGGTGGCAGTCCGTAACCTAAATATGAAATGAATAAATCGTCTATCAATTGTCTCAAGCAGTCTTGACGACCAAGGAATCAACCAAATTTCTAACACTTTCCCGTTATGTCGTTGTGATCCGAGAGCGAGACGAATGCGGTGCCGGACGGGACGATCATTTCGAAACACAGGACAAACGGACCGTCGATTTCCTGGTCGCTGAACACGACGCACTTCTCAGGAGGTGTGACATCGTTCGCGGCCAGCCCGTAAAAACTCGCGGGATCGGGCGTGAACTCGTACTTGTCGTGTGTCGGCTGCAAAGTCGTAGCGGGATCTCGCGAGAAATGCAGGAGGCTATGGAACGTCTTGGACGGTCCGCTTACCGTCACGGTCTCTCCGGTCAAGTGCGGGGCGTCGCGAGGACACGAGAAACGAGGCGTGATTTGGACCGTCTCCTGCGACGAGTGTGGCAGAAGATAGTCCAAAAACCCGGCGCCGGTCACGGATCCGATCACGGACCCGTCCGCGACGATCTCGTAATTTGCGGGCGTCTGCGCGCCGTCGCCCCATCCCGTGGAATGGTCTGCGTACATCTGCACGCCGATCCTCGCCGGTCTTGTCGTCGTGAAGTAATGGCTGGGTGTTCGAATCGCTGGGACGAGCGGGTCTGTCTTCACTAAGCCCACAACAGCCATTTTTCGCTGGGTAGTAGACGTCGTCATCGTCGCGTCATTGTAGATCGTCACATCGGCCGACACGAGTTTCCCATGATCCGCCGACGTCAACGCGCACGTAACCGCGTCCTCTCCGCGCAGTCCCCCGTCCACGTCAAGCTGGAAACTACCCGCGGCGTCGGTTAACGCGACATCGTCGACTTTCCACGAGATGGGCAGTTTCCGTTGATAAGCCCACGGCGTTGTGTTCTTGATCCCTATCTTTAGAGGCGGCACACCGCCGTCGCCAACGACTACCCACGTCTGGTAAGGCGCGGTCGTTCTCCAGTAACTCTCGGTCGGCTGGTCGATCCGCCCTATTGTTACGCCGCGGATATCTACTTCCACCTCTACCTCTAATGGGCCTGATACTACCTAAACTGGTCAGGCCTCCTCTACTTAACCCTCTGGCGAAAGACGAACGTGACGGAGCTGATCTCAATGCATTAACGTAAGTGTTGCTATAATACGCCATACAACCATTTATTAAAACCCGTTTACTCCAGGAATAGAGGAAGGAAACACAACTACACTGCCGTGACCCAAGCCTAAATGTGTCAATTCACTTAAGGGGACGGTCCCGGCGCGAATATTTTGGCGCCGAAAAATTCGCGGTACCCGTCCGTACCGTGAAAAAGTGGTGCACGGGGCGCGCACCCCTACCGGAGCTGGCCATGGCGACGTGCTTTCAGGCAGAGTAGAAAAAGATAGCTCGCGGAATGCAGAGAAACTGAGCGAATCTCAAAGACGATGAGTAAATGATACTACTTCGTAGCGGAGTTCGCGTTTTTTGCAGTGTCGATGATTTTATTGATGACCATCGCCACGGGGGTCCAATCTGATGTTTTCGTCGAGAGGAATAAATTAGAATGCACGCTGGCGGCGGTGATTGTCAGGTTTTATGGGCTTTACCTAGCGTCAAGGATGCGTTTAAATCGTTATTGGTAAAGCTTTAAAAAATTTGCTGGGTTTCGGCAAGATTTCCGTCATGATCGGTAAGACACTCTCCAGGCTCGCGGGATGCGCGTCTTATTATTCCATGGAAGGTTGTTCTTTCTTGCGCCGCTGGGCGAAGGACAATTCCGGTAATGGTACGATCATGTGATCAACGTGACCCTATGAATGTTTCGCTTCCTTTATGGGTTATCAACGCAATTTTTCGGCTTCTTTCCATGCAGTTAGCGCCAGGTATAATGCCATTCCGTGCTGCGCATCGCCAGATTCCTGGCACCTTTCAGTGGTTTTTATGTACGTTGCATGGCTGGGATGTGTCAAAGCGTGACCGTGGCATATCGTCAAGTTGTCAGGGATTCGCTGAGTGGTTTCTTGGAAGGAGATTGCTAACAGCACTCAGTTTTGTGTGAATCTTGACGCGGCCTTTCTTAGCAGAGGCTTCATTGTGGTTAGAGGCTCACAAGCTTGAGTTTGTTTCTTGGCAAACAATTGCGCTGGAAAGAAAGGTGGCAGTGGTTTTTCTGAGGGGCATACTGCATGGGTGGAACTGCACGTAGGTAGGGGTCATCGTTGTCTTGTTGGCCTTTCTCCCACTAAAATGGGAGAGCCCTAATTCATCTGCTAGCAAGCCAAGGTAACGATGGTAAGAAGCCTTGGCAAGCAGCATGTATGATAATTCTGCTTTCTCTGTGGACTGTCTGTTGTTACCCTTGTTGGGCAATTAGTGGATATGGCTTTCTAGGGTGTGTTTGAGCTTGGTTTTGGGATGATGCCCACACCATAAACCTGGAATATGCTTTAGAAGTGTTGGCTAGGCATGTAGAGCTACCTGCCTCATTGTTGTGCACACACGCAACAGGTTGCCCGTGTCGAGGTAAGGCAAGGGCACATGACGTGCCCAGCCACCTCCTTGTACATGGTGGTCGAATTGGGCATGGTCAGGAGCCTTTTGGATGGCGTAGGAAGTGTTAGTGTGCCTTAATACTCACTAATGCCTTCCTTAGCGTCTGCACAGGTGGCCAACTGCCAAAATTAATAACTGCTACAGCTGAGCTCAGAATGCCACCAAACTTTGACAGTGGCTTCTATGGTCATGACAGAATTTGACTTGTGCTTTTCAGGCCTAATTGATGTGTTATGAGTGTGTATGGGGACGCCCCGCCTAAAAAAGCGTATTTTTGGCCCAAAAATTAATAACTCAAAGGGATGTGCTGATTTTGTTGATCCAATTAGGTAGAAACAATGTCCCATGACATTTTTATATGGGGTGTGCTTTTTTCATGCAACTGGTTCTCCCACTGTTCTGGGCAAGATGTGCCCCGGACAGCGTTTTTTTCTATTTTTAGCTCATAGCCGGTGTATGGCTGGGGGTAGTACCCCCAACAAGTGGTGGTATGCATGCCCAAACATCATGTTTATGGTCCCCAAACATCATTCAGTGGTTGTCAGTTGCATTTCTGTAGTTATTAGGGGGGGTAAGTTTTGATATATTTCTATGGGACCCTCCCCTTAACACACGCCGAGTGCACACACAAAGGGGTAGAACGCGCATAAATGGTCACCAACGGTCCAACACGCTCGGGCCGACATGGCCCTCGCCTACAGGTGCACGCTGGTCCACTAAATCTACTGATGCACGCTGGTCCACTACATTCTACCACAGGATCAGGACCACTAGTAAAGTACGCGGCGCGGCGCCCAACGGCACCCAATGTACCACGGTACTGTTACGAGGACAATAATGTCCCGGTAGGAGCCTAAACGTAAACCTAGGGACAACCGAGGCAAAGGACCTAATTTACGTCCGTAACTACAACGAATTGTTACGCGACGTAACACCTCCCCCCCCACAAAGGTAGGGAGCCCTCTCCCTACGCACAGGGAGGAAACGAAGGGGTAGGAAAAACCTAATGCACCCAGCACACACCAACACAATCGATAGACCATCCCAGATACAAAGCACCAATAGTTCACACGGTCTCCACCACCACGCCGGGTGGTGTAGGGTTAGCCAGCACCAAGCCTGGTGGTAGGTTCCCCTAACTGCCTGGAACGGAGTCCTGGCCGGGGGGGGACGGCACTGGGCAGGACACACAGAGTAAACACATCAGCGCCAAGGACCAAGAACAGCCAACCAACTGGCCAGAATATGAAGGCGACTCTACATACCGGAGGGACAACACCCTCAGGTCGGGCCTAAGGCCCTCTATCTAATGGCCATCCGTCTGGTAGGTACCACGGGAGGCCAGCAGGACATCCAGGTAGGCCTGGTAATGGGCCACATCCTCAACATTGTCATGCCTATCTACGGTGAGGAAAACATCGGCCCACACGCCGTCAGGAAAAAGGCCCAGAAAGGCCCAGTAATACCTATGCTGAGTAAGAACGACCTGGCCACGGGCCCAGTCCAGGAAGCCACAGGCAAAGAGGCGAAGGAAAGGCTCTACCGCGATCAGGCAAAGGGCCCGCAGGAGGAGGCGATGATACCGAATCCGAGGGCGCATACCCGTCGGGAAGAACAGGTCCACCAGGGGCTCCACGTTGGACGGCCACAACCGGATGTGCCGAACCTCGCGGGAGCGCCACCGACGAACACACTGTCGCGACCCGAATGTCTCTAGGTAGTCGCTGGCACGAGGAGGAGGGTGACCGCGGGAGTCTAGACCCTGGCCCGGGATAGGCGCCGGGCGGCGGGCATCCCACTCAAGGATGGGCTGGAGGACCGTAGTGTACGCCGCACCCGGCACCGCAGGAAACTCTACTGTAAGGGCATCCGAAGCCATAATGCCCAGAGGGGGAGGGTAAGCCCACTGAAACCCACCGTAGGTGTCCAAGTCGTTGTGGCGCCTCGCCCAGCGATACAGGACGCGCCGGACCAGGATCTCACCCTCGAACACCGGATCAGCTAAAATAACCATGTCGAACGGAGGCCGATCAGTCTCAATGGGTAGGCCACGATCCCGGGGCGCCCGACACACCTGGGAGAACCCATAGGACATGGGAGAGATGGCAAGCTCAGCAGAGGCGCGCGGCAGGTCACACTGTCGGCAGGCGAGTGCGGACATACCATACCCCGGAATGGGCGTGTCACGCGACTCCGGCGTCGCGTGCACCACAGAAGGAGCCCTGTCCCGATCACCCTGGGACAACTCCCTGAGGGAATCGGCAGCGCGGGTGGCGCGAGGATCCTGACCGGTGGACCGAACAACCGCGGCCAAGACCGCGAGGCCGAAGGAGGAGGGACCGGAGCAGGGGCTGACGCAGGGGCAGGAGCCGACACCGACGCAGGGGGCACTGGTAAAACAGGAGGTCGCGCCGGACCTGAAGCCAGAGAGGGCCGTGACGGACCCGCCAACGACGCAGGCGCGCCGGTCTCCGTTGCCGGTGCACCCTCAGGCCACATGTTAAAAATGGGGCCCGTAGGGACAGGCAGTCCTGCATAAGATTGACTACCATCCAGGCCCCAGTCAGGAACCGGAATCCTCTGCGGAGGACCACCCTCCCAAAGTCTGGGAAGCCGCTAGTATCGCCAAAGAAACCCCGCGACGTCTGCGCCTGAGCGGGAGGAGGCTCGGAAGCAGCGACGGAGGGCGAGCTAACAGGGGCAGGAGACTCCCGCGTAGGCGCAGGTACAGCGGTACAGGCGCAGAGGCAGCAGGAGTCGCAGGAGCCGCCGGAACCACAGCGACCGCGGGCGCAGGCGGGGGCGCGGGCGAAGCCGTAGTCGCCGGGGCGACAGAAGGGGTAGGGGCGCGGATCCAGCCGGCGTGGCCGGGACCTGCGCCTGGGCCGCAAGGAAGGCCCCAAACGCCGTGGTCAAAGACTGGATCTGAGCCTGCATAGCCGAGACCGTCGCCGAAAGAGGATCAGGCAAACCCGAAGGGGTAGGCTCCACTGCGACATCCCGGGTCGACCGAGGGGACGACGGGACCGGAGAGGGAGGAACAGACGCCGAGGAGGCGGACGCAGCGCTCGAGGCAGAATAATCTGGAGTATAATGTACCTCGGCTGGGGCGCCCGAAGGGGTAGGACCACTAACCGCTAGTCCCGCCGACTGATCAGCTATCTCCATGAACTCTACGGCCCGTAAAAGGTCGCAGGGGTTCTCGTCTACCTCAGCATCACCCTCAGCTGGAAGCCACGGGAACACCTCCCGTAGGCAGGTACGGCCCACAGGAGTGGAGAGGTAGGAGAACACACGGCAACACCGGAGAACCGCATCTATCTGCCCCAAGGCGGGACAGCTGGAACCACACCCCAACAAACAGTGTCCGGCATCATCGAACCCGTGCAGGACAAGCTGGTGCGGCTCATCAGGGGAAGGACCATACCACGTGACCCCGAAGAGGGCCGCCCTGACTAAGCTCGCATGTTGGGCCTGAAGGGCCGGCTGCACAACGCCACCCCGGTAACATGATCGCGACACCCAACGGCCCGGAAGGGCCTCGAAATACAGCTCAGGGTCCGGTAGGGGCAGGGACGGCAGCGGGCTCTCAGCCGGAGGGGTAGGCTCTGTCATGACGGCTGCGGAGGGGAGGGGACAACCAACCACCCGTCGACAGCAGACATAACATAAGAGAGGAGAAGGCCTACGACTAGAGCTTGTGCAGGGTTTTATATTCCTGCAGCAGGCGACTACACCCATCTAGCTCACTCTCCGTATACCAAACCTTATCTACTTCACTACGAGCATACATCCACTTCACTTTATACTGACGCTGGGTACCGCGGCCCTTTTTGATATCTCGATGGGCCACGATGCTTTCTACTTCGTCTTCTACTTCCCCAGTGTCAGGATTATGCTCTAAAGGGGCAGGCGCTAACTCCCTGCCAGCGAACGTACTAGGGTGGTACAGTTTAAGCTGGCTCCTATGGAAGGTGTTTGAATGCGTTTGCCAAGAGGTAGGGATATCGACTTTATACAAGAAATTTCCTACCCTAGACAACACATGGAAGGGTCCTAAGAAGGCAGGCCTAAGTTTGACCTTCAGTTCTGCTTCAAACTTATGAGCAAAACGGCCAACACGGGGGCCTTCTACTAATACTAGATCTCCTACTTCTATCTCAGGTGCTCGTCTATCTAAGGAGGCACGCAACCTAGCAAGGTACTTAGCCTGAGCTTTTTGATACCCTGAGATCGCGTGGTCATGAGCAGTTTTCATTCTATCTAGTAAGGACTGTACACCTTCTACAGTATCTCGGGACACATCATCCTTGTCCCGTAGAGGACTAGCTAAGAGAGAGGTAGGGGTAAGGGGCTGTCTCCCAGTATCTAAGAAGAAGGGCGTATATCCATGCGCAGCTTGGGGACAATTGTTGAGGGAGAACTCTACCAAACATAAATAATCCTCCCAATCACTACCCGAGCCATTAACATAGTGCCTAAGCGCTTCTTCTACTACTCTATTAAGACGCTCTACTAAATGAGAGGAGGAGGAGTGGTAGGCAGTACCGTAGGTAACCTTGGTACCGATGGCAGCGAAAAACTGCTGCCAAAAATCTGAGGTAAATAATTTATCCTTATCACTAATAAACTGCCTACTCAATCCATGATATCTATATACATTATTGAGGTATAGGCGTGCGCAATCACGTGCGGTGAGTTCTAAAGGACACGGCACAAGATGGCACATACGAGTAAAACGATCTATGAACACAAGGATTTGGGCATTGCCCCTATCATTCTTTCTAAAAGGTCCTACAAAATCCATCATGATAGAATCCCAAGGCATGATAGGGTCAGGCAAGGTCCTAGGTTCTGCTATCTGTCCTACATTATTGGGTTTCATTTCCTGGCAAGATTGACAAGTTCTAACATACTCATCCACATCCTTATAAAGGGAAGGCCAGTAATAAGAGCGGGCTACTAGGTCCCGTACCCGTTTACCACCCTGGTGAGCAGCTAAGTCATGCAACTCAAAGAGCAAGGAGGAGCGACAGATAGGAGGGACATACAGGCGCCATTGAGGGGGAGAATCTGCTATCTGCACATATAAAAACCCACCTACAAATTTACAAGGGTGCTTGCCTAATTGTTGGGGATGTGCAGCAATGGCAGCTAATGCTTCCGGCTCAGTGGCCGTAAATCTACTAATAAGGCGTTCAAGATCAGAGGTAGGCATCGCTACAGAAGTATCCAGAACAGGTTTAAAGAGATCTCCTACCGCCTTGCCGAAGAGAAGGGGAGGTCCTAGGGACTACGTTTTCATAAGACTTTCCTGACCTAGTCGCTATATGGCTAAGCGGTATAGAAATTTTATTTTTCCCCTCCCCCCCACCGAGGCCACAGGAAGGGCCTCACACGGGAGAGAGAGTCCTACGTGAGAAAGGAGATCAGGCATGCGAACAGCTGTATGAAAGAGGTAGGCATAGGAATCATCATCAGGTAGTTCACCATAAGGGGTTACACCCATAGTAGTAGGAACTAGAGTAATATTGAGAACATCAAGGTCCTCGAAGAAGGAATAGTCTGCACGACGAGAGAGTGCATCTGGTACTATGTTATCTACACCCTTGACATACTGAAGTTTAAAAGGGGAAAACTGTGCTAAAAATTCCATCCAGCGCGCTTGCCGAGGGGTAAGGTTGGGTTGGGAGAGAAGATGGGTAAGGGGACGATGATCCGTTTGGATAACTAACCTATAAGGATCTAGCTCACAGGGTTCATTCAGGCAGACATCAAATTGAGCACCTTTAAGGAAGTGCTGCCACGCGTGGCAACAATACACCACAGCTAAGAGTTCCTGCTGGTGGACGGGATAGTTACGCTCCGCAGGGAGCATTGTCCTAGAGATATATTCAATTGGCTGTAAGCCCTGACCCTGATCCTGGAGAAGGACACCACCTATAGCTACTTTACTAGCATCTGTAGCCACAACAAAGGGTTTAGTAGTATCCGGTAGGATGAGTACAGGAGGGGAAAGGAGTAGGGATTTTAGGCACTGAAAAGCAGACTGACACTCACTACTCCAAACAAAGGGGATATCCTTCTTTAATAAATGATTAATAGGGGCTGCTATAGTGCGAAACGCGGGATAAAACGCCTATAGTAAGAAGCAATTCCTAGGAAACTACGTACACCTTTAACGTCGGTAGGAGTAGGCCATTCCTGAATTGACTTAGTTTTATCCGGGTCGGTAGCGACCCCGGCATCTGACAGAACGTGCCCTAAAAATGGGACACTCCTACCCGAACGCACTTTAGCACGGCGCGCCCACAAAGAATTTTCAGCCATTATTTCTAATACTTTCTTTAAATCACGTAGGTGCGTTTCAAAATCAGGAGAGTAAATAAGAATATCATCTAAGTAAGCTTGAGCACAAGAACGGTCATGCTCAGATAAAGAAACAGAGGAGAAGGAGGATCCTTTAGATCAGAGGACACCTGAGGAAGATGAGAATTTCCCATAACAGGTCTAAGCACTTCATTCATTAACATTTGAAAAGAGGCAGGCGAGTTACAGAGTCCCATAGCCGCTACTCTAAACTGGTAATGACCAAAAGGGGTAGCAAAGGCGGTTTTATGGCAATCCTCAGGAGCTATCCGCAACTGCCAAAAACCATCCGCACAATCCAGTACTGTGAAACAAGTGGAACCTTTAACCTTATTAAATATATCGTCAATACGAGGTAGAGGGTATTTAGATTTCACAGTAATATCATTCAACTTCCTATAATCAGTAACTAGGCGAAACTTGCCATTTGGCTTAGGAACTAACAGGACACCAGCTGAGTAGGGGGAGTTACTAGGCTCTATCAATCCTGCTTCTAATAATGACACTAAAATCTGTTTTAGTTCCTTTAACTCGGTAGGGCCCATTCTATACATCGGAGAGTGCGTAGGAACTGCACCGTCCTTGATAACTACACGGTGTAAAACAGAACGAGGAGGAGGATAAGAAGGAGTCTTTTCTTCAAATACTTTTGAGGAATCTATCACAGCCATGTATCTTACTATTTCATTTTCAGTAAATCCTACTCCTATTGTATCCACTGTATTTACATCTATATCCACACTATTATTAGTGATAGGTATCTCTTGTACTTCTAACTGAAGGAACATACATAATAGGTATCCATTTTGCTTTAATTCAGAACGTAATTCGTCATTTGACATTAATACTTCAGGTATAGGTCTTACAGGAGGATCAACAGGTGTAGGAGGAGTAATATCTACCAAGGATAAATTTTCCAATCTATAATGACGTTCAGGTACCCAGTAAGAGCTATCTGGAAACCAAATGACCATGGTATCATAATTAATAGTAATCTTATTATCCTGGTGCCAATCTAATCCTAGTAATACATCAGCGGTAGTGATAGGGCCTATAGTGGCCGTCAGGTTGACAGTACGTCCTTGTATAACCATGGGAAGGGACACCGTACCCGGGGAATGACTGGTGCGACCATCAGCATAATGAACAGTAACGGGTTTGGTGTGAGGGGTAGGGACTAGTCCTAAACGTCTAACTAGGGCCTCGCTCACAAAGGAGCTAGCCGCACCGCTATCTACCAACACAGAGACATTCAAGAGTTCATCAGCATGCAAGAAGGGGTCTACAACAGTGTGAGGGACGGTTAAACCACCATTCAAGAACATAAGAGGACGCACACGTAGTGGTAGGGATGATTCAGCTCCTACAGAGGTTATAAAAACAGGCAAGCAAAAATTATTATCTGGGGTACTATCTAAGGACCTGTCCAGGTTACCCCCGGCTGACAGGCCTACTGTTCCCCCTCCCCCCCCAAATCCATAGGAACGAACCCCGAAGAAGACCCTGGCGGAAAAGCCACTGCTGGAGGGTCACGAGGGATTGAAGAGGGTGCGGGAGCCTGATTATCATAGGGGAACCCTGGGGATCCTGTCTGCACAGCATTCAGCCTACTAGGGGTAGCTGAAGGAATGCGTCCTGAAGTGGGACGAATAGGAGCACGCTGAGGGGTACGAGGAGGGCGAGCGTCGGGATGAGGGGGAGCACCCGAAAGGAACTTGGGGCACTCACGTTTAAGATGACCTACTTCCTTACAATGATAGCAGGTAATATGAGAGACATCCAGAGCTGAAAGGTCAGTCACACAGATATCTAATTCTTCTACATAGGAGTTCTCCTCCTCAGGGGTAAGGCTAATATTATTAATACGGGAACGGGTAGGAAGAGAAGGTGTGGAGAAGAAATCTGCTACTCGTAAAAGATGCTGGCGCACATGCTTGAGGGGCAGGTCAGTAAAACGGTAGGCAGAGAACTGGCGCTTGACTTCACGCAATAAGGGTCTACTGAGGCCCTGAAGGAAGCGAGCACGTACTTCTGCACCCGACAAATCCCTAATTCGTACCATCTGAGCATCAAACTCTTTCATATATTCTTTAAAGGATTTAGTACCCTGCTGCAAGGTACCAAAGGCTAATCTATCCTGCCAATCTGAATCAGGAGGGACTAAATGGTTCTCTAAACGCTTAAACAGTTCTGCTACAGAGTTAGGGTAGGCGTGAGAGGCCAAAGACTCACACTGAATGAGGTTAGCAAGCTCAGGAGTAATGCAGGTTGTAAGATAATGAGGAACTAATACAGCATCAGAGAGACGCCATCTATTATGATTCTGCCACGACTCCGTATTCTGGGTAAGCAACATAATAAAGGTGAAAAACTGTTGAGGGGTAGACTTGACATCCAGCTTGGGAAGGTTAGCAAAGAGGGGAAGAGCAGGAGGCTTAGGGGGATTAGAAGAATCAGTTTTTCCCATAGGGCCACTATCTTCCACTGCTACATAAGCGGGATAGAAGGAAGGATAGGAAAAGTCTTGGGTAGGGGTCTAGAGGGGCCACCGTTTCAGGCTGGTGCCCATAGAGAAGGGGACAGTATATTGCTCACGAAGAGAGGAATAGGCAAAATGATCATAATTTCTATCATCTAGGGCATGGTACTGAAATCATTATTAACTTCTAAATCAGCCACACGGGTAGGGACCTGGGCTGCCTCATAGGCCGTCTCAGGGTAGGACCAGGAAGCAGGTGGGTAAAAGGGAACTGCACTAGGGCGCCCAGAAGGACCGACAGGGGCAGAGGCACGACCCGTGTTAAGAGCAGGCATGGAAGGAACAGGGTGGGAAGGAGGCCTAAAAACATTGTTAGTTAGTGAGGACCTGCTGGAGGGTTGAGCCAAGGTTGCAGGAGGGGCAGGGGCCTGGTTCAGGGTAAGGGAAGGGTCATCACTAAATCTGACTTGCATACGTTGACGTTGTTCATAGGTAGGAGGGGTAAGTGAGGGACGACGGCGACCATCAGCAAGCGGAGAAGGAGGTGAGGCACGAAGATTACCTTGAGGAGTGAGATGGTGTACCGTTTCAAGTGAGTCCCGTCGGTTACCCGATTGTTGTTATGGTTGTTATTATTATTATTATTATTATTATTATTATTCATAGTAGGAGTATTGGTAGGTATAGGCGACAGGTTACCACCCACTGGATCCATTTTTGTTTAAGTAAATGATCAAAAATCTAACTGAAAGCAACAAGGATAAAGGACAAGGCCTAATATAAGGCAAGGAAAGAAAAGGAAAAGATTTTAATGGCTTAAAAGAAAGGAACAATTTAAATCAGTCCTTTTTAACAACAGTAATGGATAGGGAACCGAATTCCAAGGTGAGAGGAGTATCTAAGCTAGATGAGGATGCAGCCCTCTTAGGGGGAGACGAAGGAGGGGTAGCAAAATCTAGAGCTTCTACAGGAGGGCGACCATGAGGAGTAGAACGTACGTGTAGGCCTAGATCTGATACGCTATGGTCTATAAGGAATTGTTGAGCTTCCTCGAAGGTAACAAATTTCTTATACCTAATTACATTATATGTACGGTTTTGCACTATCTTCCTAGCATCTGACCAAGAGAGGAAAATGGCTGACCATTGAGGGGTAATAACTACGTAATACTTAGCTAAACTATTATCACTAGATGAATGGGAAGGCGCAGTAAAAACACGACGTTGACTCATGATAACTCACCTGGCGTGTCTTGTGATGTCAAGCTAGACGAGGTAGGGGTAGGCGACTTAGCTTGACGATCTGGATCACCGAAAGAAGAAGGAGGGCGGGAGTTTCCAGCTCTCGTCCTAAGTCAGCGGCCGGATATCCCAGCGCTCGTCCTAACACAGCGCCCCGTAACTCTGCGGGTGCGGCCGTCTAATAAAGCAGCAGCACAAGGAAAAAGGTGTAGGTACGGCGACGCTAATCGTCTCCGAACAGTAATACTCCCCGATCTAAGGCAGGAAACAACCGTAAGCAGGAAAACAAGGCGAAGGACAGGCTAACTACGAAAGGATTTATCCGCTGTGAGCAGGTCTAGCTTCTAGGTAAAGCGTGTCCCGAAACGGGCAGCACGACGCTCCTAGCTTGAAGGCGACCCGCCCATTACCTATCAAGGAAGTGTCGACTTCTTGTTCCTGGACGCGGAAGGGGTCTTGAAAAGGTGTATGTGGCAAGGGATAGTCGTCTCGTTCACTACCTACTGAAGTTCCTCCGGAACCATTGTTACGCCGCGGATATCTACCTCCACCTCTACCTCTAATGGGCCTGATACTACCTAAACTGGTCAGGCCTCCTCTACTTAACCCTCTGGCGAAAGACGAACGTGACGGAGCTGATCTCAATGCATTAACGTAAGTGTTGCTATAATACGCCATACAACCATTTATTAAAACCCGTTTACTCCAGGAATAGAGGAAGGAAACACAACTACACTGCCGTGACCCAAGCCTAAATGTGTCAATTCACTTAACACACGCCGAGTGCACACACAAAGGGGTAGAACGCGCATAAATGGTCACCAACGGTCCAACACGCTCGGGCCGACATGGCCCTCGCCTACAGGTGCACGCTGGTCCACTAAATCTACTGATGCACGCTGGTCCACTACATTCTACCACAGGATCAGGACCACTAGTAAAGTACGCGGCGCGGCGCCCAACGGCACCCAATGTACCACGGTACTGTTACGAGGACAATAATGTCCCGGTAGGAGCCTAAACGTAAACCTAGGGACAACCGAGGCAAAGGACCTAATTTACGTCCGTAACTACAACGAATTGTTACGCGACGTAACACCTATGTCCCAGGCCGTTAGAGGGGCGTATGTGCGCGTGATGTGGAGGCCGTTAGAGAGTCTCTGCATCCTATTCAGGTCCCTAGTCGTCGCAAACCCGACCTGAGAGAAACTCATCAGTTTTCCAAAATACGCATGACCGGTGCTTCCAAAATGGATTTCGTCCATGTGAGGACCGTCTACAGTCTGGCTTGCGTTGATCGGATCCAAAGCCCCAAGAACCTGGACTTGGTACGTGCATTTCCCGTCGCTGTCTCCTCCCGTGACCGTGTAGGGAAGAAGTATGCGGATATCCTGATTGTTTGTGATCGTGAACGTAGTTCCAGGGGCAGACAAGGTGCCGTTCTCGTATTGGATCGTGAACATGGCGCTAGGGCTGGGCAATGTGGTGTATCCAACACTGTGCCTATCAAATAGCCAGTCGATCTGATCGCGCGTCAATATTCGGTCTGCGACGATCTCGGAAATTGTCGCGTATTGGTCGAGCAGTCGCAAAGAGGAAATCCGAATCCAATCTGCGACGATGCCCCCGTCGACCTCTAACATCCCGCTTGTCTCGCCTGTCGTGACGGCCGTCCATTCGCTGTAGTTGTCGCCCAGTCTCACTCGCGTCGGGGCGCTCGGGTATACGTAGCGGACCCCGTTAACGGTGATGTGCGAGTCGAAGGGATGGACCTGCAGCTGAAGGGACTGGAGATCGCTCTCGAGGTCCGCAATTCGCTCGTCCACCGTGTCCTCTCCGAGCCCTGTGCTCAGGTTATAATTGGCAGGATTCCCGCTAACCACGACCATGTTGTTCTAATATTATCTAAGACATTAACTATAGCGCCAATGAACCCAGTCCCAGACGCCCCAGATTCGCCAACGAGCCCCGCCGCCGCCGACGTGGAATCGACAGCACCCCAGGAGCCCGTAAAGACCGAGGAGGTTAGCAAGGCCGTGAAGTACAAGAAGGGCGCACAACTCTCCGAGGAGCAGAAGCAGGCCCTCAGGGACAAGATGCGGCCGTACCACCAGAAGAGGAACGAGGAGCGCGCCAAGAAGCGCCAGGAGGAGCGCGAGGCCGAGATCACCAAGCGCAAGGTCCTTGAGAAGGAACTCGAACTCCAGCGGCAGAGACTGGTCGAGCTCGAGCTGGAGGAGAAGCGAAACAAGTTCCGGATAGAACGACTGTTGGCCGCCGAGGAGGTCGCCGAGACTCCGACGGACACCCCTCGACCCCGCCGCGGGAAGAAGCCAAAGTACGAGGTCGAGCAGGAGGAGCGCGAACAGGCCGCCAAACCGAAAGCCCCTCCGCCTGCCGTGAAGACCGCGCCGACTCTCACGCCTTACGAGCAAAGGATGCTGGCTATCCGGGCATCCCTGCTGGCCTCGCTCAACGACGACTAAAAATCTCTGCCTTCTAATAAATGCCAGAAATCGAGAGCATCCACATCGAGACGCCGCTCGCCAACAAGGACCTCAAGCTGAAATACGCCAAGACCCGCCAGGTCCCATCCAACGCGCCAAGGCTGCACTTTATCGCCTCTTTTGTGGGCATGCGAGGGACCGGGAAGACGACGGCGGCCATCAACATGGTCAAGGCGTACTTCGACGCGCACTCTTTCGACAAACTGTACCTGATCTCGGGGTCCGCCACGACCGAGCCGAAGTACAAGCTCCTTCCGACGCCCGCCATGAGTATGGAGACGTACACGGACGACAGCTTCAACCAGATGGTGGCGGACATCAAGAAAGACCTCACGGAATACGAGGAGTACCAGCGGGACTTGAAGGTGTGGGAAAAGTTCAAGAAGGAGTTCTTAGACGGCCAGAAGACCGAAGAAGACATGGACCTCAACATGTTTTTGACCCTCGACAGGCTTCAGTTCAAAGAGCCCGAGACGCGGTTCCAGTACGGGCCTCCCTCCTCGATCATCCTCATCGACGACATGGCGGGGTCAAAGCTCTACCGGGCGGACTCGAAAGGTCCCGTGTCGTCCTTTGCATTCAAACACCGGCACCTGTTAACGTCCATGGTCTTCGTCAACCAGTCATTCACGAGCGCGGGAGTTCCGAGGTCCGTCCGCGCCAACGTCTCGTTCCTCGTGCTCTTCCGCACCAAGGACCGGCGGGCCTCGCGACAGATCGCAGAAGAATCGGCGGGTCACACGTCACCAGAGGACTTCCTGGCACTGTGGGAGTACGCCACCCAAAACAGCCCACACGACTTCCTCGCGGTCGACAACGACGAACCAGACGACTCGAAACGCTATAGGAAAAACTTTGATACCTACTTGGTCCTGAAAAAATAAAATCTATTCTTATTACTATACACTTGCGATGGACTTGAAGCAGGCATTTTCTCAGCCCACGACGCCCTCCCCACAATATAGCCTCCCAGACCCAGCCACTCACAATTGCGCGGGGCTCAAGGTGAATAACAACTCCTACCGTGGCAGTTCCGACCGCCGAGATCTGGTGCTCAACCTGGCCACACTCGTGCGCTACCTGACCGGCGCCAGAATAGCACCAAAGGTCCACGAGAGGATGGCGGCGTTTGTGCGAGAGTGCGGGTACGACGGCGAGCTGCCCCCCACGCATACCGGGATAGGCCACGAGTGCCGCCAAAAGTTGATGCACATCATCGCCATGAAACGCAAACCCCGCAACCCCCCCCTCCGCCAAAGGCCCCTCGCCCCCCGAAAATCAAAAAGGAAGTCATCCCTCGGAGCCCCAAGAAGCGTGGTAGGCCCGCGGGGTCGAAGGACACAAAGCCGAGGACTCATAATATCGACCCCGAAACAGGTCTTCCCAAGCCTTGGGGGAGGCCTAAGAAAGGGAAGTCGGGTGGCGATGACAAAAGAACCTAAAACTCACGTTTTCTTTATTCGATTTGATATCTATTTGCACCATTGTGTGCGCCTTGAGTAGAGCTTTCCGGGGACACCAAGAACGTCGAAAACGGACTACAAACGAGAAAGTTACGCCACTTGGCGCGAGAGGGTGTGGGAAGGGGGCGGCGGCCGGTGACAGAGGTCTGCGCGAAGCGCGCGGAATGATTTCCGACATTTTCGACCATTCCGATTTTTTTGGCAGGCATCGAGAGAAAGTTCCCGGGCCTTGAAAACTTCTTGTCAAGGGGTGCCAGTGTTTTGGGACTTGTGAAATTTTAAAAAAGTTGGCTCGAAATTCATCAACCCTTGGCTGCAAGTTTTCATACCCTAAAAATATTAGCTCGATGCCCAAGAATCGAAACAAAAATCAACAGTGCGTTCAAAAATCCCAAATTTTTTTCTAATGTATAGGTATAAGTACCCGCCATGGTCAAAGTCGTCAGGTCCGAGGAAGAACTCCGCCAACGCCGGGAAGCGCAGGCCCGCTATCGGCTCAAACACCCAGAGAAGGCCGCCCTACAGCGAATGAGAGCGATGGCCAAGAAGGACCAGTGGACACCCACCGAGAAGTGGTTGGAGAAACACGGGACAGATTGCGAAGAGGTCAACGAGGTGCGAGCAGTCGTCGGCCTCCCAGAAAAGGAGTGCAAACCCCAGGAAGCACCTTCAAAGCCCGCGCCGCCTAAGAAGACATTGGCACACCCCGCCCTTTGGTCCTTGGACGACGCCAAGAACATGGTCGCGAATTTGCCGGAGACGCTAAGCCCCGCTGAGGGGGCGGGAAGGAAGAGGGCGCAGAGGGCCAAGGGGCAGATTTCGAGGGGTTCTGGGAAGACATACCTCGCGCGGTTGACAAAGATCCTCAGGCATCTAGGATACGAACCAGACAAAGACGGTGCCAAACCTGTGACGCCCCTCCTCGACACCAAGAAAGTGCGCGAGGCCGTAGACGCCCTGTCTGAGCCTTCCGAGAGGGGCGGCAAGAAGGACCGCGCCATCACCAAGAAGACGAACGCCAAGGACCTTTTCTCATCGATCAACTCGATCGATAACCAGATGGATGCCGGCAAAAGGATCCCGCAAGACGTGCGCGAGGCCTACGTGGAGGACATGGCGACGTCCCAGGAAGGTCTCGAGGCCAACGCGGAATTCGTGAGCGAAAACAAGCCACCAGCCCACCCATGGCCCGAGCTCGTCGAGTTGCGAGATAAGGCCGTCAAAGAGGGCTTGGAGAGCGACAAGGCGCTCATCGGCCTCCTCTACTTTTCCGGCGAAGAACTGCCACCTGTCAGGCTCGACTACCACGACGCCCGGATTGTGAAATCGGCGAAAGAATTGGGAAAGACCGAGAACGGCTACATCCCAAAAGAGTACAGGTTCATCATCAACGCCCACAAGACCGCGCCGGTCCTCGGGGCGATAGATTTTGTAGTCCCCAAGAATCTGAAAACGTTGCGAGAAGCGCTCGACATGCGGAAAGACAGGCCTTACTTGTTCATGCCTTCTCGAGGCAAAAAAGCCCCAATGTCAGTCGAAACATTCGGCGCGATCCTCCGCAAACATTTCCACGGCGTCGACAACGCTCGCCAGGCTTTCGTGACCCAATTTGTCATTGCAGGCATGGCGGCGAGGAAGCGGTTTGCGAAAATGATGGCGCACTCGGTCAACGTCCAGATCCAATACGAAAGAATGAGGAATGATTGATTCGCTCACTTGTTGAAAATTGATTGTCACCCTTTTATAACGTAGTTATAAAAGTCCCGGGTTTTTTCGACCATTGAGAAAGTCTATTCTTTTATTGATTAATAAAATCCAAGTTTTTGTCCAACCCAGAAAATTCCAACCCGAGTCCAGCCAGAAAAAAAAATCTAAGCATAGAGGTATACACACATTCATCATGACGACCAAAGTTTACCTGAAGTACAACCCGCGCTGGCTCCCAGCCCAACAGATGGCAATCGACAATGGAGAGAAACTAGGCCATCCTTTCTTGGCAGCCCTCGACAAGGACGAGAAAACAGCCAAAAAGTACACGAGCGTCAGGGATGTCGAACACCTTATGGAAATTCACAAGGAGTGTATCGACCATCCACACATCGACATGCACTGCCTTTACGAGATGGTCAAGGAGGATCACCCCTCCTGGATGCACTTCGACCTCGATGACATCTACCCAAAAGGAGAGGACATCCCAGACGTGCTCCACCACTTCATACGCATTTTTGAGGCCTTCTGCTTCGATGTGCTGGAAAAAACCCAGACGGCTTCAAGTATCTCATCTCAGGCTCACCGAGAGAGAAAGGAGACGGCATGAAGGTGTCATTTCACATAGTGGTCAAATACCTAAAAACCACCGACCTGGCCGCGAGACACTACATCATCAACGAATTTGGCTATTATGTCCGCAGCCACTTCCTCGACCCCGACTCGACATTTCACAAAGACGCGGCGCTCCTCATCAACCGAGAGAAGGGTTGGCCGTACATCCAGAAAAAATGGGAGACGTTTGCGGACATCCCCAAGGACTGCGCGACGGATGGAAACATCAAGCTGGTTATCGATGAGTCGATTTACACGAAAAACAGATGTTTTCGGATGGTGGGCCACCACAAGTTTGGCCAGCACGACCCCAACGCGGTATTGCGCATCATCAGCGGGTCGGACGACATCAAGGACCATCTAGTCAACATTTACCCCACAACCGACCAGACAGGCGTCCAGACCGTCGAGATGCCCGAGGGGTGGAAGGAGCACTACATGAAGAAATCCGGAAACGCTGGAAGGAGGGCTCCCAGTGCGTCCATCTCTATGTGGAAAACCGTTTCTGGGACGTTTGTGGACGCTTCGAAAGTCGCCAGATCAGTCGAGGCCATCGCGAAGGTGTCGCCAGGGTCCAGGTACATGAATACACAGGAACAGTTTTCTGTTATGCGCGGGGGCGCCGTCAAAGTCTCTCGCTTTACATTGGACCCAGGCACCAAGTGTCTGATATGCAAGGAGAGCCACAACAGTCCAGGTCACGGGCCAAGGGTCGAGGAGTATAGCGACGGTGAGGTGGCGTACACCTGTTGGGCCGAGAAGCCCAAACCGTGCAAGACGCACATCAAGATCGCCGACCGGTTCGAGTACATCTCCGACAAGGTCGAGTTCACCGAGGTGTACAGCGAGGGGAAGGTGCGCCACTTCGACCTGGCGCCGATCGTGCACTCCCTCCATCCAGGCAGCACCGAGAAGCTCACGTACATCACCCAGTCGAGCATGGGCACTGGGAAATCAGAGGCAAACCGCGCCATGATCGCGGCGGTCCTCAATCTCTACAAAGATGCGCGAGTGTTGCTGATGTTCGCCAACATCTCCCTATCCAGGCAGGAAGAGTACAACCTCAACAAAGATGTCATTGATCCAGCCCTGAACGGCGGCAAAACGAGAACGCGTGCTGAACTGCTGGCTGATTACAGATACTTCCTCAACTATCTCAAGAACTCTCGCAAGGAGGAAGGCGCCAATGACTATTGGATCACCCACCCACGCGTGCTGGTAGTCCTCAACAGCATCCTGCGCCTACAGGACCGCAGATTCGACGTCGTTATCTTGGACGAGGTCGACAGCATTTTTAACGCCTTGTCTAATGCCGTCATGAGGGACCGAGAGAACGTTTTCAAGGCACTCATGGACATCATCACGAACGCCAAAGTATTGATAGCATCGGATGCCAACATCACGGCAGGGGCTGTTAACTTCATCAGGTCCCACAGACCAGCCACGGACTTTCGCGTCATCAACAACGAGTACGTTAGACCTACTAACAGGGTGTTACATTTTACACGCATCAAGCCAGGGAGGGGGTGCGAGAAGGAGTGGATATACCAGGCGTCGAAGCAGGCAAAGAAGTTTCTGGACGCTGGCAAGACGTTCGTGCTGGTCAGTTCTGAGGCAGGCGGCACGCTCGACAGGGTCCGCGAACAGCTCGGAGACTCTCTCAACGGTGTCAACACGCGCCGATACACCAGCAAGACGCCGAAGGGCGACCTCGACCTGGGAGCGAACGAGGCGTGGAAAGATGTCCAATACCTCGAGTACAGTCCGACCATATCCGTTGGCGTTTCGTACACCCTTCCCACGTTCGACTCGATGATCGTCATGGCTCGGAACAGTGACAAGCACGCCCCATACACCACTACACTCCAACAAATGCACCGCGTAAGGCAGCTGCGAGAGGGCGACGTGCACGTTTTCTACCTCGACTCGACCACGCCCGCAACCAGACCGCTTGCGGATTTCAAGCTGATCAAGAGCCACACTCGCCAACAAGTCGACGAGATGTTCATGATGATGAAAGGGTTGAAATCTAGCGTCATTAGTTCATGGGGCGAGGACGGGGAGCGCCTTTTTGGCGACACATCCCCAGCGTACAATTTACTGTGCCGCAACCTAGAAGCATTAGGGGCGTCAAGGAGCCATTACGACGAACTTATGATAAGGACGCTGAGGGAGCGGTATGGTTACAAGATAGCAGGAGAAGTCCAGGCGGGCAGGTCGGAAGAGGCACCAAAGCTGAAGAAAATAGAGAAGGGAGAGTTTGAGCCGCGGATGATCAGCGCCGAGGAGTACCGCGAACTCACGGCGAGGGCAGGTGACCGTGACGCGATATTGACAGACGCCGAGTGCAAGCTCGTCGAGATGTACGAACTGTGTCATGACCGGTACAAGATATCAGAGGACCTCATAGACGAGGGCCTCATCAAGGAGCTGGCCGATGAAAAGGCTCGCGAGACGTACCATGCCAGGGAGCAGTACTCTCGCGTGACAGAGCTCGGATGGGAGGCGGCGATTGGCGAGGGCATCGTCGACGACCGCGCGAGGAAGAGTGAGAACGTCTTCGGGCTCGTCAAGAACAAGAAGATCGATCACGCCTACCGCCTCACGATGGCCAGAAAACTGCTGGCTGGCAGTGGGATCATGGAGTTCTGCTTAGACGGCAAGAGTGCATCGTCGACGGCTATCAGCCGCGAGAGGCTGACTGAGGCGGTGAACAAACTCGACCGGGATTGGATGTACACTTACCAGGGGAAGTTCCGGTCGGTGTTTGGGTATCAAAGGAGGAGCAAGAACGGACCTGGGTGTCTAAGTTTCGAGCAGTGTGTGGGGGTCCTCGAGTCCATCCTCGCGTCCACGTTGGGCATTAATACGAGAACTTGGCGCGAGGAGCACGAGAAGGCAAGCGACGCCTACGTCTCTAAAGAGTGCATGATCGAATTCTTTGAGAAGTATAAGCCAGAATGGTGGGGGAAGCAGGCAGAGATAGCGGAAGATATCAGGAAAGTAAGGGAGTTCAAGATGCCTAGTGACTATCAGTTTGCGTTTCGTTAAATCAGGGGCAAAAACGGCAGCGATGACTATGCCTGACCAGGGCTCCAAATAGAAATCCCTTGCCGGTTAACACCCACAAATACGCTTAGACATTTTTTGAAAGTGGCGCATCCTTTTTGAAAAAAAAGACCCTAAACCCCGCCACCCCCTCTCCCGCCCTTCCCGAGTACCGCGAGGACGCAGACCCCTGCACGAAAGTTCCGCGAATTTCCCGACCAGGGCTGGGTTTTCCAGCGACCCGGGTGCGCGCTGGGCGGTGAGCTTGACTTTTCGAGGTCCCGCGTTCTGCTCAACTTTTGAATGCTTTTGTTATAAAAGTTGAGCAGAACGCTGAACCTTCTCCCGCTGTTCTCACACACCCCCGCTGTCCGCGGTCGGTCATGGTTGAGCAAAACGGAAGTCACATTTTTTCACGCCGCCCATCGACCCGGGTGCGCGCTGGGCGGTGAGCTTGACTTTTCGAGGTCCCGCGTTCTGCTCAACTTTTGAATGCTTTTGTTATAAAAGTTGAGCAGAACGCTACACCCTCTCCCACAGTTTTCACCCACCCCGCTGTCCGCGGTCGGTCATGGTTGAGCAAAACGGAAGTCACACTTTTCACGCCCGTCACGAACCATCGCACCCCCAGGCTCGGGAGTAGGAGGGGATCGGTAGGCGGCAGACCCACGGCTGGTGGTGACGGATGCCAGCATTATAAAGCACCTCTAAAGCCCGGCGATCCTTGAGCCAAGGTTGGCGGGGGTTGAGAAGGGCCAGTAAGCCCGTGACGGGTGTCAGTAAAAAAGTCAAAAAACTCCAATATTTCATCACTCAATTATCACTCAATCATCATCACTCAATAATAGCTCCCCGGTACCCCACAAGCCCCTATCACTCAATAGGGGTTATATATATATAAACACAGTGGATACAATAGGAGTGGGATTTACTGAAAATGAAATAGTAAGATACATGGCTGTGATAGATTCCTCAAAGGTTTTTGAAGAAAAGACTCCTTCTTATCCTCCTCCTCGTTCTGTTTTACACCGTGTAGTTATCAAGGACGGTGCAGTTCCTACGCACTCTCCGATGTATAGAATGGGCCCTACCGAGTTAAAGGAACTAAAACAGATTTTAGTGTCACTATTAGAAGCAGGATTGATAGAGCCTAGTAACTCCCCCTACTCAGCTGGTGTCCTGTTAGTCCCTAAGCCAAATGGCAAGTTTCGCCTAGTTACTGATTATAGGAAGTTGAATGATATTACTGTGAAGTCTAAATACCCTCTACCTCGTATTGATGATATATTTAATAAGGTTAAAGGTTCCACTTGTTTCACAGTACTGGATTGTGCGGATGGTTTTTGGCAGTTGCGGATAGCTCCTGAGGATTGCCATAAAACCGCCTTTGCTACCCCTTTTGGTCATTACCAGTTTAGAGTAGCGGCTATGGGACTCTGTAACTCGCCTGCCTCTTTTCAAATGTTAATGAATGAAGTGCTTAGACCTGTTATGGGAAATTCTCATCTTCCTCAGGTGTCCTCTGATTTAAAGGATCCTTCCTTCTCCTCTGTTTCTTTATCTGAGCATGACCGTTCTTGTGCTCAAGCTTACTTAGATGATATTCTTATTTACTCTCCTGATTTTGAAACGCACCTACGTGATTTAAAGAAAGTATTAGAAATAATGGCTGAAAATTCTTTGTGGGCGCGCCGTGCTAAAGTGCGTTCGGGTAGGAGTGTCCCATTTTTAGGGCACGTTCTGTCAGATGCCGGGGTCGCTACCGACCCGGATAAAACTAAGTCAATTCAGGAATGGCCTACTCCTACCGACGTTAAAGGTGTACGTAGTTTCCTAGGAATTGCTTCTTACTATAGGCGTTTTATCCCGCGTTTCGCAACTATAGCAGCCCCTATTAATCATTTATTAAAGAAGGATATCCCCTTTGTTTGGAGTAGTGAATGTCAGTCGGCTTTTCAGTGCCTAAAATCCCTACTCCTTTCCCCTCCTGTACTCATCCTACCGGATACTACTAAACCCTTTGTTGTGGCTACAGATGCTAGTAAAGTAGCTATAGGTGGTGTCCTTCTCCAGGATCAGGGTCAGGGCTTACAGCCAATTGAGTATATCTCTAGGACAATGCTCCCTGCGGAGCGTAACTATCCCGTACACCAGCAGGAACTCTTAGCTGTGGTGTATTGTTGCCACGCGTGGCAGCACTTCCTTAAAGGTGCTCAATTTGATGTCTGCCTGAATGAACCCTGTGAGCTAGATCCTTATAGGTTAGTTATCCAAACGGATCATCGTCCCCTTACCCATCTTCTCTCCCAACCCAACCTTACCCCTCGGCAAGCGCGCTGGATGGAATTTTTAGCACAGTTTTCCCCTTTTAAACTTCAGTATGTCAAGGGTGTAGATAACATAGTACCAGATGCACTCTCTCGTCGTGCAGACTATTCCTTCTTCGAGGACCTTGATGTTCTCAATACTACTCTAGTTCCTACTACTATGGGTGTAACCCCTTATGGTGAACTACCTGATGATGAATCCTATGCCTACCTCTTTCATACAGCTGTTCGCATGCCTGATCTCCTTTCTCACGTAGGACTCTCTCTCCCGTGTGAGGCCCTTCCCGTGGCCTCGGTGGGGGGGGAGGGGAAAAATAAAATTTCTATACCGCTTAGCCATATAGCGACTAGGTCAGGAAAGTCTTATGAAAACGTAGTCCCTCTAGGACCTCCCCTTCTCTTTGGCAAGGCGGTAGGAGATCTCTTTAAACCTGTTCTGGATACTTCTGTAGCGATGCCTACCTCTGATCTTGAACGCCTTATTAGTAGATTTACGGCCACTGAGCCGGAAGCATTAGCTGCCATTGCTGCACATCCCCAACAATTAGGCAAGCACCCTTGTAAATTTGTAGGTGGGTTTTTATATGTGCAGATAGCAGATTCTCCCCCTCAATGGCGCCTGTATGTCCCTCCTATCTGTCGCTCCTCCTTGCTCTTTGAGTTGCATGACTTAGCTGCTCATCAGGGTGGTAAACGGGTACGGGACCTAGTAGCCCGCTCTTATTACTGGCCTTCCCTTTATAAGGATGTAGATGAGTATGTTAGAACTTGTCAATCTTGCCAGGAAATGAAACCCAATAATGTAGGACAGATAGCAGAACCTAGGACCTTGCCTGACCCCATCATGCCTTGGGATTCTATCATGATGGATTTTGTAGGACCTTTTAGAAAGAATGATAGGGGCAATGCCCAAATCCTTGTGTTCATAGATCGTTTTACTCGTATGTGCCATCTTGTGCCGTGTCCTTTAGAACTCACCGCACGTGATTGCGCACGCCTATACCTCAATAATGTATATAGATATCATGGATTGAGTAGGCAGTTTATTAGTGATAAGGATAAATTATTTACCTCAGATTTTTGGCAGCAGTTTTTCGCTGCCATCGGTACCAAGGTTACCTACGGTACTGCCTACCACTCCTCCTCCTCTCATTTAGTAGAGCGTCTTAATAGGGTAGTAGAAGAAGCGCTTAGGCACTATGTTAATGGCTCGGGTAGTGATTGGGAGGATTATTTATGTTTGGTAGAGTTCTCCCTCAACAATTGTCCCCAAGCTGCGCATGGATATACGCCCTTCTTCTTAGATACTGGTAGACAGCCCCTTACCCCTACCTCTCTCTTAGCTAGTCCTCTACGGGACAAGGATGATGTGTCCCGAGATACTGTAGAAGGTGTACAGTCCTTACTAGATAGAATGAAAACTGCTCATGACCACGCGATCTCAGGGTACCAAAAAGCTCAGGCTAAGTACCTTGCTAGGTTGCGTGCCTCCTTAGATAGACGAGCACCTGAGATAGAAATAGGAGATCTAGTATTAGTAGAAGGCCCCCGTGTTGGCCGTTTTGCTCATAAGTTTGAAGCAGAACTGAAGGTCAAACTTAGGCCCGCCTTCTTAGGACCCTTCCATGTGTTGTCTAGGGTAGGAAATTTCTTATATAAAGTCGATATCCCTACCTCCTGGCAAACGCATTCAAACACCTTCCATAGGAGCCAGCTTAAACTGTACCATCCTAGTACGTTCGCTGGCAGGGAGTTAGCGCCTGCCCCTTTAGAGCATAACCCTGACACTGGGGAAGTAGAAGACGAAGTAGAAAGCATCGTGGCCCATAGAGATATCAAAAAGGGCCGCGGTACCCAGCGTCAGTATAAAGTGAAGTGGATGTATGCTCGTAGTGAAGTAGATAAGGTTTGGTATACGGAGAGTGAGCTAGATGGGTGTAGTCGCCTGCTGCAGGAATATAAAACCCTGCACAAGCTCTAGTTGTAGGCCTTCTCCTCTCTTATGTTATGTCTGCTGTCGACGGGTGGTTGGTTGTCCCCTCCCCTCCGCAGCCGTCATGTCAGAGCCTACCCCTCCGGCTGAGAGCCCGCTGCCGTCCCTGCCCCTACCGGACCCTGAGCTGTACTTCGAGGCCCTTCCGGGCCGTTGGGTGTCACGGTCTAGTTTCCCGGGTGGCGTCGTGCATCCGGCCCTCCAGGCCCAGCATGCGGGCCTAGTCAGGGCGGCTCTCTTCGGGGTCACGTGGTACGGTCCTTCCCCTGCTGAACCGCATCAGCTTGTTTTGCACGGGTTCGACGATGCCGGCCACTGTTTGCTAGAATGTGGCTCCAGCTGTCCAGCCCTGGGACAGATAGCTGCGATTCTCCAGTGCCCCAGGGTGTTTTCCTACCTTTCTACCCCTGTGGGCCGCTCCTGCCTACGGGATGTGTTCCCCTGGCTTCCGGCCGAGGGTGATGCGGAAATGGATGAGAACCCCTGCGACCTTTACGGGCCGTAGAGTTCATGGAGATAGCAGACCAGAACGCGGGCGTAGGATTGGGCGACCCTACCCCTACGGACGCGCCGGTAGAGGCGCAGTATTCCCCTGAGTATTCGGCCTCCCCTGCGGCGTCCTCCTCTTCAGTGTCGGCGCCTTCCCCTGTCCCGTCTTCACCGAGGTCGGTCCTGTGCGCATCGGTGGAGCCTACCCCTTCGGGCTCTGGTCGTGAGCCTGATCCTCTTGCGGCGACAGTTTCTGCGATGCAGGCGCAGATCCAGTCCCTGACGGCGGCCTTCGGGGCCTTCATGGCGGCCCAGGCGCACGCTCCAGCCACGCCAGGTGGGGTGTCTGTTGCAGCTGTGCCCCCTTCCCCTTCGGTCGCCTCGGCGTCTACGGTTCCCTCTGGTGCTGCAGCTCCTACGCCTTCGGCTACCGCTGCGCCTGCTACTGACGTACCTGCGCCTCGGCGCGAGTCCGCCGTCCCAGTGGCAGCGCCCGCCGCCGCCGCGTCCGAGCCGCCCACCACGTCAGCGCCGCCCTCGCGGGGTTTCTTCAGCGACCCGGGCGGTCTTCCCAGGCTTTGGGAGGGCGGTCCTCCGCAGAGGATCCCGGTGCCTGACTGGAGCTTGGACGGTAACCAGTCGTATGCCGGATTGCCTGTCCCCACGGGTCCTATTTTCAACATGTGGCCTGGTGGTGCTCCACCCCCAGAGACCGGCGCGCCAGTTGCGGAGGCGGGTCCGTCGCGACCCCCTGCGGCATCGGGTCCGACGCGGCCCCCTGTTGTACCGGCACCTTCTGCGCCTGTGCCGGTTCCTACCCCTTCGTCGGCCCCTGCCCCTTCGGCCCCGCGGTCTTTGGCTGCGGTTGTTCGGTCCAGTGGCTCTGACCCGCGCGCCACCCGCGCTGCCGATTCCCTTCGGGAGTTGTCAGAGGGCGATCGGGATCGGGCCCCTTCTGTGGTGCATGCGACTCCGGAGTCGCGCGACACGCCTGTCTTGGGTATGGTATGTCTGCGCTCGCTTGCCGCCAGTGTGACCTGCCGCGCGCCTCCGCCGAGCTGGCCATTTCGCCCATGTCCTACGGGTTCTCCCAGGTGTGTCGGGCGCCGCGGGACCGTAACCTACCAGTTGAGACTGATCGGCCTCCTTTCGACATGGTTATTTTGGCTGATCCGGTGTTCCAGGGTGAGATCCTGGTTCGGCGCGTCCTGTACCGCTGGGCGCGGCGCCACAATGACTTGGACACCTACGGCGGGTTCCAGTGGGCTTACCCTCCGCCTCTGGGCATTATGGCCTCAGATGCTCTTACGGTAGATTTTCCTGCGGTGCCGGGTGCCACGTACAGCACCGTCCTTCAGCCCATCCTAGAGTGGGATGCCCGTCGTCCAGCGCCCATCCCGGGCCAGGGTTTGGACTCTCGGGGTCATCCTCCTCCCCGGGCTAGCGACTACCTCGAGACGTTCGGGTCGCGACAGTGTGCCCGCCGGTGGCGCTCCCGCGAGATTCGGCACATCCGGTTGTGGCCGTCCAACGTGGAGCCCCTGGTAGATCTGTTTTTCCCGACGGGTATGCGCCCTCGGATCCGGTATCATCGCCTGCTCCTTCGGGCTCTCTGCCTGATCGCGGTAGAGCCTTTCCTACGCCTCTTTGCCTGCGGTTTCCTGGACTGGGCCCGGGGCCAGGTCGTTCTTACACAGCATAGGTACTACTGGGCCTTCCTGGGACTTTTCCCTGACGGCGTGTGGGCCGATGTTTTCCTCACTGTAGATAGGCACGACAATGCTGAGGATGTGTCTCACTACCAGGCTTACCTGGATGTCCTGCTGGCCTCCCGTGGTACCTACCAGACGGATGGCCATTAGATAGAGGGCCTTAGGCCCGACCTGAGGGTGTTGTCCCTCCGGTATGTAGAGTCGCCCTCATGTTCTGGCCAGTTGACTGGTCGTTCTTGGTCCTTGGTGCTGATTGGTTTACTCTGTGTGTCCTGCCCAGTGCCGTTCCCCCCGGCAAGGACTTTGTTCCAGGCAGTTAGGGGAACCTACCACCAGGCTTGGTGCTGGCTAACCCTACACCTCCAGGCGTGGTGGTGGAGACCGTGTGAACTATTGGTGCTTGTATCTTGGATGGCCTGCCGACTGTGTTAGTGTGTGCTGGGTGCATTAGGTTTCCTACCCCTTGTTTTCCTCCCTGTGCGTAGGGAGAGGGCTCCCTACCTTTGTGGGGGGGGAGGTGTTACGTCGCGTAACAATTCGTTGTAGTTACGGACGTAAATTAGGTCTTTTGCCTCGGTTGTCCCTAGGTTTACGTTTAGGCTCCTACCGGGACATTATTGTCCTCGTAACAGTACTGTGGTACATTGGGTGCCGTTGGGCGCCGCGCCGCGTACTTTACTAGTGGTCCTGATCCTGTGGTAGAATGTAGTGGACCAGCGTGCATCAGTAGATGTAGTGGACCAGCGTGCATCTGTAGGCGAGGGCCATGTCGGCCCGAGCGTGTTGGACCGTTGGTGACCATTTATGCGCGTTCTACCCCTTGTGTGTGCACTCGGCGTGTGTTAAATGAATTGACACATTTAGGCTTGGGTCACGGCAGTGTAGTTGTGTTTCCTTCCTCTATTCCTGGAGTAAACGGGTTTTGATAATGGTTGTATGGCGTATTATAGTAACACATACGTTAATGCATTGAGATCAGCTCCGTCACGTTCGTCTTTCGCCAGAGGGTTGAGTAGAGGAGGCCTGACCAGTTTAGGTAGTATCAGGCCCATTAGAGGTAGAGGTGGAGGTAGATATCCGCGGCGTAACAAACGTGATTACTAAAGTGGCACATCTCTTCTCCTTGGAGTGACAAGTGTCATGCCATATGAGACTATTCACTTGTCATCATGTAATTGCCATGACATGTGTCATCATGTCAAGCTGCCAACACTTGTCACTGACCTCATGGACCAAACACTTGTCCACTATGCCAAAGCACCACTTGTCAATCAAACAAGTGCATGTACCACTTGTCAAGCAATGTGATGCTACTAGGCTACCTTGAGCAGGCTACAAGTCATCCATGTCCACTACTAGTATAGGGCTATGGCACATGAATATTGACCATGCAGCTCATTGAGCCCAGCTCATCTAGCTTCTCAAAGCTATCAAATTCCCAGTCTTTGTGTAATAAATCCAGCAAGAAACAAATCACTGAGGCTGGGATGCATTGTGGGCAGGTGGTGGATATAATATCCCTAACACCCCCCTTAGGCACATGTATGCAGGGCACAAATTATGCAAAAGATGTCTGCCAGGGTAGGTGGAATCTCAACACCCCCCATGCTCGTACATATAGCATGCCACGCAGTCACTACAATGTACCATTAATTGAATCTACCATGGTGCAACTGAAAAATGAAGATGCCGACCTCATGAAACGCTTGAAGCTCCAACATGCGGTCATGAGCCGCACAACCGCCACTGATCGATCCCCCCCGGCAACGCGAATATGAGTGCCCTGCCATAGCAGCAACGCACTGGCTGCCCACCCTGAATGGCTAAAACCCAACCCTTATAGTTGGAAAAAGTGCTCTAGCCCTACATTCCCCCTTGACACTCAAAGCGGCTTCCCATGGACACATTAGGGGCACACAGTCCCACACATATAATAAGGCAACACATGCCAAGTTGCCAACAACGAAGGTCCCTATATATACTAATGAGCTGACCCATACGGTATAGAGGTAGGGTAACGGCAACAATACATGCTGTACAGTGTACACACATATGGAGCAACATAACATACACCATCTCGATCACCAAAAACTGAATGACACCAACATAACGTTTTACGCCAATTAAACGGGGTGAGCAAACATTGAAACATGGCAACAAATGCCACACAAACAAGGTGCAATGCAACCTTCAACACAAAACATAGTGGCCATGACAGATAACACGCTGCATAGCAAAGAAGAAGGACGTGCAAAACATCACCGCCACACAGGCGAACACTGTCACGTGACGATAACTTCGTCACGATTCACAAATCAGGCAGTGCCCGAGAGTAAACATGACATCCGACATTACAGGCTATTAATGCCGAAATGCACAGCCGAATTCGACTCAAAGGTCCGACGTAAACACTTGCATACAAGCAACATTGCTCAGCACAAAACAAAATAAGACATGTGTCACAGGCACTTAATTAACTCACGGCGAAAGCGAGTCGTAAGCAACGATATAACTGCGCTTCGCTACACCGCAAACTAGTGCCACCAAAACGGTGTGCAAAATTATCTGGCATGATGGATGTATATACTCAAGGTACGTAGAAAACAACTCGTGGGAACAATGCCAACACGCTGGCATGGGCCATTGCCATTGGCAGTCACGGCAAAATAAACACGTAATTGCTGGAAGAACACAAAGAAAGAACGAGAAACAGTGTGAGCTAGTACGCCATATTATACGGTAAATACGCCGTATTATACAATACGGGGGGGGGGGAGTTGGCGTATTGCCGTATTACGTATAATACGCGATATAATACGTGTATAATACGTGTATAATACGTGTATAATACGTGTATAATACGCGTATAATACGCAATACGGCATGCAATACACCGAGTTTGGGCCATATTGCCGTATTGCCGTACTAGCTCACACTGACCAGAAAACGCATGCTTACAGCGCCTCACAAATTCCGGCAAACACGACACAAAACTTGATGTACAAGTTAAGTTCCCACCGGCAAAACATTAGGGCAACCTTGAGAGTGGGCCGTCTATGCATCCTGGGCGACAATTTCCAAGGGTCGTTGCAGCTAGTGCAATTGCAATTAAGCCATGGCCTGGCCGAACACCGAAAACTGGCCGACCGCCTGATGCCTAAGTTGCAGCATTTTGCAGTCCACTTGACCGTTGGCGCTTGACAGCACAGTGGCCGACAGGTCGCTGTCCACGTCGTGGTCGGCTCGCTCGAAGCCTCGCGCCAGCACCGGGCTTCAGGCAGTCCGGGACTTGGGAAAATTTTTGCGGCTAAGTGGTCGATTTCGCCCTCGCGCCACGAATCCGTCCCCTTTAGTCTGACAGTTAGGCTGGCAGCGCTCGAGCGCCGCCCATGCATGTGTTCTGGTCGCCGGATCGCTTGGGTTACCAGCCCCAGTGTCACTTGGTATGCTGGCGGCGACAATGCGCTCCGCCTGCACTGGGCTGGTCTGCATGGATTGCGGTTTCTGAAAGTACTTCAGCGTCTGACACGGAATTCTCCGTTGCGCTGGAAACTCCGGCCTCGAATTGGCGTGAACTTACACTGCATGGGCCGGCGCAGAGTATAAATGGCCGCGCTGTGTGCGAGTAATGCCCAGTAGGCCACCCCCGCGATCCCGCATAAACGGGCAAGCTGATGTACGTGCAGCGTGGGCAACGTACACTGACAACAACAAACAACAATGTCACGGGCAAGTATGGCCAGTATGACCGTTAGGCCCACGGCTACGGGCCAGCCACTCTGCCGCGTGTCCCGAGGCACGTGAGATGCTGTGCTCGCTGCTCGCCATTTTCGAGCAGCTCGTCACCGAAGATTTCAGCTCTGGGATGGCGTCCACCGCTGCGTCCGCACCGTGCGCGGGCAAAAAGTAGGTGTTGTTCCTCATCCCGATGCTGCAGCTAGAGCTTGCTGTCCAACGCTAAGTTGACGAGGTCGACGTTGTGGCCATCCTTGACTAGCTGGCGGACAAGTAAAAATCGGGTGCTCAGCATGGGAACGCCGGAGCAGCACGTTTTTGAGGTGTCCGCGTCCTGGCCCGGCAGCTTCAGCTTGACAGCTACCCGATAGTAGTCATGTTATGGAAAGGACGCTGCCAGGACGCCGTATGATGCTTGACTGAGCACATAACGTATGAATGAATCAACGAGACACCGTCGGAGTGCAAGGGGTCATGATGATTTCCTTAGTGACTCAATGGAATTCGTACCCTTCTCAACACGTTCATTCCACTGCACTGACTGCAGCTCCATGGCTGGCCGCCAGTGATCGTTGGGTGCAGACGGTTGCCCCGAGGCCGCACGATGACATGTAGTAGTCTCGCCACATCCTGTGACCACAGATCATTCCACGAGATCAGTGTACGTTCCCTTAGTATCTAGGATAGTACTCTACTTACCGTCCACTGACGGGACTCTACGTACATTGGGTACTGACATCTGTCACGTACCCCACTACCCAAATACCCAATTAAGTACCAACAACGTACCTATCTAGGGAAACATATATATGAGACTCGATTTTAAAAACATGCGTGGACGATAGGAATTATAGCACCGGCGGGCTTCAAAGTGCCGGACGGCAGGCGGTACCACCATTCCGTGGCAGCTTGGCCCAGTTTGCTACCGGCTGGCACACGTTTTCAGTGCATTTTGGGCTCCAGATTTAAATGCAACGTGCGGTTTGAGGCAGGGGAAACATGCGTGGACGATAGGAATTATAGCACCGGCGGGCTTCAAAGTGCCGGACGGCAGGCGGTACCACCATTCCGTGGCAGCTTGGCCCAGTTTGCTACCGGCTGGCACACGTTTTCAGTGCATTTTGGGCTCCAGATTTAAATGCAACGTGCGGTTTGAGGCAGGGGAAAACATGCGTGGACGATAGGAATTATAGCACCGGCGGGCTTCCAAGTGCCGGACGGCAGGCGGTACCACCATTCCGTGGCAGCTTGGCCCAGTTTGCTACCGGCTGGCACACGTTTTCAGTGAATTTTGGGCTCCAGATTTAAATGCAACGTGCGGTTTGAGGCAGGGGAAAACATGCGTGGACGATAGGAATTATAGCACCGGCGGGCTTCCAAGTGCCGGACGGCAGGCGGTACCACCATTCCGTGGCAGCTTGGCCCAGTTTGCTACCGGCTGGCACACGTTTTCAGTGAATTTTGGGCTCCAGATTTAAATGCAACGTGCGGTTTGAGGCAGGGGAAAACATGCGTGGACGATAGGAATTATAGCACCGGCGGGCTTCAAAGTGCCGGACGGCAGGCGGTACCACCATTCCGTGGCAGCTTGGCCCAGTTTGCTACCGGCTGGCACACGTTTTCAGTGAATTTTGGGCTCCAGATTTAAATGCAACGTGCGGTTTGAGGCAGGGGAAAACATGCGTGGACGATAGGAATTATAGCACCGGCGGGCTTCAAAGTGCCGGACGGCAGGCGGTACCACCATTCCGTGGCAGCTTGGCCCAGTTTGCTACCGGCTGGCACACGTTTTCAGTGAATTTTGGGCTCCAGATTTAAATGCAACGTGCGGTTTGAGGCAGGGGAAAACATGCGTGGACGATAGGAATTATAGCACCGGCGGGCTTCAAAGTGCCGGACGGCAGGCGGTACCACCATTCCGTGGCAGCTTGGCCCAGTTTGCTACCGGCTGGCACACGTTTTCAGTGAATTTTGGGCTCCAGATTTAAATGCAACGTGCGGTTTGAGGCAGGGGAAAACATGCGTGGACGATAGGAATTATAGCACCGGCGGGCTTCAAAGTGCCGGACGGCAGGCGGTACCACCATTCCGTGGCAGCTTGGCCCAGTTTGCTACCGGCTGGCACACGTTTTCAGTGAATTTTGGGCTCCAGATTTAAATGCAACGTGCGGTTTGAGGCAGGGGAAAACATGCGTGGACGATAGGAATTATAGCACCGGCGGGCTTCAAAGTGCCGGACGGCAGGCGGTACCACCATTCCGTGGCAGCTTGGCCCAGTTTGCTACCGGCTGGCACACGTTTTCAGTGAATTTTGGGCTCCAGATTTAAATGCAACGTGCGGTTTGAGGCAGGGGAAAACATGCGTGGACGATAGGAATTATAGCACCGGCGGGCTTCAAAGTGCCGGACGGCAGGCGGTACCGGCAGCGCGTTGGGGGGCTGCCGCCCCCCAAACCCCCCGCGTGGGGGGCTCCGCCCCCACACCCCCCGCCCCCCCCTCGGTGGCTGCCACGCCTGCCCTGATTGTTCATGGACGACCCACGACCCCCTTCGCCCAACGGCTCCCCCGCTCCCCGGTTGGCGCCTCGGCGGTCCTCTCGGCTTGCGGCCCTTCTTGCGGAGGTGGGCGACCCGGCTGCGGGGGGCTCGGGCGCCCCGGTCTCCCCCTCCTTGGTCTGCGAGGTCTGCCGGAGCGGGCACCGCGGGCACCACATGTTAGTTTGTGATGCTTGCAATTCCGGGTGGCACTTGCAGTGTCTTACTCCCCGGCTCTACCGGGTCCCGCCGGGCTCCTGGACGTGCCCGCGCTGTCCCCCCCGGCGGGCCCCCGGGCTGCCCTCCCCGCTGGGTGCTCCGGCCCCCTGCCCCGTGTGCCCCCCTGCCGAGGCCCTCGGGGCGGGCCGTGGCCTGCCCGATGGGGCCGCCGTTGCTCGGGCCCTGGCGCCCTCGGCCCCGGGGCCCCACCCGTCGCCTGGCCCCGCCGACGGGGGCGCGGCGCTGTCGCCTGGGCTGGGCCCGGCCGACCCCCGGCGGGCCTGGCGACCCCGGCGCCCGCCCCCGGCCCCTCGCTCCCCGACGCTCTGGCCTCCCTTCCCCCGGCCGCGGTTGGCCACCCAGCCGCCACCCCCGTCCTTGCCGCGTGGGACGGCGGCCCCCGGGCCCACGCGTTCACCTCGTGGCCGCCCTCGCACATTGTCGGCGTGGTGGGCCGCGCCACCTTTTCTTGGGCGTACTGCCCTTTGTTGCTGGACGCGGTCGGGCTCCAGGCCGCCTTCCCCTCGCTCCCTAGGCCCCCGGCCTTCCTGGCCCTAGTTGCGCAGGTGCGGGCGACATTTCTTTCCGCCGCCCCCCGGTGACGGCCTCGACTCTTTGGGGGTATGTCTTGGAAGGATATCACGCCGGCTGCCGGCTGCCGTGGCATCTCCCGGCCGCCCGGCAGGAAGAGCTGCTTTCCCTGGACGAGCGGGTGGGTCAGGAGGTGGTCGAGTTCGTCACGGCGGTGGCTCGAGACGCACAGGTCTCGGTGCGGGCGGCCTACCTCGCGGGCGGCGCCGACCTGGGCCTCATGTCCCCGCGGCAGCTTCGCCTCTTCTTGGACGCCCAGGCCCCGCCTCCCGGCCCGGTTGCCAGTGGGGGCTTTCTCATCACCTCCCTCAGCCTGGCGCAGGCCGCCATGCTGCGTGTGGAGTTCGGGGCCCCCATCGCGGTTCAGGGCGGCCAGGCCATCTTGGTGGACTCGGCCGGGCGCGCCCAGCCCCTAACCGCGGGGACGCCTGTTTCTGCCTTCCTCCACGACATCCTGGAGTTGGCAGGCATCCCGCACGAATGGCACCCCGCGGCTGACCAACCGGTCGGCATCCTCTCGCGCGCCCAGATTGCCGCTCTCCCGGGTTGCTGGGAGGCCGGCTGGGACCCGCCCCCCCTCATGTCCGGTCCCTTCTGGAGGGGGACGACCCCGAGTCGGGCTCCTGTGCCATCTGCCTTGAGCCCTTCCGGCCGGGGGATGGCTTGTGTCGCCTGCCCGCGTGCGGCCACACATTCCATCAAGCGTGCATCGCGCGCAGCTTGCTCCACTCCGTGCCGCGCTGCCCGTTGTGCCGGGCTGTTGTGCCGCCCCCTGGGACTGCGCTTCCTCTCGGCCCGCCCCCGGTCTCGCTGGGTCCCCTGCCGGGTCCCCACCGGGCCCCGGGGCCAGCTGCCTCCCCGACCCCTCGGCCGCCGCCCCCGGCCTCGTTGCCGGGGCCTGGGGTGGTCGCGGGCGCGCTGGCGAGTCCCCCTGGGAGGGGCGCCGGCGTTCTCGATCCCCCTCCGCTGGGGGTCTCCCCGGTGGGCACTGCCTCCTCCGTGGCCCCGGCGGGCCTGCCGGGCGCTGGTCGGGTCGTGGTGCGCGCGCCTGCCGGCCCGGCTGGGGAGACGCCGCAGGCCCCACGTCCTGCCTTTGCTGGCGCCGCTCCCCGCCACTCAGCGCCCGCCGACGGCCTTCACCGGTGTGCCGTGCTGCTTCCCACGGGGTCCCCGTGTGCGGGTGTGTTCCACAACCGTAACCTCCTCTGCCAGCACCTTCGCGCTGTGCACCCCGATCTCGGCGCGGCGGATCTGCAGGCCATGAGCTGTTACCGGTGCCCGGAAGCTCACTGCCAGCGGGTGTACTCCATTCACGGGCGCGCTCAGCACGCGCGCGCCTGTGTTGCTCAACGGCCCCTCAACCGGCCAGCAGTCCCGGCCCCCTCCCCCCTCCCGCCTCGGCTCCCACCGGCTCCCAGCCCCCGCCGCCCGACTACTCGGCCAGTTGGCGTTGGCTTGACACGGTTCCCTGGGATGCATGCGCCATCAACCCGACGTCTACCCTGACCGACCTCCCCCACCGCGCGCGTAGCCTTTTCGCGCAATGTGCAATCGTTTCTCTCCGGCGCATGCACGCCGCTCCGGACGACCCGCTGGGCTTTAAACTGCACATGGTGACCCCCCGCCTGCTCCTCACCCCTCTCGGGCGTGGTGTGCGCGGCCTCCAGGGTGCGGTTATTGCCCGTTGCCGACGCTTTCTGCAGGGGGACTGGGAGGGGCTGTTTGGCGTGCCGCCCCCGCGCACGGCCCGGCTGTCGGGGGAGGTCAACTTCGAGCGGGTGGCCGCCGACGTCATCCGCCTCGTCCGCGAGGGGCAGCTCAGCCGGGCCATGACCCGCTTGGAAATGGCCAAGCTCGCCCCCGCCAATGCGGCTACCCTGGCGGCCTTGGAGGCTCTTCACCCTGCGGAGCCCGGATTCCAGCTGCCCGTGCCGGACCCCCTGCCGGCCCCCCTCCGGCTGGACCGCGACTGCTTCCTGGAGGTGATGCGTGCGGTCCCGCGGGCTTCCTCTACCGGGCCGTCGGGCTGGCGCTACGAGCACTTGGAGGTCCTGGTGGGGCATGGGGGCGAGGACATTCTCTTTGACACCCTCATTGACCTGGCGGCTGGTCGCGTTCCTCCCGCTGCGCGCGAGTGGTTAGCGGGCGCTCGCCTCCTCGCTCTGCTCAAGGGTGTCTTGCCCCCCCCCGAGGGCAAGGTGCGCCCGATCGCCTGCGGTGAGGTGCTCCGCAAGCTCGTGGGCAAAGTGATCTGCCGCCAAAAGGCGCCCGAGCTCCGTGCCTTTTTCTGCCCGCCCCTCGCAGCGGGTGAGACCTCGGTGGCGGCCCAGCTGGGGGTGACGACTCCAGGCGGGGCGGATATCCTCATCCATTCGGTGCAGGCCTACCTCGAGGCCCACCCCACCCACGCTGTCGTCAAGGTCGACTGCCACAACGCGTTCAACAGTCTGTCCCGCGCCAGCATGTTTGCGGCCGTCATGGAGTCCTTCGAGGACTTGTACGCTTGGACAGCCGTGTCAGAATGTAAGACAGGTGGCAGGCTTAAAGATCGAATAATGCTTTACTGATTTTATATATTGACTTTGAGTCGGCGTACAAACGGGTAGCCATGACAATTGCAGGGGCAACATTAAGTGGAAAAACACACTGTCGCAGTATCCGTCGATCTGGAAATAATCTACGGTATAAGTTAAAGTGCATCCAGCCGCCACACACAAGTGGGTGGCTTACACCAACACTAAAATGATGCGTCAGATCACTAGTATGCAAGTACAAGGACATTGCGCCTCCAGGGCAGCACTTAGTGAACATAGGGTCGGCGCGTAGCGCGGAGCCAGGCAAATTTTGTCAGACGGCTACAGTACCACTGGCTACAGTACCACTGGTTACAGTACCACTGGTTACAGTACCACTGGGTACAGTACCACTAGGGTACGGATGTCAGCTAGCTAATATATTTAGCTAACTAATATATTTAGTAGAATGTAGAAGAAAGTAGTCATATAAGTTCCGGTATACCCGAAACTAGCACACTCAATAAAAAAAAAACTGTCAGGCATATTGGGGCATATCCTGACACCCCCCTTGCATACAATGTGCCTGTTCCCCCCTTGCTCAGAGAAACCTATAGCTAGTGAGGGTATAGCCGGGTACACTCCCATGGCACCCCCCTTACACGGCTATCTGGTTGGAGCTGAGAGGAGACTTGATGACTGTAGCCCCCAGGTGTCCCTGGGAGTGCGCCACAGTGGCTGTCGCTTGGAGAATGCTGGTGACCCTAGAAAAAACTTGGTTGTGGCTGCTGTTGCTGGTAAAATGCTGGGACCCTGGAAAGACATCCGGTGGCCCCCAGGTGTCCCTGGGAGTGCGCCACAGGAGAAAAGAACACAGGTTGACTGGTTGATGCTGGTACTGCAGTACTGGTCACTGCTGGCTGCTGGCATGAAGACCTGCACCTGGCACGTCTGGCAGGGTGGGCGACTAGCCGCTAGCAATGCAGGAGGGCCAGAGGACGGGTTGGGGGGGCTGGCTGCTGTCGCCTGCTGCAGTGCAGGTTGAAAAGCTCCAGGGCCCACGTCTGGTGCTAGCTGGGCCCAGCTGGCTGCTACCCCTTGTGCCCTGTCCCGGGGGAGCTGGATAAGGCGTTTAGAAGCAGAAACCGGGGGGGAGGTCGTGGGCCTCGTGGGAGGGCGCCGGTGGGGTGTCGGTGGTGTGGTGGGCGGCGGGCCCGCCGGTGTTGCCGCGAGTGTTCCGTAGGTGAGGATACTTCCACCAGCAGGTGGGCTCCTGATGAGAGGTGCGACCGCAGTGGGTGCAGCTGGGCCGCTGGGTCCCGCCATTGTGACCGCCACGCCCCCTGCCACGGCCGGTGCCACGGCCACCGCGTCCAGAGTGGGAGGTATGATACACCCCGGTGGCCTCCGCGGAATCTTTGTTACCGTGCACAAGGTCCCAGGCCTTAAGAAGTGCCGCCTTAGTTTCCTGTAGGGTGATACCGTCCCCAAGGTTCAATTGGGCAAGGGACGGAAGCAACTCCTCGGTCACGCCGGCGAGCAGATTCTCGGCCAGATCCTCGGGTGCCATTTTGGCGCCGGTGGCAATCAGGTCGTTATAAGTTAATTCCCCGTCGGTTATATATTGCCGCATTGTAACGCCGGGTTCCAGCTTCATTCGATTTAGCTTGCGGCGTAGTGCTCGCCGGTTGCTCATCTGCAGCTTGAGATGCTCATATTCTTCACAGATGCGATGATATGCCACGCTGCCAGTTTTCTGAGTAACACTGTTTGCCACTTTGAGTGCCGGTCCAACGAGGCACTGACAAAGGGCCGCAAAAAGAATCAGGTCGCGTTCCTCATTGACCTCGGTGCCAAGCAGGACAGACAGCATCCCGAATGCTGTCACTACGGCCAGAAAAGGAATCTTGGTGTTATCCCACTTTACTGGGTCGAGGCCGTCGAACTGTGTAATATTTTTGCAGGCCTGTAGAATGTTGAGATCTTTTGTCGCTTTCGTAGCTGCTGCTGTCGCGGCTGCGGACATGATTGTCTCGGCAAGGTTAAAATCTGGTCACAACCGAGTCTCGGCAAGGTGAAAATCTGGAGACAGCCGAGAAAGCCGGAGACGCTCAATCCGTAATGGTAAAGATTAAGACTAATATGCGACGATGGTTTAGAACAGCAAATACGAGGTAGAGACGATCGTCTAAATACTGGAGTTCTTGAATTTCGATACAGGGAAGCCCGTCTAGGATATGCACGACTGGCATAAAGTGC
Source organism: Mesostigma viride (assembly GCA_009746045.1). Taxonomy (NCBI): domain Eukaryota; kingdom Viridiplantae; phylum Streptophyta; class Mesostigmatophyceae; order Mesostigmatales; family Mesostigmataceae; genus Mesostigma; species Mesostigma viride. The sequence continues at coordinate 1,589,939 of RPFO01000648.1, read as the reverse complement.
CGACGTCGGATTCAGGGAGTCAATTTGCCCGATAAATCGGACCAGTTTCAGCAATTTAGTAGGCCACCCCGCTCGATACCATGTCAGAATGTAAGACAGGTGGCAGGCTTAAAGATCGAATAATGCTTTACTGATTTTATATATTGACTTTGAGTCGGCGTACAAACGGGTAGCCATGACAATTGCAGGGGCAACATTAAGTGGAAAAACACACTGTCGCAGTATCCGTCGATCTGGAAATAATCTACGGTATAAGTTAAAGTGCATCCAGCCGCCACACACAAGTGGGTGGCTTACACCAACACTAAAATGATGCGTCAGATCACTAGTATGCAAGTACAAGGACATTGCGCCTCCAGGGCAGCACTTAGTGAACATAGGGTCGGCGCGTAGCGCGGAGCCAGGCAAATTTTGTCAGACGGCTACAGTACCACTGGCTACAGTACCACTGGTTACAGTACCACTGGTTACAGTACCACTGGGTACAGTACCACTAGGGTACGGATGTCAGCTAGCTAATATATTTAGCTAACTAATATATTTAGTAGAATGTAGAAGAAAGTAGTCATATAAGTTCCGGTATACCCGAAACTAGCACACTCAATAAAAAAAAAACTGTCAGGCATATTGGGGCATATCCTGACAAGCCGTGTGCTACGGCCAGCCCGGCCAACTGGTTCACATCATGGAGGACGGCACTCGCGGCGGCCTGCTGTCGCGGTCGGGCACCCAGCAAGGGGACCCCCTGGGACCCCTGTACTTTGCCGCCCCCCTCCAGGGTTGCCTCCAAGCGGTCCATGCTGCCCACCCGGCGGTCGCTATTCAGGCCTACTTGGATGATATCTACCTTCTGGGCCCTGTGCCGGACACCACCGCGGCTCTGCTGGCACTGCAGACCGCGGTGGCCGACATCAACCTCCAGTTGACCCTTGCCAAGTGCGCGGTGTACTCGCCCCAAGGTGATTGCTCCGGCTTTCCGCCCCAGCTCTTGGGCCGGGACGAGCGCCTCCATGGGTTGGATGTCCTCGGCGTTCCGGTTGGCGACCCCGCGTTTGTCATCGATGCTCTGCGGGCCGCCCTCGAGGCACGCACTGAGGTACTGCCCTTGATTGCGCGCCTTCATGACTTGCAGACCAAGGGTCTGCTTCTGTGGTTTTGCGCTCACCCTCGCGTCGTTCACTGGCTCAGGGGCGCTCTTCCGTCTCAGGTCCGGCTGGCCGCCGAGGGCCACGACGAACGCATCCAGTCGGCCTTGGCGCAGCTGGTCCCGGGCCCCGACCTCCCGCCACATGCTATTCGCATTGCCTCCCTGCCTGCACGGATGGGTGGCTGCGGTCTGACTCGTGCCGCCCGGCTGGCCCCAGCAGCATTTTTGGGCTCCGTCGCTCAGTCGTGGGCGGAAAGCTGCCGGCTCCTGCCCCTTTTGGCAACGGCAGCGCCTGACCTCCTGGACCCCAGCAGCCCTTTGCCCTTCGTCACCGCCATCCAGGAGGCCTATGCTGAGATCCAGCAGGCCTGTTCTCCCGTCCGTGCCGCTCAGGCGGTACAGCGCCACCTCCCTCGCGGCACTCCCTCGGTCGCCTCCGTTCAATCTCCCGCCGCATTCCCTGCTCGCGTCATCGATAAACACCAGAAAACCTACGCGGGTATTCTGCACACGGCTGATTGGATTGCTCTTTTCGCGGACCTCAACGCCCAGGGACGTGCGTGGCTGTTCTCGCTTTCCTTGCGGAGTGTGGGCTCGGCGTACCTTCGTGCTCTTCCCATGGCCCCCCCATTCGCCTTGGCTCCCAGCCACTACTCGGTGGCGCTCCGGCACCAGCTATTTGCCCCGCAGCCTCTTGTTCCGGCCGGGCGGCCTTGTGGTAGCTGTGGGCAGCCGCTGGATCCCACGGGGACTCACTACCTTGCCTGCATGGGGGGCCAACAGAATCAGAATTGGTATTTGTATTTGCACACTGTCCTCCTGACGGTGGTGCTCGCCATGATTCGGTCGGTTTTCCCCCACGCGAACATCCGGTCCGAGGATGCGGATGGCGCTGCCTTCTATTCCCCCAACCACCGGCCTGACATCGTGGTGCTGGACTTTGAGGGGGGTGGCCGGCATCTGCTTATTGACGTTTCGGTGGCGCGGCCCTTGGCTCTTAGCCACGTGGCTGGGGCCTCCCTCACGGCAGGTTACACGGCGGACCGGGCGGAGCGGGCCAAGCTCCTGGCCTACGGCGACGTCGGGCACCATCGTGTGGTGCCCTTTGTCCTGGAGGAGTTTGGGGCCATGGGGCCCCTGACCTCCGCCTTCTTCAAGGAGTGTTGCCGGCTCCGGGAGGATCGGCTGGACCTGGAGGGCCAGCGGGCCCCATGGTCGGCGCGGACCTGGACGTCATATTGGCGTCAGCGCTTGTCGGTGGCGCTGACTCGGGCCATGGCTGACATCATGCTCTGCCGTACGCGGGCTGATTTTGCGGTGCAGCAGGGCTATTAGGTTCCTCCCGTTAGGCGTTTCCATTGGTCTTATCGTAGTATAGAGCTTTGACATGGCTCTGTATATAGGTTTATAGCTGGGCGTTTGCTTTGGTTTGAGTGATTTCACTCTGCTGTAAGTAATTATATTTTTAATATATATGAGACTCGATTAGCTGTCCGTAATATCTAAATATAGCCCACGTGGTATTTACCGCATTCATGCATACCAACGCAGGTTAAACCCCGAAAAAGAAGTGCATCCGGGGGAGTGGCCAGCCGTCAGGGCGGCGCAGGAGCCATAAATGAAGTGGGTCCCGGCGGACGAGGATCTACGTGCTGGGCCGCCCCCTGCGCAGCCTTGGGGTTGCGCAGCACAAGGGCACCGACCGTGGGCCCTGGTGGCTCGAGAAGGGGGTGGCCAGGACGGGCCACATCCCGAACCCGCAGCCCTAGCGCGTGGCTAATGCGTAAGTACAGTCTGCTGGAAAGCAAAAATAATCAACGCACTCAAATGCACCTGTCGACATGAAACTAGCAACAGGGCAGTGAAATAGCAAAGGCGCCAGGGCATAGGCGGAGGGCTGAGTTGGAACGGCGTATACGACCTGCCGTACAGTACTGAGGTGTCCCGCTCAGCCGCGGTAGGCAATACGCGGCGCGCAGGCCGGAAATCCGTGTGTCAGCCTAAGCATCTCATCTAACTGGCTGACAGCCGGAACAAGCCGCTGCCAACCTGCTAGCAGGCGGTCCGCCAGTACCCAATTCCGAACAATTAATGTCGGGGTACATAGTACAGGTGCAGACAGGCCTTGGCGTGCTGGCATAAGGTGCCCCCCCCCTCCTCTGGCATGGTAGACAGCAGAAATCCACTCACAGAAAATGGCTTCCGCGTCAGCTGGGTCGACGGGGCCAGGTGGCCCCCACGCCACGTAGACGGCCACCGCGCGCCGGTACGCTGGCAAGGTAGACACAGGGTTGACAGTCTGTGCTCTCCATAAGTGCCATGCAAGTCCCGAGGGCGTCGCGCCCCTCAGGCCCAGGGTTGGGATGCACCGGGTCAAGCCATGAGTCCAGGCGCCACGCCGACTGGCCTTGTCAGCTGGGTTGTGGTCGGTAGCCACCCAGACCCAGTGGCTCTGCATGTCGCCAGCCAGTGACAGAGTGAAATAGCGCCAAACCAGCTAGTCGAGGCGGCAGGAAGACGACCGCCCTCTGACAAACGCCCCCACCACAGCACTAGACGGTCCACGAGCCGGACGACTCGCTTACCTAGCTCGACACGCCTTGGTCCGGCCGCACGACCACTCGACCCCCTGCGTCGCAGCAATCGCCTCCTCCTTGACGTTGCATGATGTGGTTAGGCTGCCCCCGGCACCAGGAGGACAGTGCCGTACGCCAGTGGCCACCGCCCACTCGGACGCTGAAAGTAGTCCTCCTCCATGCGCTCCAGGTCGCAGTTAGGACTCCCCAGACGTTAAGGCTGTCGTCCGCCACCCCCGCGCTTCGCGCCGGTTTGCCAGCCGGGCACAATCGGCCCCAAGCAGGTTCGTGTAGACCACCCCACCGCCGGAGCTGCTCGCATCTGTTACGTCCCGGCCCTTTAGGTCGGACGTAACAATGGAATAAATTACTAAGGCCTTGTGGCCGTTGTACTAAGTTTTATGGACATTGACCCTTGTGTGAATTGGACTAGTTATTTTGGTCCTAGGTTGCCCTTTTAGGCACCGGTGCGGTGGCGCCGCGTCAGTCCTGAGTCCATTCGTAGTACTAGGCGTGGATCCTGTAGTTGAGGGTCGATGTCGGCCCGGATCCTACGTGGAATGTTTGGCTTGGATTGGTCCAGGGAAATTGGCATGTATCTGCGCCGCAATCAACCTAGGTTAAATTGGTCCGAGGACGAGAGTCTCGTCCTCTTGGTTTAATGATTGATAAGTGCGAATACGCCTACACATTGAGCCCGGGGCATTATCCATTTGTAATTGGTATTGCTAGCCATTATAAGTGTGAACTAATTAGCTTGGCATTAAGCCGTGATGCCAGATATCTCACGACTCACGTCGTGAAGCGCAACCTACTTTAGGCTATCTTGGATTATTCCTAATTCCGGCAAGAAGGGTCTTTCGCTACGTAGCTCAGGCTAGGTGTGTCTGGGCCGGGACGTAACACTGGTTATCGGAGGAAATGTGCTGGAAAGGTTAGCTAACTCTCGCGGAGAGGGTTAGTGAGCCAATTAGGATACCAAGGCTGAGTTTGACGTAGGTAGAGGTTCCGGAATTCAACGACTGCTGACTGGTCGGCGGCCAGCCCGTAAAGGGATTCAACGACGACCTAGCCAGCAAGCGGCCAGTCTGGGATACTCGGCGGGGCTAGCAATAGTCCTGTGGTGAGGTGCTGTAAACGATAGCGTTCAGCTCTCCTGTTTTCAACGACACCTAGTGGCGGCCAGGGCTTGCCTTCAACGACACCGGGTGGCGGCCAGCTCAGGAGGATTTAACGTCATCGATTATGGTGCGTCCCCTAGATAGGATACAAGCTATGCCTGTGGAAGGCTAGCTGGCATGCTCGCTTCCTCTCCGGGTTCGCACGCGTAGGGGTTCTCGTTATACGTTGTGCCTCTATAGGGTGTGAATGTCGTTGGTTCGAATGGAAGTTGCGGACGACAACCATTCGTTGTTTTACATGTTGTGGGGGTGAATACCGTCTGGCTGTTGCCGACTGTGTTGACGGTGTTTACCTCCGTGTAATCGTTGTATAGCCTCTTTGCCGCGGATGGCTGGGGGCGTGTGCTGTACTACACTCCGTGCTCTCTCCTCGTTTGTTTAAGGTCACTGCATTAGAGGTAGCCTGGGTTTCCCCTTTCTCTCCTGCTTGCAAGCCGCTGCCAGACTATGATGTAACATGCCCCGACGTAAAATAAACAAGGGTGGACAGTCTGGATATCCTTACTATGCAGTAGCTCACGACGGGGATAAGGGTAGACCTGCTATATTCTACAGCTGGAAGACTTGTGAGGAACACATAAAAGATAAGATATTGTCCCAAGGCTCTAGTGCTAAGTGGAAAGGGTTTGATAACATAGCAGATGCAGATAGGTTTGTTAGGGAACATATGCCATTGCCTGAGGGGATGCACACCACTCGTGAATGCTCCAAGCCACCCACGCTCAGCAGCCAGGGGGAGGGGACAGCAGTTACAGTTACCTTCTCTCAGCTGACCATTGGCCCTAGCAAACAGTAGAGGATACTATTACTAGGAAGTGATACTAGATTCTATATCTATAGATCCATAGCACGTGGTTGCTCTTTCTCTCTCTCTTCTTCCTGGGGAGGTGATGCCTGCTGTGTAAGGTACCGGTACGGGCACCATGCCAACACGGTCCCAAACAAGGAACGCCAGAGAGACAGAAGACGAGCTTAGGGAGAGAGACCCAGATAATAGAGAGATAGAACCGGTAGACAACCACGAGCACGGTACAGGAGGGCTAGAGGTGCCACCACCAGTAGAGACAGGTACAGGTGAGATCATGGAGAGACCTGTGGAAGGCTCCCTACGATCCAGACATAGCTCCCCAGCGGATGGGGACAATATAGACGCCTTAACCAGGCAGGGAGATGACAGGAACGACCGAGAGAGGCTCCCAGAGTACCAGCAGCAGCAGCAACAGCAGCAGCAGCAGCAGCAGCAACAGCAGCAGCAGCAGCAGCAACAGCAGCAACAGCAACAGCAACAACAGCAGCAGCAGCAGCAGCAGCAGCAGCAGCAGCAGCAACCGCAGCAGCAGCAACAGCAGAGGCAGCATCAGCAGCAGCAACGGTCACCACAGCAGCAATGGCAACAGCAGCAACCCCGGATGCAGCAGCACCAACTCCAGACGAGACCACAATGGCTACCACCGGATCCAGAGCAGCAGGGAGACGAGAATGGAGATACCCTGCACTACCGCCAGCAGCAGCCAGGCACCGGGCGGCCAACGCATCCTTGGGCAGGTCGGGGGCGGCTCCAGGGACATCCACCGGGTCCCCCACACCGGGGCAGACGCAGAGTATCCTTCGGCAGCACGTCCCTGTTACCCACGGCGCTATGGTATTCGGACGAGGAAGGGGAGGTCCCAGGGGCAGATGGCGAGTTCGATGACCTGGAAGGGACTAACGAGGCGGACGAGGGATCTGTCACGCAGGGCCCGCCCGTTGGTACTCATAGACCACGGACCAGCCCAGAGGAGACCCGGAGCAGTGTCACCACCCGCGACGAGGAGGCTCACACGCCAGCCCAGCGCCCGGCACCTCAACCGCAGCGCCCACGGGTGCTTGACCGAAGCGCGGTCCCCTCGCCTGCGCCTGCTGGCAACCTCAGTTTCAGCAGGGTGGCACTGGATGACCCGGGGTACGAACACCCCTCGTCGGTACAGGTGCGCCGGACACACGGCACACCGGACAGATCCGGATCTCTCCCGCGGTCGCAGCCTCCAACATTCGGCTCCATCTCCTACAGAGAGGTCGGGGGCCTAAGCTTAACACGGTAAAGGCCCCACCGATGCCTACCTTCAAGAATGTACCCAAGCTGCACGCGGATATGAAACCGCGAGAGGTCGACGAATGGGGACGCATGTGGCAACAGCAGTATACCGTTTGGTGCAATCACAACAGCTGGGAACTGGCCACCTGCGATTTGATCCCACATGTGGTTAACACCTGCATGGACCCCTCGGTGGTGAGCATCCTGAACTGTGAGAGCATCGCATCCCAGTCATACCCGCAAACCGTGGAGGAGCTGATGGACCGGGTGCGCCGCAAGCTGATACCCCCAGACGCGGAGCTCCACGAGCGGATCGCTTTCGGCAAGCTGCGCCAGGGGACCACCCCATATCGCGAGTTTCTGTCCAAGTTTGAGTCCAGCGCCGCTTATCTAACCGACATGACCTGGTACGAGTACAAGATCAGATTCATCGAGGCGCTCAGCCCCGAGCTGCAGGACGAGGTATTCAAACACTACGCTGAGGTCCCCTGGAAGGAGTGGGACATCCTGAATATCCAGAGATACCTTCTGCAGGTGGCCGACGTGGTGTCTCGCGGGCGCGCACCCTCGGTGCGCCGTTTCTTCAGGTCAGCCACTGCAGGTCCGCGACGGGTGAACCAGATGTACTCTACGGAGCTCACCGGCGAGGAGGAGGAGGAGTACCCCGACGACCCTGATGATGGCTACACTGACCTTGGCGTTAACGCGATCGATGCTAGCAAGGCGCGCTGCTTCATGTGCAGTGAGGTGGGGCACCTCAAGCGCGACTGCCCCAAGCTCCGGGGCAAGAACGCCGGTCGCGGGGCAGGAGAGGGGCCCAGCGTTCGTTTCTCCGGCCCGGCCTTCGGCAGCCGCCCCGACTCCTCCGGCCCTCGGGACCGACCCCGCAACGCGGGTGAGCGTGCGGCTCGCCTGCAGCACGCCAGACAGGTCCCGACGCAGTACCAGCAGCCGCGACCCCCGCGACCAGCTCTACCAAGGGTGTGTTGCGCGCGGTCAACGAGATTGAGGCGCGGCGACAGTCCTCCTCTTCCGGCCAAACGCAGGCGGTGGCTGGCTACGAGTATGACGACGAGGAGGGGGCTGACGAGGAGGAGGAGGGGGGGAAGAGGGCGGGTGGTCGGGCGAGGCGGCCTCCCGTCCCACCGCTCCTCGGGAGTAGTAGCCCTGCCCATGGGCTTGGGTCCCGGGGTAGGGGATAGGGTAGAAAAATCAGATGGTAGCCCAGACGCGGAGTCAATTAGAGTAGAGGTAGACGTCAATAACGTGGCCGCAGACGCGTCCACCCAACCGGCGGCGCGTGCATCTCAAGGAGATTCGCGGCATCTGTTTCTTTTCAGCGGAGGGTTACTGGTCCCTCCCACCGTCCTTGATCCGTATTTGAAGGAGAAGACGATCATGGATGTGAAGTTCCTGGTCGACACCGGCGCCTCCACGTCCTTCATCAATGAGGCCCTGGTGCGTCGGCTGGGCCTGGTACCCCGACCTCACACCACGGCAGTATATGTCACCTATTCCGACGGTCGGCGACACCAATCGCCGGGCCTAGCAGACATCAAGGGTGTGCTGCAGGGCACGCCGGTGGACCTGGTGGCGACTATTGCGCCGTTAGGCGCTGCCGACATCATCATTGGAGTGGACTGGCTGGACAAGCAGGATGTGGACATCAGTGTGCGTCGGCGGGTGGTTTGGTTTCAGGATGGTTCCTTCTGGTGCCCAGACAGCGAGTATAGGGCACAGGCCGCGGAGGTCCATAACATTACACACGAGCGCTCGGCGGACGGGCCCCGACCAGCGTCCCAGATCCTGATGAGTAGCAAGACGCTGGCGCGCCAGCTCCGGAAGGGCAAGGAGTACGCGATGTATCGCATAGACCTGGACAGCACTCAGGCTCTGCTTAACGAGATTGGTGCTGGGTTCACACCGGACGAGCTGGCGCGATTCAATGCCGTCCTGGAGAAGCGCACTGCCCTCTTCGCCGATCGCCATCAAGTTTCGTTTAAGTGGCCAGCCGGAGCGGCTGCTTAGGTTTTAGCGGACAAGTGTTCGAAGCGCGTCATTGGTGAATTACTTGGGAACTTGGGTTTCCCCGCGAAACTCCAACCGCACGTTCAGATTTCCAAATCTCAAGTAAAGTTCGGCGCAACTTTCTGAACGGGGGCAGTTGACGAGCAGCATTCCTCCGGACGAATGAATTGCGTTCCATACTTGCGCAAAATTTTGAAAGGTAGCTTGCGTGCAGCCCTACTAAAATTTGCGCGGACGTTCAGATTTCCAAATCTCGGGTAAATTTCGGCGGAACTTTCTGAACGGGGGTAGTTGGCGGGCAGCGTTCCTCCAGACGAATGAAATGCGTTCCATACTAGCGCAAAATTTTGAAAGGTAGCTTGCGTGCAGCCCTACTAAAATTTGCGCGAAGTGTGGGACTGAAAATTCGTAACGGAAACGTTTTGGTAGTTGCCGTCACTTCCTTTTGTGCAAACGTGTGGGAGTGAAAATTCGTAACGGAAACTTTTTGGTAGTTGCCGTCACTTCATTTTGCGCGAGTGTTGGGCTGAAAATTCGTAACGGAAACTTTTTGGTAGTTGGCGTCACTTCCTTTGGTTCGACTGAAAATTCGCTGAAATTCGCTGAATTCGTACCGTAGCCTAATTTTTAGTACCTCGAAGTGACGGGGCACCTAAAAATTTGCCCACAAGTACACTTGGCAGCGCGCTCACTGGGAAAAATTGTACAGCCGCTCCGGCGGGCCACTTGAACGAATTGTAATGGCACCCCCCAGTTCCCTCCCAATCGGTCGGTGTTACATCGTGTCCAGCTCCATGAGGGTTCCGGGCCTACTGTGTCTCCCATGTACCGCATGGGCCCAGTCGAGCTGGTGGAGCTCAAGAAGATCCTCATCTCACTACTCGACGCTGGGCTCATTGAACCCAGCAACAGCCCCTTCTCAGCGGGCGTGCTGCTCGTTCCCAAGCCAGGAGGCAAGTGGCGTCTGGTGACTGACTACCGGAAGCTGAACGCTATCACCGTCAAGTCCCGGTATCCTCTACCGCGGATCGACGACATCTTCAACCGTGTCCAGGGGGCGACGTGTTTCACCGTCATCGACTGTGCGGACGGGTTTTGGCAGCTGCGCATCGCGCCAGAAGACTGCCACAAGACCGCGTTCGCTACGCCCTTCGGTCACTATCAGTTTCGGGTGGCGGCAATGGGGCTGTGTAACTCGCCCGCGTCCTTCCAGATGCTGATGAATGACATCCTCCGTCCGGTGATGGGTACAGCCCACCTGCCGCAGGTCTCTCAGGACCTGGCGGACCCGCAGAAGGGAGCGCGCCCGCCCTGGACCTACAAGCGCACGTGCGCGCTGGCGTATCTGGACGACATCCTGGTGTACTCCAAGACGTTCGAGGAGCACCTGGAGGATGTGGACGCCGTGCTGCAGATCATGGAGGATGAGCACCTTTCGGCGCGGAAGGCCAAGGTGCGCGCCGGCCGCTGCGTACCGTTTCTAGGTCATACCCTGTCCGCGGACGGCATCGCGACCGACCCTGAGAAGATCGAGTCTGTCCAGCAATGGCCTGTTCCTACGGACGTGAAAGGAGTCCGCAGCTTCCTGGGATTGGCATCTTACTACCGCCGGTTCATCCCGCGGTTTGCCACCATCGCCGCCCCGATCAATGCTCTTCTCAAAAAGGGTACTCCGTTCCTTTGGGCTGAGCAGTGCCAACAGGCGTTCGAGGCGCTCAAGCGCCACCTCACCACAGCGCCAGTCCTTATCCTGCCGGACCCGGCCCTTCCTTTCGTCGTGGCTACGGACGCCAGCAAGGTGGCCATCGGGGGTGTTCTCCTGCAGGACCACGGCAAGGGCCTTCAGCCCATCGAGTACATCTCACGAACGATGATTCCGGCGGAGCGGAATTATCCAGTGCATCAGCAGGAACTCCTGGCAGTCGTCTACAGCTGCCACACGTGGCGTCATCATCTCTTGGGGGCCCAGTTTTCGGTGGCCATCAGTGAGCAGGGGGATCTCGACCCCCATCGCCTGGTGATCCACACGGACCACCGGCCGCTCACCCACCTCCTGGTGCAGCCCAACTTGACGCCCCGCCAGGCGCGGTGGATGGAGTACCTGTCACAGTTCGCGCCGTTCAAGATCCAATATGTCAAGGGCGCGGACAATGTGGTGCCCGACGCTCTCTCGCGACGGGCAGACTACTGGTTCTACGAGGACATGGACGTGCTGCATACCACCTGTGTCCCAGTGGCCGCCCCGGGGACCGCCTACGGTGTGGAACCACGGTCCCCCGGGCCCGCCACTTGTTTCATCTTGGGCACACCACCATGGATGACCTGTCACCCCTCCCGGAGGAGACGGTTCACCCACGAGCCCACGAGGACGTGGACACCCCCGGGGAGGGGGAGGGGTCGCATGCGCGAGTGCCCCTTAGTCATGTGGTGCCGCCCCAGGGAATTTTTCAGCTTCAGCCGCTCGGCCCTCCCACAGTCTTCTCAGAATTCGTCAACCAGGCGGGTACGGATGCGGCAGAACCGGCGGCGGACGCGTTCACAGTCACGTCGGACTTGGAGATGCTGATCAGCCGTTTCACAATCACGGAGGAAGCAGCACTTGAAGCCATCCGGGCACATCCCCAGCAGATGGGGGCCTATCCTTGCAAGTTCCAGGAGGGGAAACTGTTCGTGAGTCCCCAGTCGGAGGAATGGCGGCTGTATGTTCCTGAGCTCTGCAGGGCTGCCTTGCTTCATGAGCTCCATGATTCTCTCCTGGGCGGACATCAGGGAAGCCACCGTCTCCTTCCCCGGGCACGTAAGCACTTCTACTGGCCAGGGATGAAGGAGTATATCGAGACGTATGTGCGCCAGTGCCCCTCGTGTCAGATCATGAAGTCCAGGAACACGGGCTCTCAGGCCGTCCCTAAGACGCTGCCGGATCCTATGGGTCCTTGGGATTCTATCATGATGGACTTCATCGGCCCGTTCAAGAAGACGAAGAACGGCAACAGCATGGTCTTGGTGTTTGTGGACCGCCTGACGCGCATGTGTCACCTGGCCCCGTGTCCGGTCGACCTCACAGCGGAGGAGTGCGCCAAGATATACCTGACGCACGTTTTTCGGTTTCATGGGCTCAGCCGGCAGTTCATCTCTGACCGCGACAAGCTCTTCACGGCCAAATTCTGGCAGGAGTTCTTCGAGCAACTGGGCACCAAGGTGTCGCTGGGCACGGCCTATCACAGCTCGTCGTCGCACCTGGTGGAGCGGTTGAACCGCACGGTGCAAGAGACCATGCGACACTACACCGACACGGTGGGCAGCAATTGGGAAGAACTTCTGGGCTTGGTGGAGTTTTCCCTGAACAATGCCCCCCAGGCCGCCCATGGGTTCACCCCCTTTTTCCTCAACTCCGGCCGACACCCTCTCACACCGCTCGACTTGCTTGGGAGCCACGAGCTGGGAGAGGATCAGGTCAAGCTGGATACCCTGCAAGGGGTCGACCGGTTGCTGCAGCGGATGCACCAAGCGCATAACAGCGCGGTTCAGGGCTATCGCGCAGCGGCAGCGCGGTATCTGGAGAGGACAACCGGCAAGCGGGATCCCAGGGCGCCGTCCATCGAGGTGGGCGATTGGGTCCTGGTTGAGGGCCCGCAGATCGGGCGATTTTCGCACAAGGTGGAGAAGGAGCTGAAGACTAAGCTCCGACCCATGTTCCTGGGACCCTACAAGGTCCTCACCAAGTTCGATGACGTCATGTTCCAGGTGGACATTCCAGTGTCATGGAACCTCACGTCCAACCGTTTCCACCGTGACCAGCTCAAGTTGTATCACCAGAACACCATTCAGGGTAGGGTCAATCCCCCAGCCCCACTGGAGTTCAATCCTGATACGGGGGAACAGGAGGACGAGGTGGCCGCAATCGTGGGTCACCGGGATGTCAAACGGGGACGAGGGGTCCAGCGACAATATCGGGTGCGATGGCGATTCGCACAACACGAGTCTGAGGACTCCTGGCGCACCGCTACCGAGTTAGCGGGGTGCGCCCGCTTACTAGAAGCATACAAGAAGACGCACCAGTTGCGTTAGCAGACCACAGCCGGTAGGGTGTAGGGTGAGGGTGGTGCGTGAGCCAGGTATTTGGTACGCGTCGACTAACGCCCTGACATCTTGTGTGTGGGCTGTACAGGGGGACGCCGCGGAGGCGCTTCCCAGAGACCAGACTTCCGTCGGCGCCGTGGAGGCTGCTGACGCAGGATTCCGGGGTGCAGAGGGGAGTCCAGTGAGGGGGATTTGGTCGACATGGATATACCCGACGATCCGGAGGTCCCAGAACCGGAAGCGGGGGTAAGGACGCAGATAGCTCGCGGAGAGCCTGCGGTCCGAAGGGATGCACCAGGGGCCGGGGGCTCGAGAGATGGTGGCGGACAGACGGGGCCCTCCTCTAGTCGCGAGCGCCGGCAAGAAACCTCGTCAAGGCCTGGAGCTCCGGACGCGCGTACGTTGGCGCTGGTAAAGGAGCTGCACGAGGAGACGTTCAATCCTCGGGTGTTCTTGCGTGACTACGGTCGAGAGGGGGAAGCCCTGGTGGAACGACGACGGCGTCGTCGTAATCAAATGCCGTCGCACCTCCGCGCTGATTCTATCATGGCGCGAGTCGGTCCTGCGCAGATGGAGACTTTCCGAGGGTTCGTGAGGCGCAACGTGAGATTCCGGATCGAGACCCGCACGGCTGCGCGCAACGGAGTGGTGGTTGGGACCGATGGGAGACACATGAGCGGGAATGCGCCTGTCACGGGTGCATGAACACGCTTGAGGCGGGCTGGCGTTCCCACGGCTCCTTCTCCTCTTACTTCCACCTCCAGTGCGAAAGCTGCTGGAATACCACTTCCCCGGTATCTTCCGCCAGAAGGGGCGCTACGGGGTCAGAAATGCATGCGAGAAGGGCAGTATTCGTTGCGGCAGGCTCTGGATCACATTGTGGCGATGGACGAGGAGGACCAGGATGATGGGAGTGAGGGTATGACTCCAGTTCCGACGACGAAGACCATCCTCCACACCACCCTCCCTCTCGTTCCCCTCCGCGGGATCCGCCGTCTCGGGGTTCCCAGGGAGCGGCGGAAGAAGCCGTCCTGTGCCTCGTATGAGGCGCCACCGCCGGCGACGGGCTGGGGGCGACCTCTAGGGCGCGAGACGCGGAGTCTTCCAAGGGCGACCGGATGGGGTGGGACAGCCAAGCCGTTCCTCGACGTGTTCCGGAGGGGCAGGCACGTCGTCGCTCGCCATCCCCGCCCTCACGTTCGCGTTCCCGCTCGGACTCCGGGACTGAGGTACGCCCCGCTCGCCAAGCGTCCCCACCCCTCGCCGACCAGCGGATCGGCAATGGGAGCGCACGTGGGGGTCGGCGGTAGGTTGGAGCAAGAGCGGGAGAATCGGCGACGGCGAACGGATCCGACAGAGGCCGCGGTGGCCATGGCCGAACGGCCGGCTAGAGAGGAGCCTATTGATGAGGTTCCCGCTAGCAACCCGCCCGATGCGGGCCAAGAAGAGACTACCTTTCATGTCTCCCTGGAGCCTCGCTCCCGAGTGGAAGAGGTCCCACCGGAGCCCCACTTCTTGGTCTCCTTGGAGCCTCGTCACCGGCCTGCCCAGGCTGAACCGTCGATGTCACGTCCTGCGGAGGGACCCAGCAGACCTACTACCTCGGACCGACATTCGCATCTTCCCGCGGAGGGACCGTGCTTGCATACCGTACGGAATGCCGCGGAGGGTCCCAGCGTGGCGGGTGTCATGGTGCCGGCGGAGCCCGTGGTTACCATTGAGACACTCGTGGCAGCGGTGCAATCAGGGCAGGGTCTCATACAGCGGATGTTGGACCAGCTCGGGCGCCAGGGCGATCATTCAGTCGCCACCTCAGTAGGCTACGAGGCCGCTTCCCGGGCAGCCTCACATGAGGAGTGGTCGTTGGGGGACTTCATACGAACCATTCCGGGAAGGACCGTAAGACATGGTGGGCCGGGGCCTCGCACGGAGAAGTTGTGTGTGGTGTTCGAGGGTCCCTTGTTCCCGGTCCCTCCTGGTATGCACCTGCCCGCCCCTTTGGTTTTTCAAGCGGGCCCTTGGTGCGCGGTTGACCGGGGTGCTTACTGGGAACAACTCGAGATCACCTTCTTCCCACAGGCGCCGCTGCCCTTGCCGCAACCTGACGACCTTCGTTTTCCCCGGACGGTGGGCAACACGGTGCGGTTCGGCACCGAGGAATGGTGGGATTGGAGGTATCAGGTGGATGGAGTGGGGCACGTGGTTACGCCGCCCAAGGTGGCCCCGGCGGAAGGGCGCGCCTTCCTGGGTCGGGTGGTGCCGGACATTGTAGGGGCCCCCAGAGCAACCATCCTTGAGGATCACGTGCGCACCGAAGTTTTCATGATGGGGGTGCAGTTTGTTCGTGATCACCGCTGTGGGGTGGCGGATTGGTCGGCGCTGACCCTTCTCTTTACCCACCCCCAGTACCTCGCCGGGTTCCTGGCCATGTGGCCCCGGGCACGTGGGTCGAGCTGTCCCGGTTGGGTCGGCAGAAGACGTCCCCATATCAGATCGCCTTCGAGGCGGACCTACGTGCGCATCCAGGGGTGATGACTCATATCATGACCCCTGCGGGGCGACGGGCCTCCTTGAGGCCCAGCAGCTGCGGCGGGCTACTAGCGGTGGACGCTAGAGTAAATCGTTTAGTTCGGGATGGATAGCGGAGTCCAATCCCCAAGGTTTTGGCTACTACGTCAGGGTTGGGCTTGTGTATCGACCTCTAGAGGAATTGGCATTACTGACCTGCGGGTGAACCGAGGTCGGGACATAGTACTCTCATAGTAGTCTTGTTGAGTGATCCTATTATACCTTTGTACGGTAGGGACTACCGACCCCCGTGGGGGGGAGGAGTGTTACGTCCCGGCCCTTTAGGTCGGACGTAACAATGGAATAAATTACTAAGGCCTTGTGGCCGTTGTACTAAGTTTTATGGACATTGACCTTGTGTGAATTGGACTAGTTATTTTGGTCCTAGGTTGCCCTTTTAGGCACCGGTGCGGTGGCGCCGCGTCAGTCTGAGTCCATTCGTAGTACTAGGCGTGGATCCTGTAGTTGAGGGTCGATGTCGGCCCGGATCCTACGTGGAATGTTTGGCTTGGATTGGTCCAGGGAAATTGGCATGTATCTGCGCCGCAATCAACCTAGGTTAAATTGGTCCGAGGACGAGAGTCTCGTCCTCTTGGTTTAATGATTGATAAGTGCGAATACGCCTACACATTGAGCCCGGGGCATTATCCATTTGTAATTGGTATTGCTAGCCATTATAAGTGTGAACTAATTAGCTTGGCATTAAGCCGTGATGCCAGATATCTCACGACTCACGTCGTGAAGCGCAACCTACTTTAGGCTATCTTGGATTATTCCTGATTCCGGCAAGAAGGGTCTTTCGCTACGTAGCTCAGGCTAGGTGTGTCTGGGCCGGGACGTAACAGCATCACTTGCAACGACCCGGTGAGAAAGGGGCCGGGCCCTGACAGCCGTCAAAAAGGGGGCCAGGTCGATCGGCGCCTGAAGCTCCCGGCGGGCCCCCTCAGCCAGGAGCCGCCAGCGGCGCCCAGGCCGGGGAGGCGTTTATGGCTGCTACTAGCACCCGATACGTCTCAGACCACACCGAGAGCATGGGGCGGCACAGCAGAAGCATCCACACCCACTTCCCAAGCACAGTCTGAACTAAGTTCGCAGTAGTATGTAAATCCGCGATCCAAGATTCTCTATGAGTACTAAGCAGCGATAACCGCCACCACACGCTCAGGAACAGGCACCACGTCACCATCTCGTTTGTGGATGACACCCACTGCCAGTGCATACCAGCCAGACTGCTCGGCTGTCGCCCGTACCACCTTGTCAGACTTCTGCACCAGCCCAACAGCAGCGTAGGCAGCGTGAACACGATCTAGCTGCTGATTCACTCCATCCACCGACGCACATGCAGTGGGTGAAATGGAGGTCATCGATCGTCACAGCATGCATACCTTCCAGATCCTGCCGAGATTTGAAGGGCGGCGAGGGCGACAAGGGCGCAGCAGGGTCCTCCTCCAGCCTCAGCCGGACGGTCTGCCCCGCCTCGTTAGCCTCCGCCACCAGGATCAGCGCTGACATGTCGATGCTCAGCCCACGGCTAGCCTCCAACGGGGGCTTGGGGCCACAGCGGTACCGAGCACAGACTGGTGCACACACTGGGCCACAGCGACGCCGGCCAGCTTGTTTCCCATTGGCCAGCACAACATCCACGGCCACACCTTACCTGACGTGCCCCACTAAGGCCCACAAGATCCGACCACACCGGCATCCAGGCAAAGTACCGCCGCATCCAAACGGGCAGGCGGATCGAGTCTCCTGTAGTAGGAATCCAAATCTGATACGCCCCCCAAAACATTCTCCCCAGCGCGTGTGGGCAAATCGCAAATCACGCCAAGGTGTGGTAAAAAAGTGGGCATAGGATCTGGTAGTTGCATGTTGCCACGCCGGTTGTCCACAATCAGCCGTATACGGCCGTCAGGCTTTCCGGCCCAAAAAGTACGGTTCACCATAGGCGGCTGCTCCTAAAAAATCCACCCTTAATCCCCCTCTCCGCACACACCGCGCAAAAACGCGCGAACTCCTCCATGCTACACCCCCGCGAGATCCGCATCGACTTCTGCAAGATCCGCTCTAATCAGCTGCTGGGCTCTGATCAAGCGGGCTCTGATCAAGCGCCCGTAGCTTCTTCTTACGGCATCATTCAAAATTGCTCCCCAAGAGGGGGGTAGTAAGTTCAGCACATCCACTTGGCCACCTTCCCCCGGACCAGGCAAGGCCAAGCGTGCGGCTACTGCCGTTTTGTAAGGGGCTCCTTCAGCATATTCACACCCATCCAGTACAGATCCTGCTGCCGTTGCCGCTACGGAACCACCGTTCCGGCGGACAAAGGACCTGCAAGCATCATGCAGATCCCATCTAGGGCCGCCTGCTGCAGAGGCCCGGGCACACGGGCTGAATCTACATACAGCAGGCGGGTCTCGCCCCCCCCCTCCCATCCAGTTTAACGCCCTAGCCGCTTGACAGGCTAGTGCATGTGCGAGCATGAAAAGCCCGACTCATCCTATCGCGCCTACGGCCTGAGCGCGGTACCTGCTGCCACCAGTCACGAGCTGGAAGCGGCACTGGAAGAGGCAGCGGAAGGAGGCACCGCTCCCTTACTTGTTGTTGTTGGACGGGCCGCCCTGCCCCTTCTTGCCTGGACCATGCTCCAGCTTGTGCTGAAGCTTCCCCATGCTCATCGCCGCCCGGACCGCCGGAGACGCCAGCATTGCCCCACCCAGGCCTGGAATGGCAGCCTTGCCGACGGAGTGCCCCGTTCCAGCCCGTCGACCCCACATCAACCAGCTGGCACGCGCCGTGATCAGCTTCGCCAGGTACTCGGCTGCTGCAAGCTCCAGAAGAATCACTTCGAAGCGTGGCGTTGGGCACCCAGTAGCCAAATTCCGTGACCATCGTGTCCAGAATGCCAGTCATCTGCAGGATCAATATGCGCCTCTCCCCGCTGGCCGTGCTGCCCCCCTGCATCGTCAGCATAATATCGACGCACGGATGGCTGGACTTCCCCCCCACGCTCTCCGCGGTCTGGACAGCGATGTCCCCGGCAGCACTGCTTCCAGCATCACTACAATACGCTTCCGCGGACACCTTTTTCAGCGGGGAAAGTGCCCCCGGGCTTCCGGGGCAAATTCAGCAAGCGCTGCGGAACTTAGATACTAAAATTTCGTTTTTGGTTCGTACCGTACAGCCAATCATTTTGCGCCTGGATCAAATTGTGATCTGGTCACTGAACACGAAAATTTTAGCGGAACGCACGATCCACAAACGCAACTAGAGAAAATTTTCAGTGACGAAAATGTAGTACCGTGTAACCAATCAAAATGGAGTAGGACTTCGCTAAAGTCACGTTCGGAATTTTCCCCCGCAAGATTCTCCCGCAAGATTCCCCCGCATGATCCCCCCCGCTAGGTTCAGGCTCCAGTCGATGCTCGCCAAATGGCGCAAAACGAACCAACAATTGTTGAATCAACGGTGCGAATCCTCGGTACAGCTCGGGTAACATTCTCACTCATTTCGCGTCTCCTATGGACCGTATTGTAGTGATGTTGCTCAGCAGGACCGGCACTGCATGCCCGCTCAGCGCCACTCCCTTCGTGCACGCCAGCCTGCCAGCAGTCGTCGCTGCTGCTGGGCTTGCAGCTGCTGGAGTCTTTGCATGCCTGGTCCAGCAGCTTCGACATGGCCGCTATCAGGACGCCAATATCTCCTCCAGTGAGGGCGTTGCCCGGCCGGGTTGGAAAGCCACTCGTTGGGGTCGCATAGCCCGTACGTGTCGGTCCTCAGCAGCCGACCTATGTTTCGGTCTAGGTCCGCCACGTACATGCATCCCGGTCGATCGCCCCAGGGGCGCCAATGATCCTCCTCCCCACCGCTCGCTCCACCATGCCCCGCCCCTACGCTTCCACCTGCCGAAGGGGGAACACCCCCTGTTCCCACCGCACCTGCTGACGCTGGTGGATCCGGCTCTGCAATAGCCCGCCCCCCCCAGCTGCGCTGCTAGCACATCGACCAGGTCCTCCTCCCCATCCCAATAGCTGACAAACCCCCAGTTCCTCAGGCCCCTTGTTGAGCTTCTTGATTCGCTCTAGCCAACCCCCCTCCCCTAGGATCTTCTGACCCGCATTGGCGGCCTCCTTTGGGGTGCATCCCTCCTTGGCTGCTTGCTTGAGTTTCGCTATGAAATCCCGTTCTGGGGCTGTCACTGTCGAGGTCGGTGGTGGGTTATAATGCTTGATGTGTTGCCTTGCGTTTTGTTTTTTGTGATGTGGTCACGTGAGGTTCTCAGGCAAAAGAAACAACCTGCTTCGACCTGGAATGGAAGCCCACCTTTTATAGCAACCACCTGTCCAGCCAACCTCTACTTGGGTGGCTGGGGTACAGGTGCCAGCACAAAAATATTTTTTTCTGAAAGTTATTTTTTCTCTTTGTGCTATATATGGCGTTGCGTTCTCCGCTCAGCAGGTTAGTCTTAGATGATTAATGAGCATAGCTCACCAAATGGAGCTGCCCATGCACAGTCTGTGATATAATTGTACATATCGTGTTGAAGCTGGCGTAAAATACGGGGTATTTTTGAAGGTCCCACTTCAAAAATAAGTGGGACATATTAACTGTAAATACGGTAAATATGCGAGTATTTATGAACGGTCCCGTGTGAAGCATGGACCATCACCGATCAGCTACCAGTAATCCTTCACTTTTTGGCTGAAAAACCCCGCCTGAACATCCCCTTTGGTTTGCACATTAGTAATGAGGATTTGTACGCTGATTTGCCCTATGTTTCCCACATTATTAGGCACAGGCGCCTGGGCCTAGCCGGGCACCTGGCCCGCACAGATCAGGTAGATACCTCAGATAGACTAGCTGGCACCAAGCCCGCCCAGCCTGGGCGATATGTCCTCACCTGGCGTGCCCCGGCCGCGCGCGGCAGGGCCGCCACCCGTGGACTTTTCGTGATAGACTCGGCATGGACATGTGCTACACTAGACGTGACGGGCTCACCCCCGGGCAGCCTCCTGGTTTGTCTGTAATATGGCGGCAGATGGTGCGCAAGGATAGATGGCAAGTAGTGATGAAGGAGACCACCCCCAAGCCTGTGGGGGCTCCGCGTGTGACCAAGTATGGATTCATAGCGATTCGGGCCGGCCGCGGTGCCCCCACCCCTGTAACTAGGACCTAGATAGCTTATACCATCCATTCCATCCCATGTTCCCCTCCCACTGAGGACTTATGCTCACGTGACGCAGTCACGTGTCTATTACTTACTTAATTAATTGGCTGAAAATCGACTGCAACACCATTTAGGGGCTACATGCTTGTGCAAGTTCTGATCTCGCCAGCTGTCAGCTGGTGCCAGAAGTTACCTCATACGCTTAGCCGTACGCCAAAAAATACGGTAGGCGTACGAAATGTCCACCTAATACTCCGTATGAATACGCTGGTGCCGGCTGAACACCACGCATCTGGTGTCCTTCGTTGAAGTCCCGTGGCATAGCACCACTGGGCCAGCCTGCCCCGGTGACCTTCGCCAGTGCCTGGGGTGCCAGGTGCCAGTCCATGCACGTCCCCTCCCCCCCCCCCCATCCTATGTATGCAAGCCACGGGCACGGGCACGGCCAGGCAACCTCTCCTCCTGCGACAAGTAAATGCCGATATGCCGGCCAGGCCTCAGCTAACGCGCCACGGCTAGCTCAGTAGTACTGCAACTCCTGTCGCAATGTCGCCACGATATGATTCTAAATCTGTGTCCAACCTGATCAATGCATGGTAACCTTATGCCATCGCTCTTGCAGATCATCTGCCCCCAGATGAATGATAAGTCCATTGATGGATGATAAGTCAATGTTTCCTGGCACAAGCTCTGGCGCTGACTTATTGAGGATTATGCTCACGTGACGCAGTCGCGTGCTTGTAATTTATTAATAATCGATCAAGAATATTAGTTCCCAGTGCATTGTAGAACCATTATTTTCCACAAAAACGTGAAGGCAGCCAGGAAGCAAGAAGTAGGTCCATGTGTCTGTTCACCATGGACAGTCACGTGCCATTTATATGTCAAGTGCTCGAAATCACCTTGTTGCATCACAGAAGGTTCATGGCCTTATGCACAGATGTCTGCAATTCAAATGGAAGAAGAGCAGTAAAGCATTCAGAGATAGCAACAGAAACATGGAGAGAAGATAAAGTTAGACTTCCTTGCCATCAGCATCTTTCTCATGACGACCAGGTACGCCTGGGGAGAAGATGAGGTCAGTCGAAAGTAAACAACCAGCTGGTGTATTTTCGTTTGTGTGTGGTTGTGCCGTATGTCTATGCTCGCAATCCTCATTATATGCCGGCATGGCAGCGATTACGCAGGAAGTTGCAGACCGCCCTAGGGTTGATGGGAGGCAAAGGCTCGTGACTCATGCAAAGCAAGGAAAACTAGGCTAGAAACGCAGAATAGTTCATGACAATAGAAATTATCTACCATGGTTACAGATATCGTTTGGGTAGGACGTTGAAAGCACCAAAGTACTTTAAAACTTGGATGGAATCCCACATACATGCTAATTTGATATTGCTGCACAAACATTGATGCCTTTGTTGCATATATATTCGTGGTATCTCTTGTTAGCGTTGGCTTTGTTTCTTTTTAAGTGGGTGCCTTTACTCTGATGTAAGTAATTATATTTTTAATATATATTCATCGAGAGTGTTAAATGAAAAACATCCCAAGGCAACCAATAGAAAAGAAACTAGCGAAGAAACGAGCGACCTAGACAGCAAGTAAAGCTTAGAACAACACATTATTAGGTTAACATTTCTACAGATTATATACCACGTAGTATGTATATGTTAACATAATGGAAGTATTACTGTGCTGTTATTGCTCAAGTGACTGCTAGGGGCCCTTGGGTGCAATGAGATGTCCAACCAAAAAGAAACATGGCAGGAGGCAAGTAAGAGATGAGCACCTTTGGAGAAGCCATGCTAAGAGTCAAGACTCATGGAAAAGCAACAACCACTCCCATATCATTCCATGCACCCCTGCGTATGCGCAGCACACCACACAACCCTAGACCCAAACCTACACCCTTCCCAGAGGCTGCCATGCATCATGGTTATAAGGAACGATGAAACAAGAAAACACACAACGCGCACTTTCACCCAGAAAACTCATCAAATGTATCGGACTCCTCACGTGCAGCCCCAGCGCTGCCTGGCCTGCAACAACCAAGCTTTGGGAGCTCACTTGCTCCCATGACTGAACGACCCCTGGTGCGCTCAAGCAAGAGTCCCAGACCACCCTTGGCTTACAAGCCACTGCACTTCCAGCTCTGTCCTCCCTGATTCTGATTCCCATGCTACCCCCTCCCACCCACCCACATTTCCTCCGCTGGCTGCGTCCCCGACTCCCAACCGGTGTCTTCCGGACCACCGCTCTCCCATTCCTCCCTCCCAACATCCTTTCTCTTGCACCGTCAATCCCTGCTTGCTCTGCCCCTCACCATCTGCTCCCCCCTGTGCTCCCTCCCCCCCCCGCCCGCGTCCTCTACCCTCCCCTTCCCTCACTTCAACTGGCTCCCATCCTGTCAGTGTGGCCCTAAACCCTATATTTCAAACCTTGAACCCTAAATCCTAACCCCTACACGGTACACTGTCCACCCTCACCCTACACCATATAACCCACACATTGCACCCTACACCGAACGCCCTACACTCTACATGAACACCCGCCCAACCCACCTGCGAGGACAGCTTCATCAGCTCCCTCAGCGCCATCGTCGCGTAGCAAGAGGTGGGCAACGTGAACGCGATCACCAGCCCCGTCATGACCCCAGGTGGAGAGTTGGCGCTCGCCAGTTGGCTGGAGCCAGCACCACCACCGTCCGCCTCGCCTGCTGCACCCGACAAAGGACGGCCTGCCGACGGACCCTCCCCCGCGCTGGCATTTGCCCCATCCTCCTCTCGCTCCGCGCCACCTGCTGCATCCATCGCGATGTCTCCAGTAGGCGCAGCACCCTGCTCGGCCACGGCGGTCTTTGCGGTTGCACCCGTCGGCGCCTGCTGGCCCCTGCTTTGACCCCTGGCCTTCCTCTGCTCCTCCAGCAGGGTGTCGTAGTCGGTAGGGCACAGCTTCTCCTCCGGGTGGGAATAACGTGCCAGGGACCTGCTCGTGCCGCCCCCAGGGACAAGCAGGTGGGCCGTACGTGCGTGAGTGCGCGCGCGTGGATGGGCACCCCTAGAGAGCCATGCAAATTCTCCAGAGCAGGCACATCTACATTTTACAGACCACGACCCACACCTGACCTTACCCCACCCCCAGACATTAATACGAAAACTGTAGATAGCAGTTATGCATACTGATAGTAGCATGCACACAAATTCAAACAAGGAATAGGACTACCCGTGCAAATGACCATGACACAGACCAAGGATACCAAAAGTATTGATGCATGGTCACCCAGTAGGCGGTCAGCGATGAACAATATTTGTTGCCATGAACAAAACATGACCGTCACCAGAAGCGACAGTGCCTCGCTACCTTGCCCATGCATGCGATACGTCTGCGATGCTGGCCGACACGCGCGGAAACCACCCGCTGTTGGCGCCCCAACTTCTGGACATTGATACTGGCGGGGCTGACCTTGTTTGCTGCGCTGGTGGTGCTGACCTTGTTTGCTGCGCTGGACGGGTACGCCAACAGGACATGACGCCACGGCTGGCAGCGCAACCATACCCGTGACGGCTGGCAGCACAACCATACCCGTGATGGCTGGCAGCGCAACCAAACCCGTGACGGCTGGCAGCGCAACCAAACCCGTGACGGCTGGCAGCGCAACCATACCCGTGACGGCAACAAGACGACTAGGAAACAGGCCCTCTGTACTCCCCTACCAAACGTTTAAAGGCCCTCTGTACTTCCCCTATCATCCACAGTCCTCATCGTTCACATTCACAGTCCTACCAAACGTTTAAAGGTATCATCCCCAGTCCATCGTGGCATCCGCCCATGGACCGGTGGGAAACGCCTGGCAATAGTCTTGAGCGCTTCTTGGCAGTGTGCGCTTGGCCTCAAGTCCCCTAGAACAGGCACGCTTCAACTCTGGACTTGACAGTTCTTGCATCCAGTACCTGGCCGCTGCAGCATCGCGGCCTTGCTCACCCAGCTGCATCCATTTACAACCGGACGCCATTACACAAAGACAGGGAACTAATCTAAGGGCCGTGGGCCCGCTGGTCCCTTGTGCCCTGGTACAAGACGGCACCTTGGCTGATTGGCAAAAGTTTGCCTTGGAGCTACTTGCTCTCTATACCCGGTGCCTGATTACGTTGTCCTTGGAGGGCTGCCCAAAAAATCATACGCCCCCCATCCACCCACCAGGTGACATCCAGCGGCTTCTGGATGATGCAGCGATAGTCCCCTTGAAGCGCTGGCAAAGAGAAGTCCCTGCGACATGCCACGCCACGCAGGGGGGACGCCACCATAACAAGCACCCGGCACGATCAGCTGACTTGTCACCATTCACAATGGTACTCACGGGACTTCTACAGCTGCCATCTGCCGATCATGAATTATGCTTGCTGGCTAGTGGAGCACATGCGACACCCCAGGCACCCCCCAGGGCTACCCCAGGACTAGGCCCATCTCGGTCCTCATGCCGTGTGGTGCTGTGCACCGTGACGTCAATAGCAATATACAAGCCGCACGCCAATGAAACCAACCAACCATGCCACGACGATGCCCAATCTGTGCGCAGCTCGGACCAAGCCTAGCAAAAGGAGAGGTCCAGCGCGTCAGAGGCAACTGATAGAGTGCGGTGGCATGCTTGCGTGGTGGCGTGCCTCACCTCACCGAGTGGGGCCACGCCTCCAAGTCCACATTGTCCTGGGCACGACGCGGATGGAAGGGATGGGGCAGGGGTGTCAGCTGGGAGATATTTGAATAGCGACAGCTGCTCGATGTTTCAATAGATGCTAGATGTAACAAAAGCAGTAGCTGCTATTTGTTTCAATGGATGCTAGATGCAACAACCATAGTGGCTGCTAATTGTTTCAATAACTGCCGCATTGGTGGCCTCTGATGCTTTTTATCACACAATCCAACCATCTCGATATCTGCTACAGTAGTCATACCTGCAAGAACGCCTAAGCAGCGGCCATCGCCAGCTTGATGTATACCCTTACCTCCCTAATGTATGAGCGGAAGGTTGCTCTGATACCGCATTGAAGCAACAGCCTAAGACCGCATCGAAGCAAGAGCCTAATACCGCATCGAAGCAAGAACCTCTCTGGCTGGCTAGGAACCACAGGATGTGATGCCATGCTGCAGTGGCTGACCGACGGCCTCTAAAGCTGGCAGCCGCCCCGCATGTAGCGACATGGCACCCCCCGCGTCCAATGGATTAAGGTGTTCCTCGCTCCGTGCCCGCCTCACGAAGCTGCCACAAGCTCCTATTCCTCCTCCTCCTCCTCCTCCTCCTCCTCCTCCTCCTCCTCCTCCTCCTCCTCCTCCTCCTCCTCCTCCTCCTCCTCCTCCTCCTCCTCCTCCTCCTCCTCCTCCTCCTCCTCCTCCTCCTCCTCCTCCTCCTCCATCTCCTCCTCCTCCTCCTCCTCCTCCTCCTCCTCCTCCTCCTCCTCCTCCTCCGCCTCCGCCTCCGCCTCCGCCTCCGTTCCCCCTCCCCCTCCCCCTCCCCCTCCCCTCCCCTTCCCCTCCCCCTCCCCCCCCCCCCCCCACCCCACCCCCCCCCACCCCACCCCCCCACCCCACCCCACCCCCACCCCACCCCCACCCCCACCCCCACCCCCACCCCCACCCCCACCCCCACCCCCACCCCCACCCCACCCCCACCCCACCCCCACCCCCACCCCCACCCCCACCCCGACCACCACGAAGGCTTTGGTGTCTGTCTACGAGTATTACAAACTCATATTCATGACCCAAGCAACTTCATATAAGCTAATGCTACCGTCACAATGAAGCGAATCGATCCCTCATCTTGAAACTACTGCACTAATACGTATACAATAGACCCACGACCAGATCCTTGCACCAGCTTTGCTGGTGATGTCAAGCACGCATGACCTTGTTCGCCCCGACGTGAGGGTCCGTTGCGCACGAGGGTGCCACGCCTGCGGCGTGTCACCGTCCACGCATACCGGGTGCTCCTCGTCCACGCCGTGCCTGGCCGCCAAACCCTAAGCCCTAAAACATTAAAGCGCCCACGCCGTGCCTGGCGGCCAAAGCCACAACCCCAGAACGATCACGCGCCCATGCCGTACCTGGCGCGCCAGCCGCTTGTAGACGGCCGCCACCTCGTGGTTTGGGTATCGCACGCTCTTGCTGGTGGGGGGGGTGGGGCGTGAGCCGTGTCGTGAAAGGGATGCCAGCAGAACCAGAGCAGCGGACACAGCATGGACCCAATCACAGACCATTAGTAAAAGAGTATACTGGTATGCAATATACTCTTTTACTAAGAGTACGGTATGCAGTATATCGCGGCATGAGGCTATCTGTTTACTAAGAGTACGGCATGCAGGCTATCGAGGCATGAGGCTATCTGTTTACTAAGAGTACGGTATGCAGGCTATCGAGGCATGAGGCTATCGAGGGCTGGCCAACATGTCGCTGGACAGACTTTGCGACTAACATGGCGTCAAGAGAGAAATTACGCCGGAGATAGAGCACCGGTAAACGAATGACGCCGCGACAGGCGTTGCTGATGTCATGCCATGGGCCGCGAGGTCTAGACTACAAGCAGTGGTGAGACGAGAGAGCCACGAAACATCACAGCATGCGAATGCCTGCTTAGAACCTGGGAAAATAGTAGAAAAGAAAGGAAATGACTAAGGCTAATGAACTGCTAGCGCTGATTAGCACTCACGGCTGAGCTTTCCTGGTTTCCAACCTGCCTGTAGGAGACCTACGACGGAAAACACAGCCCCGCCGCATAGTCCTCTGCATCGCATCCTAGACAGAAAACGCTTGTTGCAGAGCATGCGGTCAACTCCCGCCCCAAAGGCACAAACTACAAGGGCCTCAGCACCACCCGCGAAACATTACACCCCAAAAGATGTTTCAGCTCAAACGGTGATGCAGATGCCTTGTGCTGCCAGGGTGGCATGTCCCTGGCCCCCGCTCACCCTGGCAGGGGCAACACCACATCTTCCACCTTGAACGTGCCAGCTGTCAGGTCCTCCTGGGTGACCACCTGCACGATGCAGGCCAGTACACATACACAGGGAGGACAGGCGCAACGACCACGCAACAGACGCAGCCAATGAAAAAACAGGGAATGTTTGTAAGAGGGTGTTTGGGCATGCACCCGCCAGGTCACCTGCAGCATCGCCACTCCTGCAGCACCCTGCTGAGAACAGGGACATGCCTGGGGAAACACCGCGCATGTGAGGTGCAAGAAGAAAAGGAAAAAGGACCTGCTATGACTGGTCTACCACAGTCCATGTGAGGGAAATGGGAGGCCAGCGGCCACCCAACCCAACCCTGGGTGTCCATCAAGGCTACCGCTGTGTGCTGCGAACCAACGGAGGGCCAGCGGCCACCCAACCCAACCGTGGGTGTCCATCAAGGCTACCGCTGTGTGCTGCGAACCAACGGAGGGCCAGCGGCCACCCAACCCAACCGTGGGTGTCCATCAAGGCTACCGCTGTGTGCTGCGAACCAACGGAGGGCCAGCGGCCACCCAACCCAACCGTGGGTGTCCATCAAGGCTACCGCTGTGTGCTGCGAACATGTGAGCTGCGCGGCCTTTCCGTGGAGCTCGGCGATCCTAGTTGTGCTGGAAGGTGCACGTCAAGTCTTCCCCATTTGTGCCAACAGGGTGCAGTTCAAAGGACACCGCCAATCTCTTGCGGAAAAGAGGGTGTGCGCTGGTCCCTGTTCAAAGCCTGGGTGTGCATCCATTGACATTTACGCTTAAACGTTTTCAGAGTACATGGTGAACCGCACGTCTAAGAAAAATGAAAAGTTCTTTTATTCTTTATCTAACCGAACAGAGGTTCAGAAGTACCCTATACCCCGCATGTTCCTGACCCATCTATGGGTAGAGGTATTGGCGTGATAAAAACCTCCCCCTTTCCCCCCTGTCATGGACATTGCCTGCATAACGGACATGACTATCCTGGACGCTAGAGCATGGTAGCGAGGCACCTTGGCATGGCATGACACCCACGCCAGGTGGTAATGGCATGCATCCCCAGGCAAGGACACGCACTCCCTCCCAAAGGCAAGGACACGCGCTCCCCCCGAAAAGCCTCCAACGCGCTCCAACGATATTCAACGTGCTTCAACGAGCTTCAAGGCAGGCGCGCTTGCCCCAATGCAGCAGCAAAGTACCTTCACGGCCGCCACCGACGTCCTCCGGTGGCTACCTGCCTGCGTGTCGGCGGGCGCATCCCTCGGCCGCTTCCTGCTGTCGCCCGCACCCGTGCCGGTGGCCAGGTGCAAGTCCTTACCAGCCTCCGCATCTGCCAGCTCATCAACGTCCTCGCTAATGTCATCGCATCCGCCGTCTGTCGCACCGTTCAATGCCGACACACGCACCAGGTCCCCAACGACCACGGCTTTGGCCCCTGCAAGCGGTCAAGAAGGATACAACAAACCAGAGAGCAGTTTTGTACAATAGAAGCTTCATCACGGCTTTCTCTCCTGGTCGGACACGCGACGCCGTCACGCACCCCAGGGAACTTGTAAAAAGCAACAAGTCCCTCGGAAACCAAGTCCCGATTGCCATGTGAAGGGAGGAGAAAAGCAAGCTTGTCACGCCGGAGAGCATGCGTGAACGTGCTTGCTTTTCTCCTCCCTTGAAAGCCTCAGCGCGGGTGTACGATGGAATCCGCGGTTTGTGATCGGTGACGTTCCTGGGGTAGAGGGTGGGAGTGCCGAAATGATCAGGGAATAGGCAGCGCCAGAT
This sequence comes from Mesostigma viride, assembly GCA_009746045.1. Lineage (NCBI taxonomy): Eukaryota > Viridiplantae > Streptophyta > Mesostigmatophyceae > Mesostigmatales > Mesostigmataceae > Mesostigma > Mesostigma viride. The sequence goes on along the minus strand of RPFO01000648.1, from coordinate 1,560,381 downwards.
GCCACGATGGGCCGAAGGAAGAGGCAGCCTGCCAGATGCGCGCGCTCCCAGGCTATACTGCGATAGGACGGCATGGAAGTCTCCTATCGCATGCCTCCAGTCAAGCGTATGCGTGTTTGTTGTACCTCAGAGAGCTAGTGTACGCTCTGTTCAACAATATGTGTACGGTCCTCAAGGGCGGGCGAGTCTTACGACCACCACCGCCCTACCACCACCACATGCTTACGTCTACCACATGCTTACGCCTACCACATGCTTACCTCTACCACATGCTTACGACTACCAAGGGCACCCTGGCAAGAGCAGGCGCCACGCACCGAAAAGCTTGACGCGCTCGCTGGCGGCGGCATTCCATAAATAGCTCTGGTAGGCATGCAGGTACCTGCCAGATGCCAGATGCCGTAGCCAGGGGTTGGCCATGCCAGGGATAGAAGGAGACGACAGGTGTCAGCTCGGCACGCCAACAGCACTTGAAACCAAGGGCAACACCACCGGATGCGCTGCAAACTCGGCACGCCAACAGCACTTGAAACCAAGGGCAACACCACCGGATGCGCTGCAAACTCGGCACGCCAACAGCACTTGAAACCAAGGGCAACACCACCGGATGCGCTGCAAACTCGGCACGCCAACAGCACTTGAAACCAAGGGCAACACCACCGGATGCGCTGCAAACAAGGTAGCCAACAGCACTTGAAACCAAGGGCAACACCACCGGATGCGCTGCAAACAAGGTAGCCAACAGCACTTGAAACCAAGGGCAACACCACCGGATGCGCTGCAAACAAGGTAGCCAACAGCACTTGAAACCAAGGGCAACACCACCGGATGCGCTGCAAACAAGGACGCCAACAGCACTTGAAACCAAGGGCAACACCACCAGATGCGCTGCAAACAAGGTAGCCAACAGCACTTGAAACCAAGGGCAACACCACCAGATGCGCTGCAAACAAGGTAGCCAACAGCACTTGAAACCAAGGGCAACACCACCGGATGCGCTGCAAACAAGGTAGCCAACAGCACTTGAAACCAAGGGCAACACCACCAGATGCGCTGCAAACAAGGTAGCCAACAGCACTTGAAACCAAGGGCAACACCACCGGATGCGCTGCAAACAAGGTAGCCAACAGCACTTGAAACCAAGGGCAACACCACCGGATGCGCTGCAAACAACGTGACGCAGGCATCCCACGTACGCGGCGGTACGGAGCTACAGAATCCCCATTTTGAACGCGTTACTGTCACCCCCAAACCACCAAGACCGTCCCAGCCGATACATACCGAGGAGATAACCAGCCAACACATACCGAGGAGATAACCAGCCGATACATACCGAGGAGATAACCAGCCAACACATACCGAGGAGATAACCAGCCGATACATACCGAGGAGATAACCAGCCGATACATACCGAGGAGATAACCAGCCGATACATACCGAGGAGATAACCAGCCGATACATACGTGATACGCCTACATACCCAGGGCATCGTCTCCCTTGGAAACCGTTGTGCTGATACTGTCAACACAGGCAGAAAAGATACAAATAATTTCAATTCATTTCTCTCTTTGTCAACGCTCTCTTATGCATGGCTGTCCTATCTACCGTCGCATCCACATGATAACGAAAGTTTATGAAAGCACACCCCTTGGAGGTGGTACGCCCAAACACCATAGAAAGGTAGAATCTCGTAGGAAGCCATGCAGCGACTATAAACAAATGGACCAGCCTTCATGTGGCACTGTGTCCTCAGATGGCGGACGCGCCTAGATGACCCTCACGGCCACGCTTACATCACCCTCACGGCCACGCTTACATCATCCTCATCGTCCTGGGTATGCTGAGCAGCGCCCCCACCAGGTCTGACTTGTTCTTTTGGAGTTGCGTCAGCTGCGCGCACAGAAAGAGCAGTGACAGGAATGCCGCAGCCCGTCCCATGCAAGTAGACAAGTACCTAAGTAAGTAAACACAAAAGTAACCGTGAAAGCAACACCAGGAAGGGTGTGAGGTCCAGGTCTCTGAGTCTATCCCCCACCATGCCGTCCCCTTGGTTCAAGCATGACAGATGACACCTTGTCAAAAACAGGGTGTCAAGGGGTGTGAAGAGGTGTAAACATCTCCACAGTGGAGGTTAAGCATCCCTTGACTATGCAAATTTTGCCAGCCTGACATTGAGGATGGACAAGTGGCCATCATCAGCGCTGGCCCAGAGCATCGCAGGGCGCGTTCACTTGCCGCGCTTAGGGCGGCCGTACCTGGACCCCTTACTGTGACAGCGAGCCACAGATGCAGTTGCGAAATTCCCAGCAAATGAGTGCCAGCAAGACTTCGCAGCAAATGAGTGCCAGCAAGACTTTGCAGCAAATGAGTGCCAGCAAGACTTTGCGGCAAATGAGTGCCAGCAAGACTTTGCGGCAAATGAGTGCCAGCAAGACTTGCATGCGGTACGCTCCCATGCAACGGTGCAGCGTTTTGTTGCCCACATCGCGCTCACATGCAACGACGCCGCGTTTTGTTGCCCACATGGCGATAGGGCAGGGACCCACCATGCTGCGCTCGATGACCATGAACTTTGGCACGCTGCGCAGCGCATCCGCCACCTGTCCCTTCTTGTACAGCTCGTGGGCGCGCGCGATGTCCGGGCTATGTGGCGCACCGCAACCATTGCGTCAAAACAGGAATATACCCCATGAGCGCAGCGGGGCAGTATGGTCCCACCACAGGACGATATCCCATGGGATAGGGCGGTGGCATGGCTCCACACACCGAGGCAGAAACAACAACAAGGGATTGCGGCAGCGATCGACGCAGAGAAAGCAGCAGCAGAGCGATAGCCACCCGGAAAACAGGACTCGCAGGGCAGCGACAGCCCGGCGATGCACAAAGCACAGCAGTACGTTTGCCGTGCGGCAGCAGGACGGTCGCAGCAGGCCCGCACGGCCAGGGGGATTATGAGAAGAAGATCAAGGTCAAGGAATAGTCACTGAATGGCCAAGGAACGGTCACTGTATGGCCGAGGAATGTTCACTGTATGGCCGAGGAATGGTCACTGTATGGCCGAGGAATGTTCACTGTATGGCCAAAGAATGGTCACTGTATGGCCGAGGAATGTTCACTGTATGGCCAAGGAATGGTCACTGTATGGCAAGAAAAATGGCGTCCGTGAGGTGATGCTCAGCAAAGCGTGCACAGGCACATAGGCAAATCCGCAATGCAGGCAGAGTGCGCACGGGAGCGGTAAAATGCATGGCACGCGACGTATGCACCCGCGAAGGACAGTGCGCTTCTACCTGGGATCAGTCAAGCGATCGAATAGTCGCCCCAGTGGCAGGCTCTCTTAATACACGATATGTAGACTAATTTCTACCCACGTAAGTACCTAACAACCTGAAACACCAAACTCCAAACTGCTAGAGCCTGACCAAAAAGGCCGTACACACAAAGCAAGCATGGTTGGGGAAGGATATCGCTCGCTTTGCCCTGCAGGATGAGGTCGATGGCGGCGGCCCACTCGCCGCGTGCCAGCGCCGCGCCAATCCTGTGGGTGGGCACTGCGTAGTTGCCAAAGCGCTGGCGGGGGGGGGGGGCGAGCAGACAAATATACATAGAAATACACACAGATAAAGGCGACTGGACATAAACACATACCGGTATGGAAAGACAAGCACAGATGTGGTGCCAGCGTCGCGCAGGATAGGTCAGCCATGCCTGCGATGGCAGATACGTATAGAGGAAACCCACCTAAACGCAGCCACGCCGATGGTCAATGCAGGACAGGAGGACCGCTGGCCTAGTGCATCCTGGCAAGCAGCGTGGCGGCTGCCAGTGGCCAGGCAGGTAGTGACATCAGCACATGCCGTGAGCAGGGGGCACCAGCATCTGGCTAAGAGTGGCAAGGCATCCGCGTGGCCGAGGCAATATGTATGTGCCGCGAGGCCAGTAAAAAAGCCCGCTCAGAACATGTATGTGCCGTGCACCAACCAGCAGGCTGTACTAGATGAACACCCACCTGCAGGCCGTAGTAGTTGATGAAGCCTGTCTCTTTCAGCGCGGTGACGGCCGCAGCAACAATGTCCTCAGACTCCACCTCCAGCCGCCTGGCCATGCGGGGCACACGAAGCAGGCACAGAAAGCAGGTGGACGCGGCCACATTAGGTGTTCGCAAAGCAGACGCCCATAGTAGGTGGCACGTGGCCAGAGCAGCACGCGGGAGCGTGGCCAGGGCAGCACGTAGGAGCGTGGCCAGAGCAGCACGCGGGAGCGTGGCCAGGGCAGCACGTAGGAGTGTGGCCAGAGCAGCATGAAGGAGCGTGGCCAGAGCAGCATGTAGGCGCGTGGCCAGAGCAGCGCGGTGGAGCGTGGCCAGAGCAGGGGCACACGGCCAGAGAGCGAGGCAAGGCAAGCATGGCGTGACCAGACAAACGTTAGAGCTGTCAGCGCATCCAGGGTTGGCTTAAAGCAAAGCACAGCGGGCGCGGAGATAACTTATCCCAAGCACTCGGACAATCTGCTCTTGGAAAGCAGCCATTAGGACGAACGGCTGCACCGTTGGCACACCTGGAGCCTTCGCCTGGGCTCTGCCCGCCTCGGCTCCTCCAGCAAGCCTGACCCAGACAAAGACAACGGGGCCGGCCAGTCGCACTAGACAGTCGAGCGGCCAGCGATGTGCTTCTCGTCCTTCTATGCGACACACCACCCGTCCAGCGGCCAGCGATACTTAGCGCAGCCGCGTTCAAAAACGCACGAACACCCCTGGGCCAAAGGGGGCAGGTGAGTCAAAGGGAGCTTTTCCCATGGATGCTAGGCGAGACTCGGCGGGTACTCTTTCACAGGTGTTCTCTGCAACTGGTTACGTGTGGGCACGCGCCCCCATATTCCATGATGGACGCGCCCCCATATTCCATGATGGACGCGCCCCCATATTCCGTGATGGACGCGCCCCCATATTCCATGATGGACGCGCCCCCATGTTCCATGATGGACGCGCCCCCATATTCCATGATGGACGCGCCCCCATATTCCATGATGGACGCGCCCCCATATTCCATGATGGACGCGCCCCCATATTCCATGATGGACGCGCCCCCATGTTCCATGATGGACGCGCCCCCATATTCCATGACGGACGCGCCCCCATATTCCATGATGGACGCGCCCCCATATTCCATGATGGACGCGCCCCCATATTCCATGATGGACGCGCCCCCATATTCCATGATGGACGCGCCCCCATATTCCATGATGGACGCGCCCCCATGTTCCATGATGGACGCGCCCCCATATTCCATGATGGACGCGCCCCCATATTCCATGATGGACGCGCCCCCATATTCCATGATGGACGCGCCCCCATATTCCATGATGGACGCGCCCCCATATTCCATGATGGACGCGCCCCCATATTCCATGATGGACGCGCCCCCATATTCCATGATGGACGCGCCCCCATATTCCATGATGGACGCGCCCCCATATTCCATGATGGACGCGCCCCCATATTCCATGATGGACGCGCCCCCATGTTCCATGATGGACGCGCCCCCATATTCCATGATGGACGCGCCCCCATATTCCATGATGGACGCGCCCCCATATTCCATGATGGACGCGCCCCCATGTTCCATGATGGACGCGCCCCCATATTCCATGATGGACGCGCCCCCATATTCCATGATGGACGCGCCCCCATATTCCATGATGGACGCGCCCCCATATTCCATGATGGACGCGCCCCCATATTCCATGATGGACGCGCCCCCATATTCCATGATGGACGCGCCCCCATATTCCATGATGGACGCGCCCCCATATTCCATGATGGACGCGCCCCCATATTCCATGATGGACGCGCCCCCATATTCCATGATGGACGCGCCCCCATATTCCATGATGGACGCGCCCCCATATTCCATGATGGACGCGCCCCCATATTCCATGATGGACGCGCCCCCATATTCCATGATGGACGCGCCCCCATATTCCATGATGGACGCGCCCCCATATTCCATGATGGACGCGCCCCCATATTCCATGATGGACGCGCCCCCATGTTCCATGATGGACGCGCCCCCATATTCCATGATGGACGCGCCCCCATATTCCATGATGGACGCGCCCCCATATTCCATGATGGACGCGCCCCCATATTCCATGATGGACGCGCCCCCATATTCCATGATGGACGCGCCCCCATATTCCATGATGGACGCGCCCCCATATTCCATGATGGACGCGCCCCCATATTCCATGATGGACGCGCCCCCATATTCCATGATGGACGCGCCCCCATATTCCATGATGGACGCGCCCCCATATTCCATGATGGACGCGCCCCCATATTCCATGATGGACGCGCCCCCATATTCCATGATGGACGCGCCCCCATATTCCATGATGGACGCGCCCCCATATTCCATGATGGACGCGCCCCCATATTCCATGATGGACGCGCCCCCATATTCCATGATGGACGCGCCCCCATATTCCATGATGGACGCGCCCCCATATTCCATGATGGACGCGCCCCCATATTCCATGATGGACGCGCCCCCATATTCCATGATGGACGCGCCCCCATATTCCATGATGGACGCGCCCCCATATTCCATGATGGACGCGCCCCCATATTCCATGATGGACGCGCCCCCATATTCCATGATGGACGCGCCCCCATGTTCCATGATGGACGCGCCCCCATATTCCATGATGGACGCGCCCCCATATTCCATGATGGACGCGCCCCCATATTCCATGATGGACGCGCCCCCATATTCCATGATGGACGCGCCCCCATATTCCATGATGGACGCGCCCCCATATTCCATGATGGACGCGCCCCCATATTCCATGATGGACGCGCCCCCATATTCCATGATGGACGCGCCCCCATATTCCATGATGGACGCGCCCCCATATTCCATGATGGACGCGCCCCCATGTTCCATGATGGACGCGCCCCCATATTCCATGATGGACGCGCCCCCATATTCCATGATGGACGCGCCCCCATATTCCATGATGGACGCGCCCCCATATTCCATGATGGACGCGCCCCCATATTCCATGATGGACGCGCCCCCATATTCCATGATGGACGCGCCCCCATATTCCATGATGGACGCGCCCCCATGTTCCATGATGGACGCGCCCCCATATTCCATGATGGACGCGCCCCCATATTCCATGATGGACGCGCCCCCATATTCCATGATGGACGCGCCCCCATATTCCATGATGGACGCGCCCCCATATTCCATGATGGACGCGCCCCCATATTCCATGATGGACGCGCCCCCATATTCCATGATGGACGCGCCCCCATATTCCATGATGGACGCGCCCCCATATTCCATGATGGACGCGCCCCCATATTCCATGATGGACGCCCCCATATTCCATGATGGACGCGCCCCCATATTCCATGATGGACGCGCCCCCATATTCCATGATGGACGCGCCCCCATATTCCATGATGGACGCGCCCCCATATTCCATGATGGACGCGCCCCCATATTCCATGATGGACGCGCCCCCATATTCCATGATGGACGCGCCCCCATATTCCATGATGGACGCGCCCCCATATTCCATGATGGACGCGCCCCCATATTCCATGATGGACGCGCCCCCATATTCCATGATGGACGCGCCCCCATATTCCATGATGGACGCGCCCCCATATTCCATGATGGACGCGCCCCCATATTCCATGATGGACGCGCCCCCATATTCCATGATGGACGCGCCCCCATATTCCATGATGGACGCGCCCCCATATTCCATGATGGACGCGCCCCCATATTCCATGATGGACGCCCCCATATTCCATGATGGACGCGCCCCCATATTCCATGATGGACGCGCCCCCATATTCCATGATGGACGCGCCCCCATATTCCATGATGGACGCGCCCCCATATTCCATGATGGACGCGCCCCCATATTCCATGATGGACGCGCCCCCATATTCCATGATGGACGCGCCCCCATATTCCATGATGGACGCGCCCCCATATTCCATGATGGACGCGCCCCCATATTCCATGATGGACGCGCCCCCATATTCCATGATGGACGCGCCCCCATATTCCATGATGGACGCGCCCCCATATTCCATGATGGACGCGCCCCCATATTCCATGATGGACGCGCCCCCATATTCCATGATGGACGCGCCCCCATATTCCATGATGGACGCGCCCCCATATTCCATGATGGACGCGCCCCCATATTCCATGATGGACGCGCCCCCATATTCCATGATGGACGCGCCCCCATATTCCATGATGGACGCGCCCCCATATTCCATGATGGACGCGCCCCCATATTCCATGATGGACGCGCCCCCATATTCCATGATGGACGCGCCCCCATATTCCATGATGGACGCGCCCCCATATTCCATGATGGACGCGCCCCCATATTCCATGATGGACGCGCCCCCATATTCCATGATGGACGCGCCCCCATATTCCATGATGGACGCGCCCCCATATTCCATGATGGACGCGCCCCCATATTCCATGATGGACGCGCCCCCATATTCCATGATGGACGCGCCCCCATATTCCATGATGGACGCGCCCCCATATTCCATGATGGACGCGCCCCCATATTCCATGATGGACGCGCCCCCATATTCCATGATGGACGCGCCCCCATATTCCATGATGGACGCGCCCCCATATTCCATGATGGACGCGCCCCCATATTCCATGATGGACGCGCCCCCATATTCCATGATGGACGCGCCCCCATATTCCATGATGGACGCGCCCCCATATTCCATGATGGACGCGCCCCCATATTCCATGATGGACGCGCCCCCATATTCCATGATGGACGCGCCCCCATATTCCATGATGGACGCGCCCCCATATTCCATGATGGACGCGCCCCCATATTCCATGATGGACGCGCCCCCATATTCCATGATGGACGCGCCCCCATATTCCATGATGGACGCGCCCCCATATTCCATGATGGACGCGCCCCCATATTCCATGATGGACGCGCCCCCATATTCCATGATGGACGCGCCCCCATATTCCATGATGGACGCGCCCCCATATTCCATGATGGACGCGCCCCCATATTCCATGATGGACGCGCCCCCATATTCCATGATGGACGCGCCCCCATATTCCATGATGGACGCGCCCCCATATTCCATGATGGACGCGCCCCCATATTCCATGATGGACGCGCCCCCATATTCCATGATGGACGCGCCCCCATATTCCATGATGGACGCGCCCCCATATTCCATGATGGACGCGCCCCCATATTCCATGATGGACGCGCCCCCATATTCCATGATGGACGCGCCCCCATATTCCATGATGGACGCGCCCCCATATTCCATGATGGACGCGCCCCCATATTCCATGATGGACGCGCCCCCATATTCCATGATGGACGCGCCCCCATATTCCATGATGGACGCGCCCCCATATTCCATGATGGACGCGCCCCCATATTCCATGATGGACGCGCCCCCATATTCCATGATGGACGCGCCCCCATATTCCATGATGGACGCGCCCCCATATTCCATGATGGACGCGCCCCCATATTCCATGATGGACGCGCCCCCATATTCCATGATGGACGCGCCCCCATATTCCATGATGGACGCGCCCCCATATTCCATGATGGACGCGCCCCCATATTCCATGATGGACGCGCCCCCATATTCCATGATGGACGCGCCCCCATATTCCATGATGGACGCGCCCCCATATTCCATGATGGACGCGCCCCCATATTCCATGATGGACGCGCCCCCATATTCCATGATGGACGCGCCCCCATATTCCATGATGGACGCGCCCCCATATTCCATGATGGACGCGCCCCCATATTCCATGATGGACGCGCCCCCATATTCCATGATGGACGCGCCCCCATATTCCATGATGGACGCGCCCCCATATTCCATGATGGACGCGCCCCCATATTCCATGATGGACGCGCCCCCATATTCCATGATGGACGCGCCCCCATATTCCATGATGGACGCGCCCCCATATTCCATGATGGACGCGCCCCCATATTCCATGATGGACGCGCCCCCATATTCCATGATGGACGCGCCCCCATATTCCATGATGGACGCGCCCCCATATTCCATGATGGACGCGCCCCCATATTCCATGATGGACGCGCCCCCATATTCCATGATGGACGCGCCCCCATATTCCATGATGGACGCGCCCCCATATTCCATGATGGACGCGCCCCCATATTCCATGATGGACGCGCCCCCATATTCCATGATGGACGCGCCCCCATATTCCATGATGGACGCGCCCCCATATTCCATGATGGACGCGCCCCCATATTCCATGATGGACGCGCCCCCATATTCCATGATGGACGCGCCCCCATATTCCATGATGGACGCGCCCCCATATTCCATGATGGACGCGCCCCCATATTCCATGATGGACGCGCCCCCATATTCCATGATGGACGCGCCCCCATATTCCATGATGGACGCGCCCCCATATTCCATGATGGACGCCCCCATATTCCATGATGGACGCGCCCCCATATTCCATGATGGACGCGCCCCCATATTCCATGATGGACGCGCCCCCATATTCCATGATGGACGCCCCCATATTCCATGATGGACGCGCCCCCATATTCCATGATGGACGCGCCCCCATATTCCATGATGGACGCGCCCCCATATTCCATGATGGACGCGCCCCCATATTCCATGATGGACGCGCCCCCATATTCCATGATGGACGCGCCCCCATATTCCATGATGGACGCGCCCCCATATTCCATGATGGACGCGCCCCCATATTCCATGATGGACGCGCCCCCATATTCCATGATGGACGCGCCCCCATATTCCATGATGGACGCGCCCCCATATTCCATGATGGACGCGCCCCCATATTCCATGATGGACGCGCCCCCATATTCCATGATGGACGCGCCCCCATATTCCATGATGGACGCGCCCCCATATTCCATGATGGACGCGCCCCCATATTCCATGATGGACGCGCCCCCATATTCCATGATGGACGCGCCCCCATATTCCATGATGGACGCGCCCCCATATTCCATGATGGACGCGCCCCCATATTCCATGATGGACGCGCCCCCATATTCCATGATGGACGCGCCCCCATATTCCATGATGGACGCGCCCCCATATTCCATGATGGACGCGCCCCCATATTCCATGATGGACGCGCCCCCATATTCCATGATGGACGCGCCCCCATATTCCATGATGGACGCGCCCCCATATTCCATGATGGACGCGCCCCCATATTCCATGATGGACGCGCCCCCATATTCCATGATGGACGCGCCCCCATATTCCATGATGGACGCGCCCCCATATTCCATGATGGACGCGCCCCCATATTCCATGATGGACGCGCCCCCATATTCCATGATGGACGCGCCCCCATATTCCATGATGGACGCGCCCCCATATTCCATGATGGACGCGCCCCCATATTCCATGATGGACGCGCCCCCATATTCCATGATGGACGCGCCCCCATATTCCATGATGGACGCGCCCCCATATTCCATGATGGACGCGCCCCCATATTCCATGATGGACGCGCCCCCATATTCCATGATGGACGCGCCCCCATATTCCATGATGGACGCGCCCCCATATTCCATGATGGACGCGCCCCCATATTCCATGATGGACGCGCCCCCATATTCCATGATGGACGCGCCCCCATATTCCATGATGGACGCGCCCCCATATTCCATGATGGACGCGCCCCCATATTCCATGATGGACGCGCCCCCATATTCCATGATGGACGCGCCCCCATATTCCATGATGGACGCGCCCCCATATTCCATGATGGACGCGCCCCCATATTCCATGATGGACGCGCCCCCATATTCCATGATGGACGCGCCCCCATATTCCATGATGGACGCGCCCCCATATTCCATGATGGACGCGCCCCCATATTCCATGATGGACGCGCCCCCATATTCCATGATGGACGCGCCCCCATATTCCATGATGGACGCGCCCCCATATTCCATGATGGACGCGCCCCCATATTCCATGATGGACGCGCCCCCATATTCCATGATGGACGCGCCCCCATATTCCATGATGGACGCGCCCCCATATTCCATGATGGACGCGCCCCCATATTCCATGATGGACGCGCCCCCATATTCCATGATGGACGCGCCCCCATATTCCATGATGGACGCGCCCCCATATTCCATGATGGACGCGCCCCCATATTCCATGATGGACGCGCCCCCATATTCCATGATGGACGCGCCCCCATATTCCATGATGGACGCGCCCCCATATTCCATGATGGACGCGCCCCCATATTCCATGATGGACGCGCCCCCATATTCCATGATGGACGCGCCCCCATATTCCATGATGGACGCGCCCCCATATTCCATGATGGACGCGCCCCCATATTCCATGATGGACGCGCCCCCATATTCCATGATGGACGCGCCCCCATATTCCATGATGGACGCGCCCCCATATTCCATGATGGACGCGCCCCCATATTCCATGATGGACGCGCCCCCATATTCCATGATGGACGCGCCCCCATATTCCATGATGGACGCGCCCCCATATTCCATGATGGACGCGCCCCCATATTCCATGATGGACGCGCCCCCATATTCCATGATGGACGCGCCCCCATATTCCATGATGGACGCGCCCCCATATTCCATGATGGACGCGCCCCCATATTCCATGATGGACGCGCCCCCATATTCCATGATGGACGCGCCCCCATATTCCATGATGGACGCGCCCCCATATTCCATGATGGACGCGCCCCCATATTCCATGATGGACGCGCCCCCATATTCCATGATGGACGCGCCCCCATATTCCATGATGGACGCGCCCCCATATTCCATGATGGACGCGCCCCCATATTCCATGATGGACGCGCCCCCATATTCCATGATGGACGCGCCCCCATATTCCATGATGGACGCGCCCCCATATTCCATGATGGACGCGCCCCCATATTCCATGATGGACGCGCCCCCATATTCCATGATGGACGCGCCCCCATATTCCATGATGGACGCGCCCCCATATTCCATGATGGACGCGCCCCCATATTCCATGATGGACGCGCCCCCATATTCCATGATGGACGCGCCCCCATATTCCATGATGGACGCGCCCCCATATTCCATGATGGACGCGCCCCCATATTCCATGATGGACGCGCCCCCATATTCCATGATGGACGCGCCCCCATATTCCATGATGGACGCGCCCCCATATTCCATGATGGACGCGCCCCCATATTCCATGATGGACGCGCCCCCATATTCCATGATGGACGCGCCCCCATATTCCATGATGGACGCGCCCCCATATTCCATGATGGACGCGCCCCCATATTCCATGATGGACGCGCCCCCATATTCCATGATGGACGCGCCCCCATATTCCATGATGGACGCGCCCCCATATTCCATGATGGACGCGCCCCCATATTCCATGATGGACGCGCCCCCATATTCCATGATGGACGCGCCCCCATATTCCATGATGGACGCGCCCCCATATTCCATGATGGACGCGCCCCCATATTCCATGATGGACGCGCCCCCATATTCCATGATGGACGCGCCCCCATATTCCATGATGGACGCGCCCCCATATTCCATGATGGACGCGCCCCCATATTCCATGATGGACGCGCCCCCATATTCCATGATGGACGCGCCCCCATATTCCATGATGGACGCGCCCCCATATTCCATGATGGACGCGCCCCCATATTCCATGATGGACGCGCCCCCATATTCCATGATGGACGCGCCCCCATATTCCATGATGGACGCGCCCCCATATTCCATGATGGACGCGCCCCCATATTCCATGATGGACGCGCCCCCATATTCCATGATGGACGCGCCCCCATATTCCATGATGGACGCGCCCCCATATTCCATGATGGACGCGCCCCCATATTCCATGATGGACGCGCCCCCATATTCCATGATGGACGCGCCCCCATATTCCATGATGGACGCGCCCCCATATTCCATGATGGACGCGCCCCCATATTCCATGATGGACGCGCCCCCATATTCCATGATGGACGCGCCCCCATATTCCATGATGGACGCGCCCCCATATTCCATGATGGACGCGCCCCCATATTCCATGATGGACGCGCCCCCATATTCCATGATGGACGCGCCCCCATATTCCATGATGGACGCGCCCCCATATTCCATGATGGACGCGCCCCCATATTCCATGATGGACGCGCCCCCATATTCCATGATGGACGCGCCCCCATATTCCATGATGGACGCGCCCCCATATTCCATGATGGACGCGCCCCCATATTCCATGATGGACGCGCCCCCATATTCCATGATGGACGCGCCCCCATATTCCATGATGGACGCGCCCCCATATTCCATGATGGACGCGCCCCCATATTCCATGATGGACGCGCCCCCATATTCCATGATGGACGCGCCCCCATATTCCATGATGGACGCGCCCCCATATTCCATGATGGACGCGCCCCCATATTCCATGATGGACGCGCCCCCATATTCCATGATGGACGCGCCCCCATATTCCATGATGGACGCGCCCCCATATTCCATGATGGACGCGCCCCCATATTCCATGATGGACGCGCCCCCATATTCCATGATGGACGCGCCCCCATATTCCATGATGGACGCGCCCCCATATTCCATGATGGACGCGCCCCCATATTCCATGATGGACGCGCCCCCATATTCCATGATGGACGCGCCCCCATATTCCATGATGGACGCGCCCCCATATTCCATGATGGACGCGCCCCCATATTCCATGATGGACGCGCCCCCATATTCCATGATGGACGCGCCCCCATATTCCATGATGGACGCGCCCCCATATTCCATGATGGACGCGCCCCCATATTCCATGATGGACGCGCCCCCATATTCCATGATGGACGCGCCCCCATATTCCATGATGGACGCGCCCCCATATTCCATGATGGACGCGCCCCCATATTCCATGATGGACGCGCCCCCATATTCCATGATGGACGCGCCCCCATATTCCATGATGGACGCGCCCCCATATTCCATGATGGACGCGCCCCCATATTCCATGATGGACGCGCCCCCATATTCCATGATGGACGCGCCCCCATATTCCATGATGGACGCGCCCCCATATTCCATGATGGACGCGCCCCCATATTCCATGATGGACGCGCCCCCATATTCCATGATGGACGCGCCCCCATATTCCATGATGGACGCGCCCCCATATTCCATGATGGACGCGCCCCCATATTCCATGATGGACGCGCCCCCATATTCCATGATGGACGCGCCCCCATATTCCATGATGGACGCGCCCCCATATTCCATGATGGACGCGCCCCCATATTCCATGATGGACGCGCCCCCATATTCCATGATGGACGCGCCCCCATATTCCATGATGGACGCGCCCCCATATTCCATGATGGACGCGCCCCCATATTCCATGATGGACGCGCCCCCATATTCCATGATGGACGCGCCCCCATATTCCATGATGGACGCGCCCCCATATTCCATGATGGACGCGCCCCCATATTCCATGATGGACGCGCCCCCATATTCCATGATGGACGCGCCCCCATATTCCATGATGGACGCGCCCCCATATTCCATGATGGACGCGCCCCCATATTCCATGATGGACGCGCCCCCATATTCCATGATGGACGCGCCCCCATATTCCATGATGGACGCGCCCCCATATTCCATGATGGACGCGCCCCCATATTCCATGATGGACGCGCCCCCATATTCCATGATGGACGCGCCCCCATATTCCATGATGGACGCGCCCCCATATTCCATGATGGACGCGCCCCCATATTCCATGATGGACGCGCCCCCATATTCCATGATGGACGCGCCCCCATATTCCATGATGGACGCGCCCCCATATTCCATGATGGACGCGCCCCCATATTCCATGATGGACGCGCCCCCATATTCCATGATGGACGCGCCCCCATATTCCATGATGGACGCGCCCCCATATTCCATGATGGACGCGCCCCCATATTCCATGATGGACGCGCCCCCATATTCCATGATGGACGCGCCCCCATATTCCATGATGGACGCGCCCCCATATTCCATGATGGACGCGCCCCCATATTCCATGATGGACGCGCCCCCATATTCCATGATGGACGCGCCCCCATATTCCATGATGGACGCGCCCCCATATTCCATGATGGACGCGCCCCCATATTCCATGATGGACGCGCCCCCATATTCCATGATGGACGCGCCCCCATATTCCATGATGGACGCGCCCCCATATTCCATGATGGACGCGCCCCCATATTCCATGATGGACGCGCCCCCATATTCCATGATGGACGCGCCCCCATATTCCATGATGGACGCGCCCCCATATTCCATGATGGACGCGCCCCCATATTCCATGATGGACGCGCCCCCATATTCCATGATGGACGCGCCCCCATATTCCATGATGGACGCGCCCCCATATTCCATGATGGACGCGCCCCCATATTCCATGATGGACGCGCCCCCATATTCCATGATGGACGCGCCCCCATATTCCATGATGGACGCGCCCCCATATTCCATGATGGACGCGCCCCCATATTCCATGATGGACGCGCCCCCATGTTCCATGATGGACGCGCCCCCATATTCCATGATGGACGCGCCCCCATATTCCATGATGGACGCGCCCCCATATTCCATGATGGACGCGCCCCCATATTCCATGATGGACGCGCCCCCATATTCCATGATGGACGCGCCCCCATATTCCATGATGGACGCGCCCCCATATTCCATGATGGACGCGCCCCCATATTCCATGATGGACGCGCCCCCATATTCCATGATGGACGCGCCCCCATATTCCATGATGGACGCGCCCCCATATTCCATGATGGACGCGCCCCCATATTCCATGATGGACGCGCCCCCATATTCCATGATGGACGCGCCCCCATATTCCATGATGGACGCGCCCCCATATTCCATGATGGACGCGCCCCCATATTCCATGATGGACGCGCCCCCATATTCCATGATGGACGCGCCCCCATATTCCATGATGGACGCGCCCCCATATTCCATGATGGACGCGCCCCCATATTCCATGATGGACGCGCCCCCATATTCCATGATGGACGCGCCCCCATATTCCATGATGGACGCGCCCCCATATTCCATGATGGACGCGCCCCCATATTCCATGATGGACGCGCCCCCATATTCCATGATGGACGCGCCCCCATGTTCCATGATGGACGCGCCCCCATGTTCCATGATGGACGCGCCCCCATATTCCATGATGGACGCGCCCCCATATTCCATGATGGACGCGCCCCCATATTCCATGATGGACGCGCCCCCATATTCCATGATGGACGCGCCCCCATATTCCATGATGGACGCGCCCCCATATTCCATGATGGACGCGCCCCCATGTTCCATGATGGACGCGCCCCCATATTCCATGATGGACGCGCCCCCATATTCCATGATGGACGCGCCCCCATATTCCATGATGGACGCGCCCCCATATTCCATGATGGACGCGCCCCCATGTTCCATGATGGACGCGCCCCCATATTCCATGATGGACGCGCCCCCATATTCCATGATGGACGCGCCCCCATATTCCATGATGGACGCGCCCCCATATTCCATGATGGACGCGCCCCCATATTCCATGATGGACGCGCCCCCATATTCCATGATGGACGCGCCCCCATATTCCATGATGGACGCGCCCCCATATTCCATGATGGACGCGCCCCCATATTCCATGATGGACGCGCCCCCATATTCCATGATGGACGCGCCCCCATGTTCCATGATGGACGCGCCCCCATATTCCATGATGGACGCGCCCCCATGTTCCATGATGGACGCGCCCCCATATTCCATGATGGACGCGCCCCCATATTCCATGATGGACGCGCCCCCATATTCCATGATGGACGCGCCCCCATATTCCATGATGGACGCGCCCCCATATTCCATGATGGACGCGCCCCCATATTCCATGATGGACGCGCCCCCATATTCCATGATGGACGCGCCCCCATATTCCATGATGGACGCGCCCCCATATTCCATGATGGACGCGCCCCCATATTCCATGATGGACGCGCCCCCATATTCCATGATGGACGCGCCCCCATATTCCATGATGGACGCGCCCCCATATTCCATGATGGACGCGCCCCCATATTCCATGATGGACGCGCCCCCATATTCCATGATGGACGCGCCCCCATATTCCATGATGGACGCGCCCCCATATTCCATGATGGACGCGCCCCCATGTTCCATGATGGACGCGCCCCCATATTCCATGATGGACGCGCCCCCATGTTCCATGATGGACGCGCCCCCATATTCCATGATGGACGCGCCCCCATATTCCATGATGGACGCGCCCCCATGTTCCATGATGGACGCGCCCCCATATTCCATGATGGACGCGCCCCCATATTCCATGATGGACGCGCCCCCATATTCCATGATGGACGCGCCCCCATATTCCATGATGGACGCGCCCCCATATTCCATGATGGACGCGCCCCCATATTCCATGATGGACGCGCCCCCATATTCCATGATGGACGCGCCCCCATATTCCATGATGGACGCGCCCCCATATTCCATGATGGACGCGCCCCCATATTCCATGATGGACGCGCCCCCATATTCCATGATGGACGCGCCCCCATATTCCACGATGGACGCGCCCCCATATTCCATGATGGACGCGCCCCCATATTCCATGATGGACGCGCCCCCATATTCCATGATGGACGCGCCCCCATGTTCCATGATGGACGCGCCCCCATGTTCCATGATGGACGCGCCCCCATGTTCCATGATGGACGCGCCCCCATATTCCGTGATGGACGCGCCCCCATATTCCATGATGGACGCGCCCCCATGATGGACGCGCCCCCATATTCCATGATGGACGCGCCCCCATATTCCATGATGGACGCGCCCCCATATTCCATGATGGACGCGCCCCCATATTCCGTGATGGACGCGCCCCCATATTCCATGATGGACGCGCCCCCATGTTCCATGATGGACGCGCCCCCATATTCCGTGATGGACGCGGGTTCACGGGAATGCGATGGTTGCAGGGAAAGAAACCTGGCCTGGATACTCTCCCATGCCCCCCCTGGTCTGCCTGGACATGCCCCATCACATGGCCCTGGGGCATTCCCACTCCACTATGCGGATGGCAATCATGTCCCCAGTAACAAGACGATGAAAGTGGCACGACTGCAAAGCACGGGCACATCAGCACACTTAGATTAGGCTTGCTGGCTGGCTACCGCCATAAGTTGGATGCGGAATACTACTATAAATGTAAGCGTTCAAGAGGAAGCGTTATATGCAAACTGACCCCCTAGCCAAAGGGAAACCGATTTCAGTACTCAGCCAGTTGAAGTCCGTGTGCTATCTGCTCTTTACTTTAACAAGGTCCTATCACAAATACAGCAACCCTTACTTGTCACGATGCTCATTGCCAAAAGGTTATGAGACACTCCGAAATCGACACTGCTAGAAAAAATTGTCAAAAATGACAGTCTTGTATTAAGTCGTCCACACACCTCAGCACGATGGTGAAGCGGTTTCCCTTGAGGTCGCCCAGGCCCAGGCCGGCAGGGACGTACCTGCGGCAGAGGTGAAATTCCGCCAGACATTTTCAAGACACAGAAGCAGCCCCATATTAAAACTAGGGAGCTGTGACACTTAATCAGAGCCAGGAAAGTAGAGATCTGTGCCAGAAATAAGGGATTTGGGGACCCTTTTTACAAAGAAGGTACAAAGAAAAACTTACCATGATCAGAATAAAGAAAGGCTACACATCTCCCAGTTGACCACAAGCTAGCAACATGCCCTTGTGTAACAGCCGCCACAGGGCTTTCAAAATCGCCTTTCTCCCAGCCTCTGCTCTTTCTCGATTCCCACTCTGATTTTTCTGGGCGTGACAGCACTTCAGGTGCAACCCTGTCAAACCATGCACTCCTAGACACAGGAGCTAGGCGGGTGTGGAGTGTCCTCCACACCAGCGGCTTAGACTAGGCGGCATTGTCAAGACTGGCCCAGCCAACATTGGCCTAAACTGGCCCGCCTAAACAAGAAAACTGCGCCTGTTCAGTCCAAGTGCGCCCCCTGTGCGCGTACAAGTGAAACGTGTACGCACTTGACATTGCTGACCTTGTATTTCTACACACTTGAAGTTGCCGACCTTAACGCATGTGGGTACCATGATGCACTTAAAGTTGCCAAACTTGTGTTGATATGTGTACGAGTGACATGTGTATGCACCTGAAATTGCCAACAGCCTATCCTTACGCACTTGAGGTTGCCGACTTTCTATCCTTACGCACTTGAAGTTGCCGACCTTCATCCCGTGCAGCTTGTGGTTGAGCGCCGCCATGCGCTCGCTTGTCACCTTGAACGCCGTCACCTGCCACCCAGCGCCGAGGGGCAGCGATCCTCGTGCGGCATGCAGCGAGGGTACCACCAGACGTGAGAAGAGCGGCACATCGTGGGTGCCATGTGCTCACAGCTTGGTCGTCTGATAGGTTGTCGTGTTTAGGGTTATCAATGGAGGCTTATCAGGTCTCTGGGAGCCTTATAGGTATATCAATCGAGTCTTATCAAGTCTCTTGGAGGCTTATAGGGTTATCAATGGAGGCTTATCAGGTCTCTTGGAGGCTTACAGGGTTATCAATAAAGGCTTATCAAGTCTCTTGGAGGCTTGTAGGGTTATCAATAAAGGCTTATCAAGTCTCTTGGAGGCTTATAGGGTTATCCATGGAGGCTTATCAAGTCTCTTGGAGGCTTATAGGGTTATCCATGGAGGCTTATCATGTCTCTTGGAGGCTTATCATGTCTCATGGAGGCCTATCCATGGTGACATGGCTAGACTCACATCAAGTGGGGTGATCCTGTATGCCATCACAGCGTCCATCAGATATACGCATCGGGTGGCCATCCTAGGTCATATGGGAGCACAGGTGCCCCAGCAGGTGCTAGCTTCCCATCCTGCCACGCGCGCACAGGTGCACTTAAGGGTTCCCATGATTGTAAACAGCAGACCCAAGCGGTCAGGAGCGCGCACGCCATGTTCAGGCGATCCAGATCAATCTAAATAGTAACCTTGGTGCACCGAACACCACGTAGCGTTTCATCATCCAAAACAAGGGGGTCTTTCTGTGCCATTAGACGGCGGACACGTGGGGCATCCATGAGCAGCGGCGGCCCCTGGCACCCCCCTGCGCCCACATCCCAAAGCAGGTGAGCCAGAGAGTGTGCCGCGCGGGTCCCCCATACACTCTGCATGAAAGACCCTGGGGAGCGCAGGGGGAGCGGGGCGGCCAAGAAAAGAGCGTGATGGGCGACAGGAAGCACAGCGAGGCACGGGAGGGGGAGGAGGACGGCTGCAAGAAATGGGGAACAAGAGGGTAGAGGAAGGAGAAAGGATGGGAAGGCCAGGGGTGCAGAGGGATCAGGGGCTTAGTGGAAACGCCCATCTCCACCTTTCACATGGCCCATCCCCCCCCCTCTACGAGGACGGCCGGACAAGTGTCAACCGAGAAAGCAGGGCGAGCGAGGAAATGCCTATGCCATCCATGCCCCAAGCGGCAGCAGCACGCGCAGCCACAAGACGTCCGCCTGCGTGGTCACCTTAAACGTACCGCCTGCGTGGTCACCCTAAATCTCAACCCTAAGACTACCGCCTGCGTGGTCACCCTCAATCTCAACCATAAGACTACCGCCTGCGTGGTCACCCTAAATCTCAAACCTAAGACTACCGCCTGCGTGGTCACCCTAAACCTAAACCCTAAGACTACCGCCTGCGTGGTCACCTTCGACCTACCGCCTGCGTGGTCACCCTAAACCTTATCCCTAGACTACCGCCTGCGTGGTCACCCTAAACCTCAACCCTGAGACTATCGCCTGCGTGGTCAACCTAAACCTAAACCCTAAGACTACCGCCTCCGTGGTCACCCTAAACCTCAACCCTAAGACTACCGCCTGCGTGGTCATTCTACACCCTGGATCCAAAGCCCTAACCTACCGCCTGCGTCGTGACCGCTCGCTTGTCCTTGGTGCCTGCAAACGCAAGCGAGCCCATCTGGCGGGGGCCACAGCCAAATCACATCACATTGCATGTCGTAACAAAGTCAGCATGCCAGCATGCGTCATACGTGGATGGCTGGGCAAGGCCACAGGCCAGCTGTCACCACGTGTTAGCAGCAGCCAGCAGGTGTCAGCAGGAAGCTGCCAACGATTGATAGGCACACTTGCTGGTGCTGTCCTCGCTACAATCCCGTCGATGCCAGGCCCCTGCCCTTGCTAAACCCTGCACTTGCTAGACCTTATCCTTGCAAAACCTTTAATCCTTTATCCTGAACAAACCCTGCCCTTGCTGAACCTAGCCATTGTAAGACCCTACGCTTGTTGTAATTGCGAAACCCTGTGCGTGCGGAGCCCCCGCATCACTCCACCCTATCGTTGCGAAACCCTGTGCGTGCGGAGGCCCCGCATCACTCCACCCTATCGTTGCGAAACCCTGTGCGAGCGGAGCCCCCGCATCACTCCACCCTATCGTTGCCATACTCTGTGCTTGCCAGCCCCCAATCTTGCTGAACACTATTCTTACTAAACTCTGTTCTTGCTAAGAGCTGTCCTTGGTAACCCCCATCATTGCTTAACCAAGCCCTTGCAAGACCCCGCAACTGTCGTACCGGCACGTTGGACAGCTTGGAGAGCAGGCCGATCGCGTCGTGGGTGTCCTTGTTCTCCTTGAACAGGAGGAACCTGGGGTGGGGCAGCGTCGAGAGTAGGGCATAAGGGCATAAGGGCATAAGGGCATAAGGGCATAAGGGCATAAGGGCATAAGGGCATAAGGGCATAAGGGCATAAGGGCATAAGGGCATCAGGGCATCAGGGCATCAGGGCATAAGGGCATAAGGGCAGTAGGGCATAAGGGCATCAGGGCATCAGGGCATAAGGGCATAAGGGCATCAGGGCATCAGGGCATAAGGGCATCAGGGCATAAGGGCATAAGGGCATAAGGGCATAAGGGCATAAGGGCATAAGGGCATAAGGGCATAAGGGCATAAGGGCATAAGGGCATAAGGGCATAAGGGCATAAGGGCAGTAGGGCATAAGGGCATGAGGGCATAAGGGCATCAGGGCATAAGGGCATCAGGGCATAAGGGCATAAGGGCATAAGGGCATAAGGGCATAAGGGCATAAGGGCAGTAGGGCAGTAGGTCGTTAGGGCATCAGGGCATAAGGGCATAAGGGCATAAGGGCATAAGGGCATAAGGGCATAAGGGCATAAGGGCATAAGGGCATAAGGGCATAAGGGCATCAGGGCATCAGGGCATCAGGGCATAAGGGCATAAGGGCATAAGGGCATAAGGGCATAAGGGCATAAGGGCATAAGGGCATAAGGGCATAAGGGCATAAGGGCATAAGGGCATAAGGGCATAAGGGCATAAGGGCATAAGGGCATCAGGGCATCAGGGCATCAGGGCATAAGGGCATAAGGGCAGTAGGGCATAGGGGCATAAGGGCATAAGGGCATAAGGGCATAAGGGCATAAGGGCATAAGGGCATAAGGGCATAAGGGCATAAGGGCATAAGGGCATAAGGGCATAAGGGCATAAGGGCATAAGGGCATAAGGGCATAAGGGCATAAGGGCATAAGGGCATAAGGGCATAAGGGCATAAGGGCATAAGGGCATAAGGGCATAAGGGCATAAGGGCATAAGGGCATAAGGGCATAAGGGCATAAGGGCATAAGGGCATAAGGGCATAAGGGCATAAGGGCATAAGGGCATAAGGGCATAAGGGCATAAGGGCATAAGGGCATAAGGGCATCAGGGCATCAGGGCATAAGGGCATAAGGGCAGTAGGGCATAAGGGCATGAGGGCATAAGGGCATAAGGGCATAAGGGCATAAGGGCATAAGGGCAGTAGGGCAGTAGGTCGTTAGGTCGGTATGTCGTTAGGTCGTTAGGTCGTTAGGTCGTTAGGTCGTTAGGTCGTTAGGTCGTTGGGTCGTTGGGTCGTTGGGTCGTTGGGTCGTGGGTAAGTCGGTCAGTGGGTCAGCGGGTCAGCGGGTCAGCGGGTCAGTGGGTCAGTGGGTCAGTGGGTCAGTGGGTCAGTGGGTCAGTGGGTCAGTGGGTCAGTGGGTCAGTGGGTCAGTGGGTCAATGGGTCAGTGGGTCAGTGGGTCAGTGGGTCAGTGGGTCAGTGGGTCAGTGGGTCAGTGGGTCAGTGGGTCAGTGGGTCAGTGGGTCAGTGGGTCAATGGGTCAGTGGGTCAGTGGGTCAGTGGGTCAGTGGGTCAGTGGGTCAGTGGGTCAGTGGGTCAGTGGGTCAGTGGGTCAGTGGGTCAGTGGGTCAGTGGGTCAGTGGGTCAGTGGGTCAGTGGGTCAATGGGTCAGTGGGTCAGTGGGTCAGTGGGTCAGTGGGTCAGTGGGTCAGTGGGTCAGTGGGTCAATGGGTCAGTGGGTCAGTGGGTCAGTGGGTCAGTGGGTCAGTGGGTCAGTGGGTCAGTGGGTCAGTGGGTCAGTGGGTCAGTGGGTCAGTGGGTCAGTAGGTCAGTAGGTCCGTAGGTCAGTAGCTCTATAGGTCCGTAGGTCCATAGGTCCGTAGGTCAGTAGTAGGTCAGAAGCTCAGTAGGTCATGTGGTCGTGAGCACGTGAGGGTATGAGAGCATGGTGAATGAGGGCATGGTGCATGCCGGCATGAGGGCGTGAGGGCATGGAGGCATGGTGCATGAGGGCATGGAGGGTCGTGGGTGTTGTTGTCCTCCTTGTACAGGAGGAACATGCCATGAGCAAGTAACATGATTAGGTCATGGGAGGCATGGTGGCACATGGCATGGGTGCAGGGTGCAACAGTGCGAGGGGGCATGGAGGGGAGTGGGGTGTTCTCCTGGTATAGCGGGAGCCTGGGGAGGCATGAGCCAAATATTGGCCTTGACGGATGCCAGTCGTTGGCCATCCCGTGTGGCAAGCCGATTCCCACCGCAGATGCCAGCCAGCGCAGGTACAGGGGCTGGCAGTTGCACACCACAGATGCCAGGAATGGCACATCGTGGGTGCCGGTCATAGCCCGCCATGCCATGATCTCGATACAAGAGGAAACATCACACCGACGCAACTACCACAGAGCGATGATGACCTTATAAATCCTGAACAGGTAACGTTGGATAGCCGGACCAAGCGATTCGGGCTTTCCTAAAACGTTGCTTCTTCTAAAACGTTGCTTCTTCTTTTCCACTAATTGTAACATTCGGAGCCACACAGCCTACCCTTCCAGAAGCTTCTCCAGGAAAACACAAGTCCCACCGGTCCCGCCATCAGCATGCGCACGCTCCCAGACCGAGAACACCTGCAACACCTGCACGCCGGGCCCCGTACCACACGCACTTGCAAACAGGGCCCCGAAACCAGCAAATCACCCACGCAGCACCACCACCCACGGCGTGCAACCACCCAAGCAGCATGCCGGCTGGCTTACTGAAGGAAAGGCGGCCGGTCCGACGGCCACTGATTGGAGCGCCATTCGCTCTCCCCCTTGGACCTCTTGCCGCCCCGATCCGCGTCACCCTGCGCGTCGCCCGCCCCCCTGGCGGCCCCTGCCCTGGCCTCACCGTGCAAACGCTTGCTCCGGACACGGATCTGGGAGAACCCTGCCCCTGAAGAAGCGGGCGCCCGTGCGCCGCTGGCCCCTGGGGGGTCCCTGGGGCCTGACAACGATGACGGCGGCGCCATGACGGTGTCTGTGTGCAGGAAGGGCAGCTTCTTGAAGAATTGGTGGACCGCCTGCGCACGACAGCGCGGGCAAAGACAGTGGCAGCGTAGTGCCAAGAGACAGGACCCACTGCGTCATGCTTCCATGGCAGACTATCCAGCTGCACCTTTCCAGCAACAAAATCTGAACAGAGTGGACATGGGTTGAAAGGCGATTGCAAGGACACCCTTAGTCGGGAGAAAGAAATCTTACTCACCAACACGGAAAGTAGAGGAGAACTAGAGCTGCCAGACATCACCTACCTTACGGGGTTCTTTGTGTCCCACACGTTGGGTTACTCTTGACCCCAACGCGCTCACGTGATGTAAGGACAAGGACCTTGTTATATGAACATCTGCAGACAAATATCAGGTTACTCCCACCAAGCAACGACAGTGGTAGCCACCAGCCACGCATCCTAGCCCTCCAGCCCGCGAGTGTACGGCCCTACCGTGCGGTGCAGCTTGTTGGCGATGGCGGGCAGCAGCAGTGGTTCCACCGGCCCCCCTGTGGACAATCCGAGGGGGCTTCCTTGCAGCGCCAGCAGAAACTCCTTGAGCCGGCTCGCCTCGTGGCCTGCCTGCTCCGCACTGAGCTCCCCCTGAGACGCCAGCAGTTGTCCAAACGTCTCCGCCACCGCAGCCACATCCGCACCGCTGGCATCCGTGTCCACCGTAGTGCCCCCACCGCAGCTCCCTGCTGCGGGCATTGCCAAGCAAGTGGCCAAGTGAGGGGGCAACGGACAGCATATGGTCAGCTGTTCTGATGTAGAGCAAGACGCCTCTCGCCGAGTGTCTGTTAGTTTGCGAGGCGCGTTATCCCTGACAAAGTCTCCGACCAGTCCCCTCAGAGGAAGCTGGTAGGCAGCTGAACAGCCTTGAATTTGTAATGGAGGTAATCGATGCGGAGGTCACTGCAGGCTTCCCTGCCCACCAGCGTCATTTTCCCGGTGCCAAGAGCAAGGCAAGCAGCATGGTGGACCATATCCGAAAGTCACCAAGTCCCTAAATCACTAAGCCTCTTCGCCCATACCCCAGCGGCCACAGGTTGTGCAAGGGGCCAACTTCCCCTTACATCCACCATCCCGTGCGGTATCCCCCTCCCGTGTTCCCCCGACACGAAATGGCAGCAGGGGTGCCCACCCAGCCCAGGGCGACCGGGAACCCAACGCAACAAGCCCAGCCGGGCACAAAAAAAAGGGTCTATTCCTGGCGATGTTTCCCCTTCCCTTCTGGACAACGCTTGCCTGTGGCAGAACGATTATTGCCCTCATGGAACGCACAGCAACTATCACACACAAGACCGGCATCCAGCAGCCGTTGAGCCCACGCACCAGGACCTCATGCACAAAGGATACCCACCGACCCAATGGCGTCATAAGGCCGCGGCGCCAGTGACCGCGCAACCATCCACCAAACATCCAACAGCCGTTGAGCCCACGCACCAGGCCCTCATGCACAAAGGATACCCACCGACCCAATGGCGTCATAAGGCCGCGGCGCCAGTGACCGCGCTACCATCCACCAAACATCCAACAGCCGTTGAGCCCACGCACCAGGCCCTCATGCACAAAGGAAACCCACCGACCCAATGGCGTCATAAGGCCGCGGCGCCAGTGACCGCGCTACCATCCACCAAACATCCAACAGCCGTTGAGCCCACGCACCAGGCCCTCATGCACTATCCTCTTATCCGCGCCAACATCCACCAAGAACCCCCGCCTAGTTAACCGCGTGGACCTCTACCCACGATCCGGGCGTTGCAAGGCCAACCCCTGCCAGAAAGGGTTCAGGTGGCCAAACTCGTGCCCACTGCTGTGTGGATGCCCCAGCCATCATCACATTCGTCACCCTCACCCCCGGCGATGACTCGGGAACCGCCACGCACCTGTGCCATCCGGTGCGGTGGCACCTCCCGGCTGCTCCCCACTCGCTGGCCTCGTGCTATCTGCTGCCAGCCGCCCCTCGAAATCCTTTGGCAGCAGGAAAGTGTCCGTGGGCTCGTCCTGCCAGCGTGCAGGCCGAGGCCACGAATAGGCAGGGTGGCAACCGGAGGAGGCCATATCCATAAACCATGGCGGCAGAAAACAACCAGAGCAGCAGAATCACGCCCTACCACGGTAGACTGCTACCGCAGACTTTTTTGTTGGGTATACTGCTGTCTCACCCAAACGCTTGCAACCAGAGAGCTAAGCAACGGCCTACGATAGATGCGTCCCTTATTTAAACCCTAAACCCTAACTAGGTACGCACGGGTGCTCCAGTGAATTCACATTTGAACATGGGAGCTAAGATCTGGAGAAATTGCATGAAAGTATCACCAAAGCAGAGAGGTATAATGGAAAGTTAGTAAGCTGCAGCGAGGTATAATGGAAAGTTAGTAAGCTGCAGCGAGGTATAATGGAACGTTAGTAAGTTATGAAGATTGCAATACCAAGGAATGGAAAGCTAGCAAATTACAAAGATTGTGATACCAAGGAATGGAAAGTTTGTAAATTACAAGAATTGCAGTACCAAGGAATGGAGAGTTAGTAAGTTACACAGAGAGCAATGCCAAGGAATGGACAGCGCCGTCATCACCGCAGCCAGGTGATCCCACCAAAATGTGCCAAATACAATTACCCACAGTTTCCATTGATTTTCTCAAAACTCGACAACAATGCCGTGTGGACTAGTACCAAACAATACAGTGTGCAAACAACAACTAGTGCAAACAACAATGCCGTGTGTGACTAGAACCACTGGACAAATACAGTGTGGACTAGTACCAGACCACGGGACACCGCGTGCATGCTGGAGGGCTAGGCATGTGCGTGCATGCTGGAGGGCTAGGCATGTGTGTGCATGCTGGAGGGCTAGGCATGTGCGTGCATGCTGGAGGGCTAGGCATGTGCGTTGCATGCTGTAGGGCCAGGCACGTGTGTGCATGCTGGGGGGTTAGGCACGTGTGTGCATGCTGTAGGGCTAGGCACGAGTGTGCAAGCTGTTGGGTTAGGCACGCGTGCCAAGGTAGACCAGCGGTTAAAAGACAAAGTGGCCGACTGTAGCTGGGTTCCTGTCGATGTGCCCAAGCATATTGCGCCGGTTGGGCAGGTCCCTCGTACGCCGTGCTTCCCGTGGACAGTGACCTGTACCAGTGTTCCTAGCACGCCGTGCCTCCAGTGGACAGTGACATGTGCCAGTGTTCCCTGCCTGCCCACCACGCAGGCACACGGCCATCCTTGCCACGCTGGCCCACCACACAGGCACACGGCCATCCTTGCCACGCTGGCCCACCACGCAGGCACACGGCCATCCTTGCCACGCTGGCCCACAAGCAGGCACACGACCATCCTTGCCACGCTGGCCCAACATGCAGGCACACGGCCATCCTTGCCACGCTGGCCCAACACGCAGGCACACGACCATCCTTGCCACGCTGGCCCAACACGCAGGCACACGGCCATCCTTGCCACGCTGGCCCCACACGCAGGCACACGGCCATCCTTGCCACGCTGGCCCAACACGCAGGCACACGGCCATCCTTGCCACGCTGGCCCCACACGCAGGCACACGGCCATCCTTGCCACGCTGGCCCACCACGCAGGCACACGGCCATCCTTGCCACGCTGGCCCAACACGCAGGCACACGGCCACCCCTGCCACGCTGGCCCAACACGCAGGCACACGGCCATCCTTGCCACGCTGGCCCAACACGCAGGCACACGGCCATCCTTGCCACGCTGGCCCCACACGCAGGCACACGGCCATCCTTGCCACGCTGGCCCACCACGCAGGCACAGCCGGCATCCTTGCCACGCTGGCCCAACACGCAGGCCACACGGCCATCCTTGCCACGCTGGCCCAACACGCAGGCACACGGCCACCCTTGCCACGCTGGCCCAACACGCAGGCACACGGCCATCCTTGCCACGCTGGCCCACCACGCAGGCCACGGCCATCCCTGCCACGCTGGCCCAACACGCAGGCACACGGCCATCCTTGCCACGCTGGCCCAACATGCAGGCACACGGCCATCCTTGCCACGCTGGCCCAACACGCAGGCACACGACCACCTTGCCACGCTGGCCCACCACGCAGGCACACGGCCATCCTTGGCACGCTGGCCCAACACGCAGGCACACGGCCACCCTTGCCACGCTGGCCCAACACGCAGGCACACGGCCACCCTGCCACGCTGGCCCAACACGCAGGCACACGACCATCCTTGGCACGCTGGCCCCACACGCAGGCACACGGCCATCCTTGCCACGTGGCCCCACACGCAGGCACACGGCCATCCTTGCCAGGCTGGCCCCACAGCAGGCACACGGCCATCCTTGCCACGCTGGCCCAACACGCAGGCACACGACCATCCTTGCCACGCTGGCCCAACACGCAGGCACACGGCCACCCTTGCCACGCTGGCCCCACACGCAGGCACACGGCCATCCTTGCCACGCTGGCCCACCACGCCGGCACACGACCATCCTTGCCACGCTGGCCCCACACGCAGGCACACGGCCATCCTTGCCACGATGGTCCAACACGCAGGCACACGGCCATCCTTGCCACGCTGGCCCCACACGCAGGCACACGGCCACCCTTGCCAGGCTGGCCCAACACGCAGGCACACGGCCATCCTTGCCACGCTGGCCCACCACGCAGGCACACGGCCATCCTTGCCACGCTGGCCCCACACGCAGGCACACGGCCATCCTTGCCACGCTGGCCCCACACGCAGGCACACGGCCATCCTTGCCACGCTGGCCCAACATGCAGGCACACGGCCATCCTTGCCACGCTGGCCCACCACGCAGGCACACGGCCATCCTTGCCACGCTGGCCCAACACGCAGGCACACGGCCACCCTGGCCACATGGCGCACGATGCAGGCTGGCTGCCCGTGCGTACCGGGGCCTTGGGGATGGAGCTCAAGTCCGTGAGCCTCAGCACAGTGCCCGACAAGTCCACCTCGTTGACGATAAAGTCCGAGTACCTGCGTTTCCCATGGGTTGCCGATGGGTTGCCAATCCATGCGAAAGTGGGTTGGGTGGGGGGGCACGTCGATTTAATATTGTTTCATTTCAGTTCATTCTCGCCACTGTCCGCAGACGATTACAGCCATCAGCTAGCTATAATAGTATTATGACCATTGAATGACTGTACCACCATCAACTAACAAACACTATAGCCACCTGCATATACAACAGTAACCGGCCACTACATGACTGAGCAAGGGCAAGCAACAATTGGCACACTTATCAAGTAGGTCATGGCCCTCATTATTGCAAACATGAAGTATGAACTAGCTAGCACTGTGCACCTATTAAACAGCAAACATAGTGACAACTTGCTCACAAATCAGCAAGGTCAGCAAGGCCACCCGGAGTGACAGGTAAAATTAGCCACTGCACTATCATATACCGATGTTCACAATGGGGCCATGTTTTGCCCCTGTAAAAAATCACCACGGTTTGCAGGCGACCGCTCTACGATTGCAAGGCCACGCGCCACCCATAGTGGTGCACGCAGCTGAGCTCCATGTGCTCACAATGGGAGGACATGATTATTGAACGCGAAGGTACTGGAGCACAACGACCGGTCACGCGGGTAAACACACTAAATTATCGGTGCTTCAAATTGCGCTGTGTACTGACATTCTACGGTACAGCTATCAAGTCAATGTGGCATATGAATGCGCACATTATGCGTGCAGCTGACCGCCGGGGCCTTATGCGTGTTGATTGGATAAGAAATTTCCGGCTGGCCTCTCGCCCCATGCTAGACCTTTAGCACAGCGATTTTTCGCCGAATACTGATACAGAATAGCACGCTGGGAAAAAGTGCTGGAGCAATACATAGCACACGTAGGCGAAAAAAAAATTCACCTTTGCTTTAAAATGGCGAGAAATCCTGGAGTCTCCGTTGTGAAGCATTCGATGCCAACGCTGTTTTCGGAGCACATGGCTGGATCGGGCCCGACTGCACCACAATCGACCGGTGCAGGCAGCGGGAGTAAGGCCCAAATGCCGTTGCCCACAGCTAAAATTCCCAGTTTACATCCAACCTCACCGCATCCTATCCGCCTCAAGTTGCCCGAATGCGGGTCTGCCAGCCATCACAGCTGGTCGTCAGTCGTTGCCACTGATGTAAGTGAAAACTGAAAACTAAGGGCGATTGCACGTGCGGGGGCGAAATTCATGACCAGGCAAGCTGGACCTACGTATTCATTATTCATGCTGGCGTCTGGCGGCAAGGCAACATGGCGGGCAGCAGAAGGGTGGAAATTCTTTCAGTTCTGAAGGCTAACTTCTGTCATCTGTTGCTTTCAGCGGTATCCAACGGGCTGTCGGCGCAGGTGCCAGGTATTTCCCGCGGGTGCGTTGTACCGTATGTAACGGGCTCTGTTGCCACGCGCGTCCACGTGGTCCACAACAAATGAGAAATTCATGGAAAAAGTCCGCGCCGTACCGTACCGTACTGGGATGCAAAGATTCAGGACGAAAATCTGTTCGCGACGAATCCGTATTGTGTCTTGCCATTCAATGTTGAAATATAGGCGATTGTTGTGAGGGCTCGCGTGAGGT
>RPFO01000648.1:1370520-1493631 GCA_009746045.1 Mesostigma viride | reverse complement strand
GTGTGGCTCCCGTTACCTGTTGAGCGGAGCGCACTTGTCCGCGCGCAGGCGTGCTCGCTGTTGTGCTTGTGCGTGTGTGGCTCCCGTTACACGACATGTGTCTTGTGCGTGTGTGGCTCCCGTTACCTGTGCTTGTGCTTGTGTGTGTGGCTCCCGTTACCTTGTGCTTGTGCGTGTGGGCTCCCGTTACCGTGCTTGTGCTTGTGCGTGTGTGGCTCCCGTTACCTGTGCTTGTGCTTGTGTGCGTGTGTGGCTCCCGTTACCTGTGCTTGTGCGTGTGTGGCTCCCGTTACCTGTGCTTGTGCTTGTGTGTGTGGCTCCCGTTACCTGTGCTTGTGCTTGTGCGTGTGTGGCTCCCGTTACCTGTGCTTGTGCTTGTGTGTGTGGCTCCCGTTACCTGTGCTTGTGCGTGTGTGGCTCCCGTTACCTGTGCTTGTGCTTGTGGTGTGTGGCTCCCGTTACCTGTGCTTGTGCTTGTGCGTGTGTGGCTCCCGTTACCTGTGCTTGTGCTGTGTGGCTCCCGTTACCTGTGCTTGTGCTTGTGCGTGTGTGGCTCCCGTTACCTGTGCTTGTGCTTGTGTGTGTGTGGCTCCCGTTACCTGTGCTTGTGCTTGTGTGTGTGGCTCCCGTTACCTGTGCTTGTGCTTGTGTGTGTGGCTCCCGTTACCTGTGCTTGTGCTTGTTGTGGCTCCCGTTACCTGTGCTTGTGCTTGTGTGTGTGGCTCCCGTTACCTGTGCTTGTGCTTGTGTGTGTGGCTCCCGTTACCTGTGCTTGTGCTGTGTGTGTGTGGCTCCCGTTACCTGTGCTTGTGCTTGTGTTGGCTCCCGTTACCTGTGCTTGTGCTTGTGCGTGTGTGGCTCCCGTTACCTGTGCTTGTGCTTGTGTGTGTGTGGCTCCCGTTACCTGTGCTTGTGCGTGTGTGGCTCCCGTTACCTGTGCTTGTGCTGTGTGCGTGTGTGGCTCCCGTTACCTGTTGCTTGTGCGTGTGTGGCTCCCGTTACCTGTGCTTGTGCTTGTGCGTGTGTGGCTCCCGTTACCTGTGCTTGTGCGTGTGTGGCTCCCGTTACCTGTGCTTGTGCTTGTGTTGTGTGGCTCCCGTTACCTGTGCTTGTGCTTGTGCTGTGTGGCTCCCGTTACCTGTGCTTGTGTGTGTGTGGCTCCCGTTACCTGTGCTTGTGCTTGTGCGTGTGTGGCTCCCGTTACCTGTGCTTGTGCTTGTGTGTGTGGCTCCCGTTACCTGTGCTTGTGCTTGTGCTGTGTGGCTCCCGTTACCTGTGCTTGTGCTTGTGCGTGTGTGGCTCCCGTTACCTGTGCTTGTGCTTGTGCGTGTGTGGCTCCCGTTACCTGTGCTTGTGCTTGTGTGTGCTCCCGTTACCTGTGCTTGTGCTTGTGTGTGTGTGGCTCCCGTTACCTGTGCTTGTGCTTGTGTGGCTCCCGTTACCTGTGCTTGTGCTTGTGTGTGTGGCTCCCGTTACCTGTGCTTGTGCTTGTGTGTGTGTGTGTGGCTCCCGTTACCTGTGCTTGTGCTGTGTGTGTGGCTCCCGTTACCTGTGCTTGTGCTTGTGTGTGTGGCTCCCGTTACCTGTGCTTGTGCTTGTGCGTGTGTGGCTCCCGTTACCTGTGCTTGTGCTTGTGTGTGTGGCTCCCGTTACCTGTGCTTGTGCTTGTGCGTGTGGCTCCCGTTACCTGTGCTTGTGCTTGTGTGTGGCTCCCGTTACCTGTGCTTGTGCGTGTGTGGCTCCCGTTACCTGTGCTTGTGCTTGTGTGTGTGTGGCTCCCGTTACCTGTGCTTGTGCTGTGTGTGTGTGGCTCCCGTTACCTGTGCTTGTGCTTGTGCTGTGTGGCTCCCGTTACCTGTGCTTGTGCTTGTGTGTGGCTCCCGTTACCTGTGCTTGTGCTTGTGTGTGTGGCTCCCGTTACCTGTGCTTGTGCTTGTGCGTGTGTGGCTCCCGTTACCTGTGCTTGTGCTTGTGTGTGTGTGGCTCCCGTTACCTGTGCTTGTGCGTGTGTGGCTCCCGTTACCTGTGCTTGTGCGTGTGTGGCTCCCGTTACCTGTGCTTGTGCTTGTGCGTGTGTGGCTCCCGTTACCTGTGCTTGTGCGTGTGTGTGGCTCCCGTTACCTGTGCTTGTGCTTGTGTGGCTCCCGTTACCTGTGCTTGTGCTTGTGCGTGTGTGGCTCCCGTTACCTGTGCTTGTGCTTGTGCTGTGTGGCTCCCGTTACCTGTGCTTGTGCTGTGTGTGGCTCCCGTTACCTGTGCTTGTGCTTGTGCTGTGTGGCTCCCGTTACCTGTGCTTGTGCTTGTGCGTGTGTGGCTCCCGTTACCTGTGCTTGTGCTTGTGTGTGTGGCTCCCGTTACCTGTGCTTGTGCGTGTGTGGCTCCCGTTACCTGTGCTTGTGCTTGTGCGTGTGTGGCTCCCGTTACCTGTGCTTGTGCTTGTGTGTGTGGCTCCCGTTACCTGTGCTTGTGCGTGTGTGGCTCCCGTTACCTGTGCTTGTGCTTGTGCGTGTGTGGCTCCCGTTACCTGTGCTTGTGCTTGTGTGTGTGTGGCTCCCGTTACCTGTGCTTGTGCTTGTGCGTGTGTGGCTCCCGTTACCTGTGCTTGTGCTTGTGCGTGTGTGGCTCCCGTTACCTGTGCTTGTGCTTGTGTGTGGCTCCCGTTACCTGTGCTTGTGCTTGTGTGTGTGGCTCCCGTTACCTGTGCTTGTGCTTGTGCGTGTGTGGCTCCCGTTACCTGTGCTTGTGCTTGTGTGTGGCTCCCGTTACCTGTGCTTGTGCTTGTGTGTGTGTGGCTCCCGTTACCTGTGCTTGTGCGTGTGCGTGTGTGGCTCCCGTTACCTGTGCTTGTGCTTGTGCGTGTGTGGCTCCCGTTACCTGTGCTTGTGCGTGTGTGGCTCCCGTTACCTGTGCTTGTGCTTGTGCGTGTGTGGCTCCCGTTACCTGTGCTTGTGCTTGTGTGTGTGTGGCTCCCGTTACCTGTGCTTGTGCTGTGTGTGTGGCTCCCGTTACCTGTGCTTGTGCTTGTGTGTGCTCCCGTTACCTGTGCTTGTGCGTGTGTGGCTCCCGTTACCTGTGCTTGTGCTTGTGCGTGTGTGGCTCCCGTTACCTGTGCTTGTGCTTGTGCTGTGTGGCTCCCGTTACCTGTGCTTGTGCTTGTGTGTGTGTGGCTCCCGTTACCTGTGCTTGTGCTTGTGTGTGTGTGGCTCCCGTTACCTGTGCTTGTGCGTGTGTGGCTCCCGTTACCTGTGCTTGTGCTTGTGTGTGTGTGGCTCCCGTTACCTGTGCTTGTGCTTGTGTGGCTCCCGTTACCTGTGCTTGTGCTTGTGCGTGTGTGGCTCCCGTTACCTGTGCTTGTGCTTGTGCGTGTGTGGCTCCCGTTACCTGTGCTTGTGCTTGTGCGTGTGTGGCTCCCGTTACCTGTGCTTGTGCTTGTGCGTGTGTGGCTCCCGTTACCTGTGCTTGTGCTTGTGTGGCTCCCGTTACCTGTGCTTGTGCTTGTGCGTGTGTGGCTCCCGTTACCTGTGCTTGTGCTTGTGTGTGTGTGGCTCCCGTTACCTGTGCTTGTGCTTGTGTGGCTCCCGTTACCTGTGCTTGTGCTTGTGCGTGTGTGGCTCCCGTTACCTGTGCTTGTGCTTGTGTGGCTCCCGTTACCTGTGCTTGTGCTTGTGCGTGTGTGGCTCCCGTTACCTGTGCTTGTGCGTGTGTGTGCTCCCGTTACCTGTGCTTGTGCTTGTGCGTGTGTGGCTCCCGTTACCTGTGCTTGTGCTTGTGCGTGTGTGGCTCCCGTTACCTGTGCTTGTGCGTGTGTGGCTCCCGTTACCTGTGCTTGTGCGTGTGTGGCTCCCGTTACCTGTGCTTGTGCTTGTGTGTGTGGCTCCCGTTACCTGTGCTTGTGCTTGTGCGTGTGTGGCTCCCGTTACCTGTGCTTGTGCTTGTGCGTGTGTGGCTCCCGTTACCTGTGCTTGTGCTTGTGCTGTGTGGCTCCCGTTACCTGTGCTTGTGCTTGTGTGTGTGTGTGGCTCCCGTTACCTGTGCTTGTGCGTGTGTGGCTCCCGTTACCTGTGCTTGTGCTTGTGTGTGTGGCTCCCGTTACCTGTGCTTGTGCTTGTGCGTGTGTGGCTCCCGTTACCTGTGCTTGTGCTTGTGTGGCTCCCGTTACCTGTGCTTGTGCTTGTGTGTGCTCCCGTTACCTGTGCTTGTGCTTGTGCGTGTGTGGCTCCCGTTACCTGTGCTTGTGCTTGTGTGTGTGGCTCCCGTTACCTGTGCTTGTGCTTGTGCGTGTGTGGCTCCCGTTACCTGTGCTTGTGCTTGTGTGTGTGTGGCTCCCGTTACCTGTGCTTGTGCTTGTGTGGCTCCCGTTACCTGTGCTTGTGCTTGTGCGTGTGTGGCTCCCGTTACCTGTGCTTGTGCTTGTGTGTGTGGCTCCCGTTACCTGTGCTTGTGCTTGTGTGTGTGGCTCCCGTTACCTGTGCTTGTGCTTGTGCTGTGTGGCTCCCGTTACCTGTGCTTGTGCGTGTGTGGCTCCCGTTACCTGTGCTTGTGCGTGTGTGGCTCCCGTTACCTGTGCTTGTGCGTGTGTGGCTCCCGTTACCTGTGCTTGTGCTTGTGCGTGTGTGGCTCCCGTTACCTGTGCTTGTGCTTGTGTGTGTGTGGCTCCCGTTACCTGTGCTTGTGCTTGTGTGTGTGTGGCTCCCGTTACCTGTGCTTGTGCTTGTGCTGTGTGGCTCCCGTTACCTGTGCTTGTGCGTGTGTGGCTCCCGTTACCTGTGCTTGTGCTTGTGTGGCTCCCGTTACCTGTGCTTGTGCTTGTGCGTGTGTGGCTCCCGTTACCTGTGCTTGTGCTTGTGCGTGTGTGGCTCCCGTTACCTGTGCTTGTGCTTGTGCGTGTGTGGCTCCCGTTACCTGTGCTTGTGCTTGTGTGTGTGGCTCCCGTTACCTGTGCTTGTGCTTGTGCTTGTGTGGCTCCCGTTACCTGTGCTTGTGCGTGTGTGGCTCCCGTTACCTGTGCTTGTGTGTGTGTGGCTCCCGTTACCTGTGCTTGTGCTTGTGCGTGTGTGGCTCCCGTTACCTGTGCTTGTGCTTGTGTGTGTGGCTCCCGTTACCTGTGCTTGTGCTTGTGTGGCTCCCGTTACCTGTGCTTGTGCTGTGTGTGGCTCCCGTTACCTGTGCTTGTGCTTGTGTGTGTGTGGCTCCCGTTACCTGTGCTTGTGCGTGTGTGGCTCCCGTTACCTGTGCTTGTGTGTGTGTGGCTCCCGTTACCTGTGCTTGTGCGTGTGTGGCTCCCGTTACCTGTGCTTGTGCGTGTGTGGCTCCCGTTACCTGTGCTTGTGCTTGTGTGTGTGGCTCCCGTTACCTGTGCTTGTGCTTGTGTGTGTGTGGCTCCCGTTACCTGTGCTTGTGCTGTGTGTGGCTCCCGTTACCTGTGCTTGTGTGTGTGTGGCTCCCGTTACCTGTGCTTGTGCTTGTGCGTGTGTGGCTCCCGTTACCTGTGCTTGTGCGTGTGTGGCTCCCGTTACCTGTGCTTGTGCTTGTGTGGCTCCCGTTACCTGTGCTTGTGCTTGTGTGTGTGGCTCCCGTTACCTGTGCTTGTGCGTGTGTGGCTCCCGTTACCTGTGCTTGTGCTTGTGTGTGTGGCTCCCGTTACCTGTGCTTGTGCTTGTGCGTGTGTGGCTCCCGTTACCTGTGCTTGTGCGTGTGTGGCTCCCGTTACCTGTGCTTGTGTGTGTGTGGCTCCCGTTACCTGTGCTTGTGCTTGTGCGTGTGTGGCTCCCGTTACCTGTGCTTGTGCTTGTGCGTGTGTGGCTCCCGTTACCTGTGCTTGTGCTTGTGTGTGTGTGGCTCCCGTTACCTGTGCTTGTGCTTGTGCGTGTGTGGCTCCCGTTACCTGTGCTTGTGCTTGTGCGTGTGTGGCTCCCGTTACCTGTGCTTGTGCGTGTGTGGCTCCCGTTACCTGTGCTTGTGCGTGTGTGGCTCCCGTTACCTGTGCTTGTGCTTGTGCGTGTGTGGCTCCCGTTACCTGTGCTTGTGCTTGTGTGTGTGGCTCCCGTTACCTGTGCTTGTGCTTGTGTGTGTGGCTCCCGTTACCTGTGCTTGTGCTTGTGTGGCTCCCGTTACCTGTGCTTGTGCTTGTGTGTGTGGCTCCCGTTACCTGTGCTTGTGCTTGTGCGTGTGTGGCTCCCGTTACCTGTGCTTGTGCTTGTGTGTGTGGCTCCCGTTACCTGTGCTTGTGCTTGTGTGTGTGGCTCCCGTTACCTGTGCTTGTGCTGTGTGTGTGGCTCCCGTTACCTGTGCTTGTGCTTGTGCGTGTGTGGCTCCCGTTACCTGTGCTTGTGCGTGTGTGGCTCCCGTTACCTGTGCTTGTGCTTGTGTGTGCTCCCGTTACCTGTGCTTGTGCTTGTGCGTGTGTGGCTCCCGTTACCTGTGCTTGTGCTTGTGTGGCTCCCGTTACCTGTGCTTGTGCTTGTGCTTGTGTGGCTCCCGTTACCTGTGCTTGTGCTTGTGCGTGTGTGGCTCCCGTTACCTGTGCTTGTGCTTGTGTGTGTGGCTCCCGTTACCTGTGCTTGTGCTTGTGTGTGTGGCTCCCGTTACCTGTGCTTGTGCTTGTGCGTGTGTGGCTCCCGTTACCTGTGCTTGTGCTTGTGTGTGTGGCTCCCGTTACCTGTGCTTGTGCTTGTGTGTGTGGCTCCCGTTACCTGTGCTTGTGCTTGTGTGTGTGTGGCTCCCGTTACCTGTGCTTGTGCTTGTGCGTGTGTGGCTCCCGTTACCTGTGCTTGTGCGTGTGTGGCTCCCGTTACCTGTGCTTGTGCTTGTGCGTGTGTGGCTCCCGTTACCTGTGCTTGTGCTTGTGCGTGTGTGGCTCCCGTTACCTGTGCTTGTGCTTGTGTGTGTGTGGCTCCCGTTACCTGTGCTTGTGCTTGTGCGTGTGTGGCTCCCGTTACCTGTGCTTGTGCTTGTGTGTGTGTGGCTCCCGTTACCTGTGCTTGTGCTTGTGCGTGTGTGGCTCCCGTTACCTGTGCTTGTGCTTGTGTGTGTGGCTCCCGTTACCTGTGCTTGTGCGTGTGTGGCTCCCGTTACCTGTGCTTGTGCTTGTGCGTGTGTGGCTCCCGTTACCTGTGCTTGTGCTTGTGCGTGTGTGGCTCCCGTTACCTGTGCTTGTGCTTGTGTGTGTGTGGCTCCCGTTACCTGTGCTTGTGCGTGTGTGGCTCCCGTTACCTGTGCTTGTGCTTGTGTGTGTGTGGCTCCCGTTACCTGTGCTTGTGCTTGTGTGTGTGTGGCTCCCGTTACCTGTGCTTGTGCTTGTGTGTGGCTCCCGTTACCTGTGCTTGTGCTTGTGCGTGTGTGGCTCCCGTTACCTGTGCTTGTGCTTGTGTGTGTGTGGCTCCCGTTACCTGTGCTTGTGCTTGTGCGTGTGTGGCTCCCGTTACCTGTGCTTGTGCTTGTGCGTGTGTGGCTCCCGTTACCTGTGCTTGTGCTTGTGCTGTGTGGCTCCCGTTACCTGTGCTTGTGCTTGTGTGTGTGTGGCTCCCGTTACCTGTGCTTGTGCTTGTGCGTGTGTGGCTCCCGTTACCTGTGCTTGTGCTGTGTGTGTGTGGCTCCCGTTACCTGTGCTTGTGCTTGTGTGTGTGTGGCTCCCGTTACCTGTGCTTGTGCTTGTGCGTGTGTGGCTCCCGTTACCTGTGCTTGTGCTTGTGCGTGTGTGGCTCCCGTTACCTGTGCTTGTGCTTGTGTGGCTCCCGTTACCTGTGCTTGTGCTTGTGCGTGTGTGGCTCCCGTTACCTGTGCTTGTGCTTGTGCGTGTGTGGCTCCCGTTACCTGTGCTTGTGCTTGTGTGTGTGTGGCTCCCGTTACCTGTGCTTGTGCTGTGTGTGTGGCTCCCGTTACCTGTGCTTGTGCGTGTGTGGCTCCCGTTACCTGTGCTTGTGCTTGTGCGTGTGTGGCTCCCGTTACCTGTGCTTGTGCTTGTGTGGCTCCCGTTACCTGTGCTTGTGCTTGTGCGTGTGTGGCTCCCGTTACCTGTGCTTGTGCTTGTGTGTGTGGCTCCCGTTACCTGTGCTTGTGCTTGTGCGTGTGTGGCTCCCGTTACCTGTGCTTGTGCTTGTGTGTGTGTGGCTCCCGTTACCTGTGCTTGTGCTTGTGTGTGTGGCTCCCGTTACCTGTGCTTGTGCTTGTGTGTGTGGCTCCCGTTACCTGTGCTTGTGCGTGTGTGGCTCCCGTTACCTGTGCTTGTGCTTGTGTGTGTGTGGCTCCCGTTACCTGTGCTTGTGCTTGTGTGTGTGGCTCCCGTTACCTGTGCTTGTGCTTGTGCGTGTGTGGCTCCCGTTACCTGTGCTTGTGCTTGTGTGTGTGGCTCCCGTTACCTGTGCTTGTGCTTGTGTGTGTGTGGCTCCCGTTACCTGTGCTTGTGCTTGTGCGTGTGTGGCTCCCGTTACCTGTGCTTGTGCTTGTGCGTGTGTGGCTCCCGTTACCTGTGCTTGTGCTTGTGTGGCTCCCGTTACCTGTGCTTGTGCTTGTGCGTGTGTGGCTCCCGTTACCTGTGCTTGTGCTTGTGTGTGTGGCTCCCGTTACCTGTGCTTGTGCTTGTGTGGCTCCCGTTACCTGTGCTTGTGCTTGTGTGTGTGTGGCTCCCGTTACCTGTGCTTGTGCTTGTGTGTGTGTGGCTCCCGTTACCTGTGCTTGTGCTTGTGTGTGTGTGGCTCCCGTTACCTGTGCTTGTGCTTGTGCGTGTGTGGCTCCCGTTACCTGTGCTTGTGCTTGTGTGGCTCCCGTTACCTGTGCTTGTGCTTGTGTGGCTCCCGTTACCTGTGCTTGTGCTTGTGCGTGTGTGGCTCCCGTTACCTGTGCTTGTGCTTGTGTGTGTGGCTCCCGTTACCTGTGCTTGTGCTTGTGTGTGTGGCTCCCGTTACCTGTGCTTGTGTGTGTGTGGCTCCCGTTACCTGTGCTTGTGCTTGTGTGTGTGGCTCCCGTTACCTGTGCTTGTGCTTGTGCGTGTGTGGCTCCCGTTACCTGTGCTTGTGCTTGTGTGTGTGTGGCTCCCGTTACCTGTGCTTGTGCTTGTGTGGCTCCCGTTACCTGTGCTTGTGCTTGTGTGTGTGTGGCTCCCGTTACCTGTGCTTGTGCTTGTGTGTGTGTGGCTCCCGTTACCTGTGCTTGTGCTTGTGCGTGTGTGGCTCCCGTTACCTGTGCTTGTGCTTGTGTGGCTCCCGTTACCTGTGCTTGTGCTTGTGCGTGTGTGGCTCCCGTTACCTGTGCTTGTGCTTGTGTGTGTGGCTCCCGTTACCTGTGCTTGTGCTTGTGTGTGTGGCTCCCGTTACCTGTGCTTGTGCTGTGTGTGTGTGGCTCCCGTTACCTGTGCTTGTGCTTGTGCGTGTGTGGCTCCCGTTACCTGTGCTTGTGCTTGTGTGTGTGGCTCCCGTTACCTGTGCTTGTGCTTGTGCTGTGTGGCTCCCGTTACCTGTGCTTGTGCTTGTGCGTGTGTGGCTCCCGTTACCTGTGCTTGTGCTTGTGTGTGTGGCTCCCGTTACCTGTGCTTGTGCTTGTGTGTGTGGCTCCCGTTACCTGTGCTTGTGCTTGTGCGTGTGTGGCTCCCGTTACCTGTGCTTGTGCTTGTGCGTGTGTGGCTCCCGTTACCTGTGCTTGTGCTTGTGTGTGTGGCTCCCGTTACCTGTGCTTGTGCTTGTGTGTGTGTGGCTCCCGTTACCTGTGCTTGTGCTTGTGCGTGTGTGGCTCCCGTTACCTGTGCTTGTGCTTGTGCGTGTGTGGCTCCCGTTACCTGTGCTTGTGCGTGTGTGGCTCCCGTTACCTGTGCTTGTGCTTGTGCGTGTGTGGCTCCCGTTACCTGTGCTTGTGCTTGTGCGTGTGTGGCTCCCGTTACCTGTGCTTGTGCTTGTGTGTGTGTGGCTCCCGTTACCTGTGCTTGTGCTTGTGCGTGTGTGGCTCCCGTTACCTGTGCTTGTGCTTGTGTGTGTGTGGCTCCCGTTACCTGTGCTTGTGCTTGTGCGTGTGTGGCTCCCGTTACCTGTGCTTGTGCTGTGTGTGTGTGGCTCCCGTTACCTGTGCTTGTGCGTGTGTGGCTCCCGTTACCTGTGCTTGTGCTTGTGCGTGTGTGGCTCCCGTTACCTGTGCTTGTGCTTGTGCGTGTGTGGCTCCCGTTACCTGTGCTTGTGCTTGTGTGTGTGGCTCCCGTTACCTGTGCTTGTGCTTGTGCGTGTGTGGCTCCCGTTACCTGTGCTTGTGCTTGTGTGTGTGTGGCTCCCGTTACCTGTGCTTGTGCTTGTGTGTGTGTGGCTCCCGTTACCTGTGCTTGTGCTTGTGCGTGTGTGGCTCCCGTTACCTGTGCTTGTGCTTGTGCGTGTGTGGCTCCCGTTACCTGTGCTTGTGCTTGTTGTGTGGCTCCCGTTACCTGTGCTTGTGCTTGTGCGTGTGTGGCTCCCGTTACCTGTGCTTGTGCTTGTGCGTGTGTGGCTCCCGTTACCTGTGCTTGTGCTTGTGTG
Organism: Mesostigma viride; assembly: GCA_009746045.1. Taxonomy (NCBI): domain Eukaryota; kingdom Viridiplantae; phylum Streptophyta; class Mesostigmatophyceae; order Mesostigmatales; family Mesostigmataceae; genus Mesostigma; species Mesostigma viride. The sequence goes on along the minus strand of RPFO01000648.1, from coordinate 1,483,141 downwards.
TGTGGCTCCCGTTACCTGTGCTTGTGCTGTGTGTGTGGCTCCCGTTACCTGTGCTTGTGCGTGTGTGGCTCCCGTTACCTGTGCTTGTGCTTGTGCGTGTGTGGCTCCCGTTACCTGTGCTTGTGCTTGTGTGGCTCCCGTTACCTGTGCTTGTGCTTGTGCGTGTGTGGCTCCCGTTACCTGTGCTTGTGCTGTGTGTGTGTGGCTCCCGTTACCTGTGCTTGTGCTTGTGCGTGTGTGGCTCCCGTTACCTGTGCTTGTGCTTGTGTGTGTGTGGCTCCCGTTACCTGTGCTTGTGCTTGTGCGTGTGTGGCTCCCGTTACCTGTGCTTGTGCTTGTGTGTGTGTGGCTCCCGTTACCTGTGCTTGTGCTGTGTGTGTGTGGCTCCCGTTACCTGTGCTTGTGCGTGTGTGGCTCCCGTTACCTGTGCTTGTGCTTGTGTGTGTGTGGCTCCCGTTACCTGTGCTTGTGCTTGTGTGTGTGGCTCCCGTTACCTGTGCTTGTGCTTGTGCGTGTGTGGCTCCCGTTACCTGTGCTTGTGCTTGTGTGTGTGGCTCCCGTTACCTGTGCTTGTGCTTGTGTGTGTGGCTCCCGTTACCTGTGCTTGTGCTTGTGCGTGTGTGGCTCCCGTTACCTGTGCTTGTGCTTGTGCGTGTGTGGCTCCCGTTACCTGTGCTTGTGCTTGTGTGGCTCCCGTTACCTGTGCTTGTGCTTGTGCGTGTGTGGCTCCCGTTACCTGTGCTTGTGCTTGTGTGTGTGTGGCTCCCGTTACCTGTGCTTGTGCTTGTGTGGCTCCCGTTACCTGTGCTTGTGCTTGTGTGTGTGTGGCTCCCGTTACCTGTGCTTGTGCTTGTGTGTGTGGCTCCCGTTACCTGTGCTTGTGCTTGTGTGTGTGTGGCTCCCGTTACCTGTGCTTGTGCTGTGTGTGTGGCTCCCGTTACCTGTGCTTGTGCTTGTGTGTGTGGCTCCCGTTACCTGTGCTTGTGCTTGTGTGTGGCTCCCGTTACCTGTGCTTGTGCTTGTGTGTGTGGCTCCCGTTACCTGTGCTTGTGCTTGTGCGTGTGTGTGGCTCCCGTTACCTGTGCTTGTGCTTGTGTGTGTGTGGCTCCCGTTACCTGTGCTTGTGCTTGTGTGGCTCCCGTTACCTGTGCTTGTGCTTGTGTGTGTGGCTCCCGTTACCTGTGCTTGTGCTTGTGTGTGTGTGGCTCCCGTTACCTGTGCTTGTGCTTGTGTGTGTGTGGCTCCCGTTACCTGTGCTTGTGCTTGTGCGTGTGGCTCCCGTTACCTGTGCTTGTGCGTGTGTGGCTCCCGTTACCTGTGCTTGTGCTTGTGCTTGTGTGTGGCTCCCGTTACCTGTGCTTGTGCTTGTGTGTGTGTGGCTCCCGTTACCTGTGCTTGTGCTTGTGTGTGTGTGGCTCCCGTTACCTGTGCTTGTGCTGTGTGTGTGGCTCCCGTTACCTGTGCTTGTGCTTGTGTGTGTGGCTCCCGTTACCTGTGCTTGTGCTGTGTGTGGCTCCCGTTACCTGTGCTTGTGCTTGTGTGTGTGTGGCTCCCGTTACCTGTGCTTGTGCTTGTGTGGCTCCCGTTACCTGTGCTTGTGCTTGTGCGTGTGTGGCTCCCGTTACCTGTGCTTGTGCTTGTGCGTGTGTGGCTCCCGTTACCTGTGCTTGTGCTTGTGTGGCTCCCGTTACCTGTGCTTGTGCTTGTGTGTGTGTGGCTCCCGTTACCTGTGCTTGTGCTTGTGTGTGTGTGGCTCCCGTTACCTGTGCTTGTGCTTGTGTGGCTCCCGTTACCTGTGCTTGTGCTTGTGCGTGTGTGGCTCCCGTTACCTGTGCTTGTGCTTGTGCGTGTGTGGCTCCCGTTACCTGTGCTTGTGCTTGTGTGTGTGTGGCTCCCGTTACCTGTGCTTGTGCTTGTGCGTGTGTGGCTCCCGTTACCTGTGCTTGTGCTTGTGCGTGTGTGGCTCCCGTTACCTGTGCTTGTGCTTGTGTGTGTGTGGCTCCCGTTACCTGTGCTTGTGCTTGTGCGTGTGTGGCTCCCGTTACCTGTGCTTGTGCTTGTGCGTGTGTGGCTCCCGTTACCTGTGCTTGTGCTTGTGTGTGTGGCTCCCGTTACCTGTGCTTGTGCTTGTGTGTGTGTGGCTCCCGTTACCTGTGCTTGTGCTTGTGTGTGTGTGGCTCCCGTTACCTGTGCTTGTGCTGTGCGTGTGTGGCTCCCGTTACCTGTGCTTGTGCTTGTGTGTGTGGCTCCCGTTACCTGTGCTTGTGTGTGTGTGGCTCCCGTTACCTGTGCTTGTGCTTGTGTGTGTGGCTCCCGTTACCTGTGCTTGTGCTTGTGTGGCTCCCGTTACCTGTGCTTGTGCTTGTGCGTGTGTGGCTCCCGTTACCTGTGCTTGTGCTTGTGCGTGTGTGGCTCCCGTTACCTGTGCTTGTGCTTGTGTGGCTCCCGTTACCTGTGCTTGTGCTTGTGTGTGTGTGGCTCCCGTTACCTGTGCTTGTGCTTGTGTGTGTGGCTCCCGTTACCTGTGCTTGTGCTTGTGTGTGTGTGGCTCCCGTTACCTGTGCTTGTGCTTGTGTGTGTGTGGCTCCCGTTACCTGTGCTTGTGCTTGTGCGTGTGTGGCTCCCGTTACCTGTGCTTGTGCTTGTGTGTGTGCTCCCGTTACCTGTGCTTGTGCTTGTGCGTGTGTGGCTCCCGTTACCTGTGCTTGTGCTTGTGTGTGTGTGGCTCCCGTTACCTGTGCTTGTGCTTGTGTGGCTCCCGTTACCTGTGCTTGTGCGTGTGTGGCTCCCGTTACCTGTGCTTGTGCTTGTGTGGCTCCCGTTACCTGTGCTTGTGTGTGTGTGGCTCCCGTTACCTGTGCTTGTGCTTGTGCGTGTGTGGCTCCCGTTACCTGTGCTTGTGCTTGTGTGTGTGGCTCCCGTTACCTGTGCTTGTGCTTGTGTGTGTGTGGCTCCCGTTACCTGTGCTTGTGCGTGTGTGGCTCCCGTTACCTGTGCTTGTGCTTGTGCGTGTGTGGCTCCCGTTACCTGTGCTTGTGCTTGTGCGTGTGTGGCTCCCGTTACCTGTGCTTGTGCTTGTGGTGTGGGCTCCCGTTACCTGTGCTTGTGCGTGTGTGGCTCCCGTTACCTGTGCTTGTGCTTGTGTGTGCTCCCGTTACCTGTGCTTGTGCTTGTGTGGCTCCCGTTACCTGTGCTTGTGCTTGTGCGTGTGTGGCTCCCGTTACCTGTGCTTGTGCTTGTGTGTGTGGCTCCCGTTACCTGTGCTTGTGCTTGTGCGTGTGTGGCTCCCGTTACCTGTGCTTGTGCTGTGTGTGGCTCCCGTTACCTGTGCTTGTGTGTGTGTGGCTCCCGTTACCTGTGCTTGTGCTTGTGTGGCTCCCGTTACCTGTGCTTGTGCTTGTGCGTGTGTGGCTCCCGTTACCTGTGCTTGTGCTTGTGCGTGTGTGGCTCCCGTTACCTGTGCTTGTGCTTGTGCGTGTGTGGCTCCCGTTACCTGTGCTTGTGCGTGTGTGGCTCCCGTTACCTGTGCTTGTGCTTGTGTGTGTGTGGCTCCCGTTACCTGTGCTTGTGCTTGTGTGGCTCCCGTTACCTGTGCTTGTGCTTGTGTGTGTGTGGCTCCCGTTACCTGTGCTTGTGCGTGTGTGGCTCCCGTTACCTGTGCTTGTGCTTGTGCGTGTGTGGCTCCCGTTACCTGTGCTTGTGCTTGTGCGTGTGTGGCTCCCGTTACCTGTGCTTGTGCTTGTGCGTGTGTGGCTCCCGTTACCTGTGCTTGTGCTTGTGCTGTGTGGCTCCCGTTACCTGTGCTTGTGCTTGTGTGGCTCCCGTTACCTGTGCTTGTGCTTGTGTGGCTCCCGTTACCTGTGCTTGTGCTTGTGCGTGTGTGGCTCCCGTTACCTGTGCTTGTGCTTGTGTGTGTGGCTCCCGTTACCTGTGCTTGTGCTGTGTGTGGCTCCCGTTACCTGTGCTTGTGCTTGTGTGTGTGTGGCTCCCGTTACCTGTGCTTGTGCTTGTGTGGCTCCCGTTACCTGTGCTTGTGCTTGTGCGTGTGTGGCTCCCGTTACCTGTGCTTGTGCTTGTGCGTGTGTGGCTCCCGTTACCTGTGCTTGTGTGTGTGTGGCTCCCGTTACCTGTGCTTGTGCGTGTGTGGCTCCCGTTACCTGTGCTTGTGCTTGTGCGTGTGTGGCTCCCGTTACCTGTGCTTGTGCTTGTGCGTGTGTGGCTCCCGTTACCTGTGCTTGTGCTTGTGTGTGGCTCCCGTTACCTGTGCTTGTGCTTGTGCGTGTGTGGCTCCCGTTACCTGTGCTTGTGCTTGTGTGTGTGGCTCCCGTTACCTGTGCTTGTGCTTGTGCGTGTGTGGCTCCCGTTACCTGTGCTTGTGCTTGTGCTGTGTGGCTCCCGTTACCTGTGCTTGTGCTTGTGTGTGCTCCCGTTACCTGTGCTTGTGCGTGTGTGGCTCCCGTTACCTGTGCTTGTGCTGTGTGTGGCTCCCGTTACCTGTGCGTGTGTGTGTGTGGCTCCCGTTACCTGTGCTTGTGCTTGTGTGTGTGTGGCTCCCGTTACCTGTGCTTGTGCTTGTGTGTGTGGCTCCCGTTACCTGTGCTTGTGCTTGTGTGTGTGGCTCCCGTTACCTGTGCTTGTGCTTGTGTGTGTGTGGCTCCCGTTACCTGTGCTTGTGCTGTGTGGCTCCCGTTACCTGTGCTTGTGCGTGTGTGGCTCCCGTTACCTGTGCTTGTGCTTGTGCGTGTGTGGCTCCCGTTACCTGTGCTTGTGCTGTGTGGCTCCCGTTACCTGTGCTTGTGCTTGTGCGTGTGTGTGGCTCCCGTTACCTGTGCTTGTGCTTGTGCGTGTGTGGCTCCCGTTACCTGTGCTTGTGCTTGTGTGTGTGGCTCCCGTTACCTGTGCTTGTGCTTGTGCGTGTGTGGCTCCCGTTACCTGTGCTTGTGCTTGTGTGTGTGGCTCCCGTTACCTGTGCTTGTGCGTGTGTGGCTCCCGTTACCTGTGCTTGTGCTTGTGCGTGTGTGGCTCCCGTTACCTGTGCTTGTGCTTGTGTGTGTCCCGTTACCTGTGCTTGTGCGTGTGTGGCTCCCGTTACCTGTGCTTGTGCTTGTGTGTGTGGCTCCCGTTACCTGTGCTTGTGCTGTGTGTGTGGCTCCCGTTACCTGTGCTTGTGCTGTGTGTGTGTGGCTCCCGTTACCTGTGCTTGTGCGTGTGTGTGCTCCCGTTACCTGTGCTTGTGCTTGTGCGTGTGTGGCTCCCGTTACCTGTGCTTGTGCTGTGTGTGTGTGGCTCCCGTTACCTGTGCTTGTGCTTGTGCGTGTGTGGCTCCCGTTACCTGTGCTTGTGCGTGTGTGGCTCCCGTTACCTGTGCTTGTGCTTGTGCGTGTGTGGCTCCCGTTACCTGTGCTTGTGCTTGTGTGTGTGGCTCCCGTTACCTGTGCTTGTGCTTGTGTGTGTGTGGCTCCCGTTACCTGTGCTTGTGCGTGTGTGGCTCCCGTTACCTGTGCTTGTGCTTGTGTGTGTGTGGCTCCCGTTACCTGTGCTTGTGCTTGTGCGTGTGTGGCTCCCGTTACCTGTGCTTGTGCGTGTGTGGCTCCCGTTACCTGTGCTTGTGCTTGTGTGGCTCCCGTTACCTGTGCTTGTGCTTGTGTGTGTGGCTCCCGTTACCTGTGCTTGTGCTTGTGTGGCTCCCGTTACCTGTGCTTGTGCTTGTGTGGCTCCCGTTACCTGTGCTTGTGCTTGTGTGTGTGGCTCCCGTTACCTGTGCTTGTGCTGTGTGTGTGGCTCCCGTTACCTGTGCTTGTGCTTGTGCGTGTGTGGCTCCCGTTACCTGTGCTTGTGCTTGTGCGTGTGTGGCTCCCGTTACCTGTGCTTGTGCTTGTGTGTGTGTGGCTCCCGTTACCTGTGCTTGTGCGTGTGTGTGGCTCCCGTTACCTGTGCTTGTGCGTGTGTGGCTCCCGTTACCTGTGCTTGTGCTTGTGCGTGTGTGGCTCCCGTTACCTGTGCTTGTGCTTGTGCTGTGTGGCTCCCGTTACCTGTGCTTGTGCTTGTGTGTGTGTGGCTCCCGTTACCTGTGCTTGTGCTTGTGTGTGTGTGGCTCCCGTTACCTGTGCTTGTGCTTGTGTGTGTGGCTCCCGTTACCTGTGCTTGTGCTTGTGTGGCTCCCGTTACCTGTGCTTGTGCTTGTGCGTGTGTGGCTCCCGTTACCTGTGCTTGTGCTTGTGTGTGTGTGGCTCCCGTTACCTGTGCTTGTGCTTGTGTGTGTGTGGCTCCCGTTACCTGTGCTTGTGCTTGTGCGTGTGTGGCTCCCGTTACCTGTGCTTGTGCTTGTGTGTGTGTGGCTCCCGTTACCTGTGCTTGTGCGTGTGTGGCTCCCGTTACCTGTGCTTGTGCTTGTGCGTGTGTGGCTCCCGTTACCTGTGCTTGTGCTTGTGTGTGTGTGGCTCCCGTTACCTGTGCTTGTGCTTGTGTGTGTGTGGCTCCCGTTACCTGTGCTTGTGCTTGTGTGGCTCCCGTTACCTGTGCTTGTGCGTGTGTGGCTCCCGTTACCTGTGCTTGTGCTTGTGCGTGTGTGGCTCCCGTTACCTGTGCTTGTGCTTGTGTGGCTCCCGTTACCTGTGCTTGTGCTTGTGTGTGTGTGGCTCCCGTTACCTGTGCTTGTGCTTGTGTGTGTGTGGCTCCCGTTACCTGTGCTTGTGCTTGTGTGTGTGTGGCTCCCGTTACCTGTGCTTGTGCGTGTGTGGCTCCCGTTACCTGTGCTTGTGCTTGTGTGTGTGTGGCTCCCGTTACCTGTGCTTGTGCGTGTGTGGCTCCCGTTACCTGTGCTTGTGCTTGTGTGTGTGTGGCTCCCGTTACCTGTGCTTGTGCGTGTGTGGCTCCCGTTACCTGTGCTTGTGCTTGTGCGTGTGTGGCTCCCGTTACCTGTGCTTGTGCTTGTGCGTGTGTGGCTCCCGTTACCTGTGCTTGTGCTTGTGCGTGTGTGGCTCCCGTTACCTGTGCTTGTGCTTGTGCGTGTGTGGCTCCCGTTACCTGTGCTTGTGCTTGTGTGTGTGGCTCCCGTTACCTGTGCTTGTGCGTGTGTGGCTCCCGTTACCTGTGCTTGTGCTGTGTGTGGCTCCCGTTACCTGTGCTTGTGCTTGTGTGGCTCCCGTTACCTGTGCTTGTGCTTGTGCGTGTGTGGCTCCCGTTACCTGTGCTTGTGCTTGTGCGTGTGTGGCTCCCGTTACCTGTGCTTGTGCTTGTGCGTGTGTGGCTCCCGTTACCTGTGCTTGTGCTTGTGCGTGTGTGGCTCCCGTTACCTGTGCTTGTGCTGTGTGTGGCTCCCGTTACCTGTGCTTGTGCTTGTGTGTGTGTGGCTCCCGTTACCTGTGCTTGTGCTTGTGCGTGTGTGGCTCCCGTTACCTGTGCTTGTGCTTGTGCGTGTGTGGCTCCCGTTACCTGTGCTTGTGCTTGTGCGTGTGTGGCTCCCGTTACCTGTGCTTGTGCTTGTGCGTGTGTGGCTCCCGTTACCTGTGCTTGTGCTTGTGCGTGTGTGGCTCCCGTTACCTGTGCTTGTGCTGTGTGTGGCTCCCGTTACCTGTGCTTGTGCTTGTGTGTGCTCCCGTTACCTGTGCTTGTGCGTGTGTGGCTCCCGTTACCTGTGCTTGTGCGTGTGTGGCTCCCGTTACCTGTGCTTGTGTGTGTGTGGCTCCCGTTACCTGTGCTTGTGCGTGTGTGTGGCTCCCGTTACCTGTGCTTGTGCTTGTGCGTGTGTGGCTCCCGTTACCTGTGCTTGTGCGTGTGTGGCTCCCGTTACCTGTGCTTGTGCTTGTGCGTGTGTGGCTCCCGTTACCTGTGCTTGTGCTTGTGCGTGTGTGGCTCCCGTTACCTGTGCTTGTGCGTGTGTGGCTCCCGTTACCTGTGCTTGTGCGTGTGTGGCTCCCGTTACCTGTGCTTGTGCTTGTGCGTGTGTGGCTCCCGTTACCTGTGCTTGTGCGTGTGTGGCTCCCGTTACCTGTGCTTGTGCTTGTGCGTGTGTGGCTCCCGTTACCTGTGCTTGTGCTTGTGCGTGTGTGGCTCCCGTTACCTGTGCTTGTGCTTGTGTGTGTGTGGCTCCCGTTACCTGTGCTTGTGCTTGTGTGTGTGTGGCTCCCGTTACCTGTGCTTGTGCTGTGCGTGTGTGGCTCCCGTTACCTGTGCTTGTGCTTGTGTGGCTCCCGTTACCTGTGCTTGTGCTTGTGCGTGTGTGGCTCCCGTTACCTGTGCTTGTGCTTGTGTGTGTGTGGCTCCCGTTACCTGTGCTTGTGCTTGTGCGTGTGTGGCTCCCGTTACCTGTGCTTGTGCTTGTGCGTGTGTGGCTCCCGTTACCTGTGCTTGTGCTTGTGCTGTGTGGCTCCCGTTACCTGTGCTTGTGCTTGTGTGTGTGTGGCTCCCGTTACCTGTGCTTGTGCTTGTGCGTGTGTGGCTCCCGTTACCTGTGCTTGTGCTGTGTGTGGCTCCCGTTACCTGTGCTTGTGCTTGTGCGTGTGTGGCTCCCGTTACCTGTGCTTGTGCTTGTGCGTGTGTGGCTCCCGTTACCTGTGCTTGTGCTTGTGCGTGTGTGGCTCCCGTTACCTGTGCTTGTGCTGTGTGTGTGTGGCTCCCGTTACCTGTGCTTGTGCTTGTGTGTGTGGCTCCCGTTACCTGTGCTTGTGCTTGTGCGTGTGTGGCTCCCGTTACCTGTGCTTGTGCTGTGTGTGGCTCCCGTTACCTGTGCTTGTGCTTGTGCGTGTGTGGCTCCCGTTACCTGTGCTTGTGCGTGTGTGGCTCCCGTTACCTGTGCTTGTGCTTGTGTGGCTCCCGTTACCTGTGCTTGTGCTTGTGTGTGTGTGGCTCCCGTTACCTGTGCTTGTGCTTGTGCGTGTGTGGCTCCCGTTACCTGTGCTTGTGCTTGTGCGTGTGTGGCTCCCGTTACCTGTGCTTGTGCTTGTGTGTGTGTGGCTCCCGTTACCTGTGCTTGTGCTTGTGTGTGTGGCTCCCGTTACCTGTGCTTGTGCTTGTGCGTGTGTGGCTCCCGTTACCTGTGCTTGTGCTTGTGCGTGTGTGGCTCCCGTTACCTGTGCTTGTGCTTGTGTGTGTGGCTCCCGTTACCTGTGCTTGTGCTTGTGCGTGTGTGGCTCCCGTTACCTGTGCTTGTGCTTGTGCGTGTGTGGCTCCCGTTACCTGTGCTTGTGCTTGTGTGTGTGGCTCCCGTTACCTGTGCTTGTGCTTGTGTGTGTGGCTCCCGTTACCTGTGCTTGTGCTTGTGCGTGTGTGGCTCCCGTTACCTGTGCTTGTGCTTGTGCGTGTGTGGCTCCCGTTACCTGTGCTTGTGCTTGTGTGTGTGTGGCTCCCGTTACCTGTGCTTGTGCTTGTGTGGCTCCCGTTACCTGTGCTTGTGCTTGTGTGTGTGGCTCCCGTTACCTGTGCTTGTGCTTGTGCGTGTGTGGCTCCCGTTACCTGTGCTTGTGCTTGTGCGTGTGGGCTCCCGTTACCTGTGCTTGTGCTTGTGTGTGTGGCTCCCGTTACCTGTGCTTGTGCGTGTGTGGCTCCCGTTACCTGTGCTTGTGCGTGTGTGGCTCCCGTTACCTGTGCTTGTGCGTGTGTGGCTCCCGTTACCTGTGCTTGTGCTTGTGTGTGTGGCTCCCGTTACCTGTGCTTGTGCTTGTGTGTGTGTGGCTCCCGTTACCTGTGCTTGTGCTGTGTGTGGCTCCCGTTACCTGTGCTTGTGCTTGTGCGTGTGTGGCTCCCGTTACCTGTGCTTGTGCTTGTGTGTGTGGCTCCCGTTACCTGTGCTTGTGCTTGTGTGGCTCCCGTTACCTGTGCTTGTGCTTGTGCGTGTGTGGCTCCCGTTACCTGTGCTTGTGCTTGTGCGTGTGTGGCTCCCGTTACCTGTGCTTGTGCTTGTGTGTGTGTGGCTCCCGTTACCTGTGCTTGTGCTTGTGCTGTGTGTGGCTCCCGTTACCTGTGCTTGTGCTTGTGTGTGTGTGGCTCCCGTTACCTGTGCTTGTGCTTGTGCGTGTGTGGCTCCCGTTACCTGTGCTTGTGCGTGTGTGGCTCCCGTTACCTGTGCTTGTGCTTGTGCGTGTGTGGCTCCCGTTACCTGTGCTTGTGCGTGTGTGGCTCCCGTTACCTGTGCTTGTGCGTGTGTGGCTCCCGTTACCTGTGCTTGTGCTTGTGCGTGTGTGGCTCCCGTTACCTGTGCTTGTGCTGTGTGTGTGTGGCTCCCGTTACCTGTGCTTGTGCTTGTGTGTGTGTGGCTCCCGTTACCTGTGCTTGTGCGTGTGTGGCTCCCGTTACCTGTGCTTGTGCTTGTGCGTGTGTGGCTCCCGTTACCTGTGCTTGTGCTTGTGTGTGTGTGGCTCCCGTTACCTGTGCTTGTGCTTGTGTGTGTGTGGCTCCCGTTACCTGTGCTTGTGCTTGTGTGGCTCCCGTTACCTGTGCTTGTGCTTGTGCGTGTGTGGCTCCCGTTACCTGTGCTTGTGCTTGTGTGTGTGGCTCCCGTTACCTGTGCTTGTGTGTGTGTGGCTCCCGTTACCTGTGCTTGTGCTTGTGTGTGTGTGGCTCCCGTTACCTGTGCTTGTGCTGTGTGTGGCTCCCGTTACCTGTGCTTGTGCGTGTGTGGCTCCCGTTACCTGTGCTTGTGCTTGTGTGTGTGTGGCTCCCGTTACCTGTGCTTGTGCGTGTGTGGCTCCCGTTACCTGTGCTTGTGCTTGTGTGTGTGTGGCTCCCGTTACCTGTGCTTGTGCTTGTGTGTGTGTGGCTCCCGTTACCTGTGCTTGTGCTTGTGTGTGTGTGGCTCCCGTTACCTGTGCTTGTGCTTGTGCGTGTGTGGCTCCCGTTACCTGTGCTTGTGCTTGTGTGTGTGGCTCCCGTTACCTGTGCTTGTGCTGTGTGTGTGTGGCTCCCGTTACCTGTGCTTGTGCTTGTGCGTGTGTGGCTCCCGTTACCTGTGCTTGTGCTGTGTGTGGCTCCCGTTACCTGTGCTTGTGCTTGTGTGTGTGTGGCTCCCGTTACCTGTGCTTGTGCGTGTGTGGCTCCCGTTACCTGTGCTTGTGCTTGTGTGTGTGTGGCTCCCGTTACCTGTGCTTGTGCTTGTGCGTGTGTGGCTCCCGTTACCTGTGCTTGTGCTTGTGTGTGGCTCCCGTTACCTGTGCTTGTGCTTGTGCGTGTGTGGCTCCCGTTACCTGTGCTTGTGCGTGTGTGGCTCCCGTTACCTGTGCTTGTGCGTGTGTGGCTCCCGTTACCTGTGCTTGTGCTTGTGCGTGTGTGGCTCCCGTTACCTGTGCTTGTGCTTGTGTGTGTGGCTCCCGTTACCTGTGCTTGTGCTTGTGTGGCTCCCGTTACCTGTGCTTGTGCTTGTGCGTGTGTGGCTCCCGTTACCTGTGCTTGTGCTTGTGTGTGTGTGGCTCCCGTTACCTGTGCTTGTGCGTGTGTGTGCTCCCGTTACCTGTGCTTGTGCTTGTGTGTGTGTGGCTCCCGTTACCTGTGCTTGTGCTTGTGTGTGGCTCCCGTTACCTGTGCTTGTGCGTGTGTGGCTCCCGTTACCTGTGCTTGTGCTTGTGCGTGTGTGGCTCCCGTTACCTGTGCTTGTGCTGTGTGTGGCTCCCGTTACCTGTGCTTGTGCTTGTGCGTGTGTGGCTCCCGTTACCTGTGCTTGTGCTTGTGCGTGTGTGGCTCCCGTTACCTGTGCTTGTGCTTGTGCGTGTGTGGCTCCCGTTACCTGTGCTTGTGTGTGTGTGGCTCCCGTTACCTGTGCTTGTGCGTGTGTGGCTCCCGTTACCTGTGCTTGTGCTTGTGCGTGTGTGGCTCCCGTTACCTGTGCTTGTGCTTGTGTGGCTCCCGTTACCTGTGCTTGTGCTTGTGCGTGTGTGGCTCCCGTTACCTGTGCTTGTGCTTGTGTGTGTGTGGCTCCCGTTACCTGTGCTTGTGCTTGTGCGTGTGTGGCTCCCGTTACCTGTGCTTGTGCTTGTGCGTGTGTGGCTCCCGTTACCTGTGCTTGTGCTTGTGTGTGCTCCCGTTACCTGTGCTTGTGCTGTGTGTGGCTCCCGTTACCTGTGCTTGTGCTTGTGTGTGTGTGGCTCCCGTTACCTGTGCTTGTGCTTGTGCGTGTGTGGCTCCCGTTACCTGTGCTTGTGCTTGTGTGTGTGGCTCCCGTTACCTGTGCTTGTGCTTGTGTGTGTGGCTCCCGTTACCTGTGCTTGTGCTTGTGTGGCTCCCGTTACCTGTGCTTGTGCTTGTGCGTGTGTGGCTCCCGTTACCTGTGCTTGTGCGTGTGTGGCTCCCGTTACCTGTGCTTGTGCTTGTGTGTGTGGCTCCCGTTACCTGTGCTTGTGCGTGTGTGGCTCCCGTTACCTGTGCTTGTGCTTGTGTGGCTCCCGTTACCTGTGCTTGTGCTTGTGCGTGTGTGGCTCCCGTTACCTGTGCTTGTGCTTGTGTGTGTGTGGCTCCCGTTACCTGTGCTTGTGCTTGTGTGTGGCTCCCGTTACCTGTGCTTGTGCGTGTGTGGCTCCCGTTACCTGTGCTTGTGCTTGTGCGTGTGTGGCTCCCGTTACCTGTGCTTGTGCTGTGTGTGTGTGGCTCCCGTTACCTGTGCTTGTGCTTGTGCGTGTGTGGCTCCCGTTACCTGTGCTTGTGCTGTGTGTGTGGCTCCCGTTACCTGTGCTTGTGCTTGTGCGTGTGTGGCTCCCGTTACCTGTGCTTGTGCTGTGTGTGGCTCCCGTTACCTGTGCTTGTGCTTGTGCGTGTGTGGCTCCCGTTACCTGTGCTTGTGCGTGTGTGGCTCCCGTTACCTGTGCTTGTGCTGTGTGTGTGTGGCTCCCGTTACCTGTGCTTGTGCTTGTGCGTGTGTGGCTCCCGTTACCTGTGCTTGTGTGTGTGTGGCTCCCGTTACCTGTGCTTGTGCTTGTGCGTGTGTGGCTCCCGTTACCTGTGCTTGTGCTTGCGTGTGTGGCTCCCGTTACCTGTGCTTGTGCTTGTGTGGCTCCCGTTACCTGTGCTTGTGCTTGTGCGTGTGTGGCTCCCGTTACCTGTGCTTGTGCGTGTGTGGCTCCCGTTACCTGTGCTTGTGCTTGTGTGTGTGGCTCCCGTTACCTGTGCTTGTGCTTGTGTGTGTGTGGCTCCCGTTACCTGTGCTTGTGCGTGTGTGGCTCCCGTTACCTGTGCTTGTGCTTGTGCGTGTGTGGCTCCCGTTACCTGTGCTTGTGCTTGTGTGTGTGTGGCTCCCGTTACCTGTGCTTGTGCTTGTGTGGCTCCCGTTACCTGTGCTTGTGCTTGTGTGGCTCCCGTTACCTGTGCTTGTGCTTGTGTGTGTGTGGCTCCCGTTACCTGTGCTTGTGCTTGTGTGGCTCCCGTTACCTGTGCTTGTGCTTGTGTGTGCTCCCGTTACCTGTGCTTGTGCTTGTGCTGTGTGGCTCCCGTTACCTGTGCTTGTGCTGTGTGTGTGGCTCCCGTTACCTGTGCTTGTGCTTGTGCGTGTGTGGCTCCCGTTACCTGTGCTTGTGCTTGTGTGTGTGTGGCTCCCGTTACCTGTGCTTGTGCTTGTGCTGTGTGGCTCCCGTTACCTGTGCTTGTGCGTGTGTGTGGCTCCCGTTACCTGTGCTTGTGCTTGTGCGTGTGTGGCTCCCGTTACCTGTGCTTGTGCTTGTGTGGCTCCCGTTACCTGTGCTTGTGCTTGTGTGTGTGTGGCTCCCGTTACCTGTGCTTGTGCTTGTGTGTGCTCCCGTTACCTGTGCTTGTGCTTGTGTGTGCTCCCGTTACCTGTGCTTGTGCTTGTGTGTGTGGCTCCCGTTACCTGTGCTTGTGCTTGTGTGTGTGTGGCTCCCGTTACCTGTGCTTGTGCTTGTGTGTGTGTGGCTCCCGTTACCTGTGCTTGTGCTGTGTGTGTGGCTCCCGTTACCTGTGCTTGTGCTTGTGCGTGTGTGGCTCCCGTTACCTGTGCTTGTGCTTGTGTGTGTGTGGCTCCCGTTACCTGTGCTTGTGCTTGTGTGTGTGTGGCTCCCGTTACCTGTGCTTGTGCGTGTGTGGCTCCCGTTACCTGTGCTTGTGCTTGTGCGTGTGTGGCTCCCGTTACCTGTGCTTGTGCTTGTGTGTGTGTGGCTCCCGTTACCTGTGCTTGTGCTTGTGCTTGTGTGGCTCCCGTTACCTGTGCTTGTGCGTGTGTGGCTCCCGTTACCTGTGCTTGTGCGTGTGTGGCTCCCGTTACCTGTGCTTGTGCGTGTGTGGCTCCCGTTACCTGTGCTTGTGCTTGTGCGTGTGTGGCTCCCGTTACCTGTGCTTGTGCTTGTGCGTGTGTGGCTCCCGTTACCTGTGCTTGTGCTTGTGTGTGGCTCCCGTTACCTGTGCTTGTGCTTGTGCGTGTGTGGCTCCCGTTACCTGTGCTTGTGCTTGTGCGTGTGTGGCTCCCGTTACCTGTGCTTGTGCGTGTGTGGCTCCCGTTACCTGTGCTTGTGCTTGTGTGGCTCCCGTTACCTGTGCTTGTGCTTGTGCGTGTGTGGCTCCCGTTACCTGTGCTTGTGCTTGTGTGGCTCCCGTTACCTGTGCTTGTGCTTGTGCGTGTGTGGCTCCCGTTACCTGTGCTTGTGCTTGTGCGTGTGGCTCCCGTTACCTGTGCTTGTGCTTGTGTGTGGCTCCCGTTACCTGTGCTTGTGCTTGTGCGTGTGTGGCTCCCGTTACCTGTGCTTGTGCGTGTGTGGCTCCCGTTACCTGTGCTTGTGCTTGTGCGTGTGTGGCTCCCGTTACCTGTGCTTGTGCTTGTGTGGCTCCCGTTACCTGTGCTTGTGCGTGTGTGGCTCCCGTTACCTGTGCTTGTGCTTGTGTGTGTGGCTCCCGTTACCTGTGCTTGTGCTTGTGCGTGTGTGGCTCCCGTTACCTGTGCTTGTGCTTGTGCGTGTGTGGCTCCCGTTACCTGTGCTTGTGCTTGTGTGTGTGGCTCCCGTTACCTGTGCTTGTGCTTGTGTGTGTGGCTCCCGTTACTGTGCTTGTGCTTGTGTGGCTCCCGTTACCTGTGCTTGTGCTTGTGTGTGTGTGGCTCCCGTTACCTGTGCTTGTGCTTGTGCGTGTGTGGCTCCCGTTACCTGTGCTTGTGCTTGTGTGTGTGTGGCTCCCGTTACCTGTGCTTGTGCTTGTGTGTGTGTGTGGCTCCCGTTACCTGTGCTTGTGCTTGTGTGTGTGTGGCTCCCGTTACCTGTGCTTGTGCTTGTGTGTGTGTGGCTCCCGTTACCTGTGCTTGTGCTGTGTGGCTCCCGTTACCTGTGCTTGTGCTTGTGTGTGTGTGGCTCCCGTTACCTGTGCTTGTGCTTGTGCGTGTGTGGCTCCCGTTACCTGTGCTTGTGCTTGTGCGTGTGTGGCTCCCGTTACCTGTGCTTGTGCTTGTGCGTGTGTGGCTCCCGTTACCTGTGCTTGTGCTTGTGTGTGTGGCTCCCGTTACCTGTGCTTGTGCTTGTGTGTGTGTGGCTCCCGTTACCTGTGCTTGTGCGTGTGTGGCTCCCGTTACCTGTGCTTGTGCTTGTGTGTGTGTGGCTCCCGTTACCTGTGCTTGTGCTTGTGTGGCTCCCGTTACCTGTGCTTGTGCTTGTGTGTGTGTGGCTCCCGTTACCTGTGCTTGTGCTTGTGTGTGTGTGGCTCCCGTTACCTGTGCTTGTGTGCGTGTGGCTCCCGTTACCTGTGCTTGTGCGTGTGTGGCTCCCGTTACCTGTGCTTGTGCTTGTGTGTGTGTGGCTCCCGTTACCTGTGCTTGTGCTTGTGTGGCTCCCGTTACCTGTGCTTGTGCTTGTGCGTGTGTGGCTCCCGTTACCTGTGCTTGTGCTTGTGCGTGTGTGGCTCCCGTTACCTGTGCTTGTGCGTGTGTGGCTCCCGTTACCTGTGCTTGTGCTTGTGCGTGTGTGGCTCCCGTTACCTGTGCTTGTGCTTGTGTTGTGTGGCTCCCGTTACCTGTGCTTGTGCGTGTGTGGCTCCCGTTACCTGTGCTTGTGTGTGTGGCTCCCGTTACCTGTGCTTGTGCTTGTGCGTGTGTGGCTCCCGTTACCTGTGCTTGTGCGTGTGTGGCTCCCGTTACCTGTGCTTGTGTGTGTGTGGCTCCCGTTACCTGTGCTTGTGCTTGTGCGTGTGTGGCTCCCGTTACCTGTGCTTGTGCGTGTGTGTGGCTCCCGTTACCTGTGCTTGTGCGTGTGTGGCTCCCGTTACCTGTGCTTGTGCGTGTGTGGCTCCCGTTACCTGTGCTTGTGCGTGTGTGGCTCCCGTTACCTGTGCTTGTGCTTGTGCGTGTGTGGCTCCCGTTACCTGTGCTTGTGCTTGTGCTGTGTGGCTCCCGTTACCTGTGCTTGTGCTTGTGTGGCTCCCGTTACCTGTGCTTGTGCTTGTGCGTGTGTGGCTCCCGTTACCTGTGCTTGTGCTTGTGTGGCTCCCGTTACCTGTGCTTGTGCTTGTGCTGTGTGGCTCCCGTTACCTGTGCTTGTGCTTGTGCGTGTGTGGCTCCCGTTACCTGTGCTTGTGCGTGTGTGGCTCCCGTTACCTGTGCTTGTGCTTGTGCTGTGTGGCTCCCGTTACCTGTGCTTGTGCGTGTGTGGCTCCCGTTACCTGTGCTTGTGCTTGTGCGTGTGTGGCTCCCGTTACCTGTGCTTGTGCTTGTGCGTGTGTGGCTCCCGTTACCTGTGCTTGTGCTTGTGTGTGTGTGGCTCCCGTTACCTGTGCTTGTGCTTGTGTGTGTGTGGCTCCCGTTACCTGTGCTTGTGCTTGTGCGTGTGTGGCTCCCGTTACCTGTGCTTGTGCTTGTGCGTGTGTGGCTCCCGTTACCTGTGCTTGTGCTTGTGCGTGTGTGGCTCCCGTTACCTGTGCTTGTGCTTGTGTGTGTGGCTCCCGTTACCTGTGCTTGTGCGTGTGTGGCTCCCGTTACCTGTGCTTGTGCTTGTGTGGCTCCCGTTACCTGTGCTTGTGCTTGTGCGTGTGTGGCTCCCGTTACCTGTGCTTGTGCTTGTGCGTGTGTGGCTCCCGTTACCTGTGCTTGTGCTTGTGTGTGTGGCTCCCGTTACCTGTGCTTGTGCTTGTGCGTGTGTGGCTCCCGTTACCTGTGCTTGTGCTTGTGTGGCTCCCGTTACCTGTGCTTGTGCTTGTGCTGTGTGGCTCCCGTTACCTGTGCTTGTGCTTGTGCGTGTGTGGCTCCCGTTACCTGTGCTTGTGCTTGTGTGTGCTCCCGTTACCTGTGCTTGTGCTTGTGCGTGTGTGGCTCCCGTTACCTGTGCTTGTGCTTGTGTGTGTGTGGCTCCCGTTACCTGTGCTTGTGCTTGTGCGTGTGTGGCTCCCGTTACCTGTGCTTGTGCTTGTGCGTGTGTGGCTCCCGTTACCTGTGCTTGTGCTTGTGTGTGTGTGGCTCCCGTTACCTGTGCTTGTGCGTGTGTGGCTCCCGTTACCTGTGCTTGTGCTTGTGTGTGTGTGGCTCCCGTTACCTGTGCTTGTGCGTGTGTGGCTCCCGTTACCTGTGCTTGTGCTTGTGTGTGTGTGGCTCCCGTTACCTGTGCTTGTGCTTGTGTGTGTGTGGCTCCCGTTACCTGTGCTTGTGCGTGTGTGGCTCCCGTTACCTGTGCTTGTGCTTGTGTGTGTGTGGCTCCCGTTACCTGTGCTTGTGCTGTGTGTGGCTCCCGTTACCTGTGCTTGTGCTTGTGTGGCTCCCGTTACCTGTGCTTGTGCTTGTGTGTGTGGCTCCCGTTACCTGTGCTGTGTGTGTGTGGCTCCCGTTACCTGTGCTTGTGCTTGTGCGTGTGTGGCTCCCGTTACCTGTGCTTGTGCTTGTGTGTGTGTGGCTCCCGTTACCTGTGCTTGTGCTTGTGTGTGTGGCTCCCGTTACCTGTGCTTGTGCTTGTGCGTGTGTGGCTCCCGTTACCTGTGCTTGTGCTTGTGTGTGTGTGGCTCCCGTTACCTGTGCTTGTGCTTGTGTGTGTGTGGCTCCCGTTACCTGTGCTTGTGTGTGTGTGGCTCCCGTTACCTGTGCTTGTGCTTGTGCGTGTGTGGCTCCCGTTACCTGTGCTTGTGCTTGTGTGGCTCCCGTTACCTGTGCTTGTGCTTGTGTGTGTGTGGCTCCCGTTACCTGTGCTTGTGCGTGTGTGGCTCCCGTTACCTGTGCTTGTGCTTGTGTGGCTCCCGTTACCTGTGCTTGTGCTTGTGTGGCTCCCGTTACCTGTGCTTGTGCGTGTGTGGCTCCCGTTACCTGTGCTTGTGCGTGTGTGGCTCCCGTTACCTGTGCTTGTGTGTGTGTGGCTCCCGTTACCTGTGCTTGTGCTTGTGCGTGTGTGGCTCCCGTTACCTGTGCTTGTGCTTGTGTGTGTGTGGCTCCCGTTACCTGTGCTTGTGCTTGTGTGTGTGTGGCTCCCGTTACCTGTGCTTGTGCTTGTGTGTGTGGCTCCCGTTACCTGTGCTTGTGCTTGTGCGTGTGTGGCTCCCGTTACCTGTGCTTGTGCTTGTGCGTGTGTGGCTCCCGTTACCTGTGCTTGTGCTTGTGTGTGTGTGGCTCCCGTTACCTGTGCTTGTGCTTGTGCTTGTGCTTGTGCGTGTGTGGCTCCCGTTACCTGTGCTTGTGCTTGTGTGTGTGTGGCTCCCGTTACCTGTGCTTGTGCTTGTGCGTGTGTGGCTCCCGTTACCTGTGCTTGTGCTTGTGCGTGTGTGGCTCCCGTTACCTGTGCTTGTGCTTGTGCGTGTGTGGCTCCCGTTACCTGTGCTTGTGCTTGTGTGTGTGTGGCTCCCGTTACCTGTGCTTGTGCTGTGTGTGTGTGGCTCCCGTTACCTGTGCTTGTGCTTGTGTGTGTGTGGCTCCCGTTACCTGTGCTTGTGCTTGTGTGTGGCTCCCGTTACCTGTGCTTGTGCTTGTGCGTGTGGCTCCCGTTACCTGTGCTTGTGCTTGTGCGTGTGTGGCTCCCGTTACCTGTGCTTGTGCTTGTGCGTGTGTGGCTCCCGTTACCTGTGCTTGTGCGTGTGTGTGTGGCTCCCGTTACCTGTGCTTGTGCTTGTGCGTGTGTGGCTCCCGTTACCTGTGCTTGTGCGTGTGTGGCTCCCGTTACCTGTGCTTGTGCGTGTGTGGCTCCCGTTACCTGTGCTTGTGCTTGTGCGTGTGTGGCTCCCGTTACCTGTGCTTGTGCTTGTGCGTGTGTGGCTCCCGTTACCTGTGCTTGTGCTTGTGTGGCTCCCGTTACCTGTGCTTGTGCTTGTGTGGCTCCCGTTACCTGTGCTTGTGCTTGTGTGTGTGGCTCCCGTTACCTGTGCTTGTGCTTGTGTGGCTCCCGTTACCTGTGCTTGTGCTTGTGTGTGTGGCTCCCGTTACCTGTGCTTGTGCGTGTGTGGCTCCCGTTACCTGTGCTTGTGCTTGTGCGTGTGTGGCTCCCGTTACCTGTGCTTGTGCTTGTGTGTGTGTGGCTCCCGTTACCTGTGCTTGTGCTTGTGTGTGTGGCTCCCGTTACCTGTGCTTGTGCTTGTGTGTGTGGCTCCCGTTACCTGTGCTTGTGCTTGTGCGTGTGTGGCTCCCGTTACCTGTGCTTGTGCTTGTGCGTGTGTGGCTCCCGTTACCTGTGCTTGTGCTTGTGCGTGTGTGGCTCCCGTTACCTGTGCTTGTGCGTGTGTGGCTCCCGTTACCTGTGCTTGTGCTTGTGTGTGTGGCTCCCGTTACCTGTGCTTGTGCGTGTGTGGCTCCCGTTACCTGTGCTTGTGCTTGTGCGTGTGTGGCTCCCGTTACCTGTGCTTGTGCTGTGTGTGTGGCTCCCGTTACCTGTGCTTGTGCTTGTGTGTGGCTCCCGTTACCTGTGCTTGTGCTTGTGCGTGTGTGGCTCCCGTTACCTGTGCTTGTGCGTGTGTGGCTCCCGTTACCTGTGCTTGTGCTGTGTGTGTGGCTCCCGTTACCTGTGCTTGTGCTGTGTGTGGCTCCCGTTACCTGTGCTTGTGCTTGTGTGGCTCCCGTTACCTGTGCTTGTGCTTGTGCTGTGTGGCTCCCGTTACCTGTGCTTGTGCGTGTGTGGCTCCCGTTACCTGTGCTTGTGCTTGTGTGTGTGTGGCTCCCGTTACCTGTGCTTGTGCGTGTGTGGCTCCCGTTACCTGTGCTTGTGCTTGTGCGTGTGTGGCTCCCGTTACCTGTGCTTGTGCGTGTGTGGCTCCCGTTACCTGTGCTTGTGCTTGTGTGTGTGGCTCCCGTTACCTGTGCTTGTGCGTGTGTGGCTCCCGTTACCTGTGCTTGTGCTTGTGCGTGTGTGGCTCCCGTTACCTGTGCTTGTGCGTGTGTGGCTCCCGTTACCTGTGCTTGTGCTTGTGTGTGTGGCTCCCGTTACCTGTGCTTGTGCTTGTGCGTGTGTGGCTCCCGTTACCTGTGCTTGTGCTTGTGCGTGTGTGGCTCCCGTTACCTGTGCTTGTGCTTGTGCGTGTGTGGCTCCCGTTACCTGTGCTTGTGCTTGTGTGTGTGTGGCTCCCGTTACCTGTGCTTGTGCTGTGCGTGTGTGGCTCCCGTTACCTGTGCTTGTGCTGTGTGTGTGGCTCCCGTTACCTGTGCTTGTGCTTGTGCGTGTGTGGCTCCCGTTACCTGTGCTTGTGCTTGTGCGTGTGTGGCTCCCGTTACCTGTGCTTGTGCTTGTGCGTGTGTGGCTCCCGTTACCTGTGCTTGTGCGTGTGTGGCTCCCGTTACCTGTGCTTGTGCTTGTGTGTGTGGCTCCCGTTACCTGTGCTTGTGCGTGTGTGGCTCCCGTTACCTGTGCTTGTGCTTGTGCGTGTGTGGCTCCCGTTACCTGTGCTTGTGCTTGTGTGGCTCCCGTTACCTGTGCTTGTGCTTGTGTGTGTGGCTCCCGTTACCTGTGCTTGTGCTTGTGCGTGTGTGGCTCCCGTTACCTGTGCTTGTGCTGTGTGTGTGTGGCTCCCGTTACCTGTGCTTGTGCTTGTGTGGCTCCCGTTACCTGTGCTTGTGCTTGTGCGTGTGTGGCTCCCGTTACCTGTGCTTGTGCTTGTGTGTGTGGCTCCCGTTACCTGTGCTTGTGCGTGTGTGGCTCCCGTTACCTGTGCTTGTGCTTGTGCGTGTGTGGCTCCCGTTACCTGTGCTTGTGCTTGTGTGGCTCCCGTTACCTGTGCTTGTGCTTGTGTGTGTGGCTCCCGTTACCTGTGCTTGTGCTTGTGTGTGTGGCTCCCGTTACCTGTGCTTGTGCGTGTGTGGCTCCCGTTACCTGTGCTTGTGCTTGTGTGTGTGGCTCCCGTTACCTGTGCTTGTGCTTGTGCGTGTGTGGCTCCCGTTACCTGTGCTTGTGCTTGTGTGTGTGTGGCTCCCGTTACCTGTGCTTGTGCTTGTGTGGCTCCCGTTACCTGTGCTTGTGCTGTGTGTGGCTCCCGTTACCTGTGCTTGTGCGTGTGTGGCTCCCGTTACCTGTGCTTGTGCTTGTGTGTGTGGCTCCCGTTACCTGTGCTTGTGCTTGTGTGTGTGGCTCCCGTTACCTGTGCTTGTGCTTGTGTGTGTGTGGCTCCCGTTACCTGTGCTTGTGCTTGTGTGTGTGTGGCTCCCGTTACCTGTGCTTGTGCTTGTGTGTGTGTGGCTCCCGTTACCTGTGCTTGTGCTTGTGTGTGTGGCTCCCGTTACCTGTGCTTGTGCTTGTGTGGCTCCCGTTACCTGTGCTTGTGCTTGTGCGTGTGTGGCTCCCGTTACCTGTGCTTGTGCTTGTGCGTGTGTGGCTCCCGTTACCTGTGCTTGTGCTTGTGTGTGTGGCTCCCGTTACCTGTGCTTGTGCTTGTGTGTGTGTGGCTCCCGTTACCTGTGCTTGTGCTTGTGTGGCTCCCGTTACCTGTGCTTGTGCTTGTGCGTGTGTGGCTCCCGTT
This sequence comes from Mesostigma viride, assembly GCA_009746045.1. Classification (NCBI taxonomy): domain Eukaryota; kingdom Viridiplantae; phylum Streptophyta; class Mesostigmatophyceae; order Mesostigmatales; family Mesostigmataceae; genus Mesostigma; species Mesostigma viride. Next base: position 1,461,325 of record RPFO01000648.1, on the reverse strand, counting down.
ACCTGTGCTTGTGCGTGTGTGGCTCCCGTTACCTGTGCTTGTGCTTGTGTGTGTGGCTCCCGTTACCTGTGCTTGTGCTTGTGTGTGGCTCCCGTTACCTGTGCTTGTGCGTGTGTGGCTCCCGTTACCTGTGCTTGTGCTTGTGCGTGTGTGGCTCCCGTTACCTGTGCTTGTGCGTGTGTGGCTCCCGTTACCTGTGCTTGTGCTTGTGCGTGTGTGGCTCCCGTTACCTGTGCTTGTGCTTGTGTGTGTGTGGCTCCCGTTACCTGTGCTTGTGCTTGTGCGTGTGTGGCTCCCGTTACCTGTGCTTGTGCTTGTGTGTGTGTGGCTCCCGTTACCTGTGCTTGTGCTTGTGTGTGTGTGGCTCCCGTTACCTGTGCTTGTGCGTGTGTGGCTCCCGTTACCTGTGCTTGTGCTTGTGCGTGTGTGGCTCCCGTTACCTGTGCTTGTGCGTGTGTGGCTCCCGTTACCTGTGCTTGTGCTTGTGCGTGTGTGGCTCCCGTTACCTGTGCTTGTGCTTGTGTGTGTGGCTCCCGTTACCTGTGCTTGTGCTTGTGTGTGTGGCTCCCGTTACCTGTGCTTGTGCGTGTGTGGCTCCCGTTACCTGTGCTTGTGCTTGTGTGTGTGGCTCCCGTTACCTGTGCTTGTGCTTGTGTGGCTCCCGTTACCTGTGCTTGTGCTGTGTGTGGCTCCCGTTACCTGTGCTTGTGCGTGTGTGGCTCCCGTTACCTGTGCTTGTGCTTGTGTGTGTGTGGCTCCCGTTACCTGTGCTTGTGTTGTGTGTGGCTCCCGTTACCTGTGCTTGTGCTTGTGTGTGTGTGGCTCCCGTTACCTGTGCTTGTGCTTGTGTGTGTGTGGCTCCCGTTACCTGTGCTTGTGCGTGTGTGGCTCCCGTTACCTGTGCTTGTGCTTGTGTGTGTGTGGCTCCCGTTACCTGTGCTTGTGTGTGTGTGGCTCCCGTTACCTGTGCTTGTGCTTGTGCGTGTGTGGCTCCCGTTACCTGTGCTTGTGCTTGTGCTTGTGTGGCTCCCGTTACCTGTGCTTGTGCTTGTGCGTGTGTGGCTCCCGTTACCTGTGCTTGTGCTTGTGTGTGGCTCCCGTTACCTGTGCTTGTGCTTGTGTGTGTGTGGCTCCCGTTACCTGTGCTTGTGCTTGTGTGTGTGTGGCTCCCGTTACCTGTGCTTGTGTGTGTGTGGCTCCCGTTACCTGTGCTTGTGCTTGTGTGTGGCTCCCGTTACCTGTGCTTGTGCGTGTGTGGCTCCCGTTACCTGTGCTTGTGCGTGTGTGTGTGGCTCCCGTTACCTGTGCTTGTGCGTGTGTGTGCTCCCGTTACCTGTGCTTGTGCTTGTGCGTGTGTGGCTCCCGTTACCTGTGCTTGTGCTTGTGTGTGGCTCCCGTTACCTGTGCTTGTGCTTGTGTGTGTGTGGCTCCCGTTACCTGTGCTTGTGCTGTGTGTGGCTCCCGTTACCTGTGCTTGTGCTTGTGTGGCTCCCGTTACCTGTGCTTGTGCTTGTGCGTGTGTGGCTCCCGTTACCTGTGCTTGTGCTTGTGCGTGTGTGGCTCCCGTTACCTGTGCTTGTGCTTGTGCGTGTGTGGCTCCCGTTACCTGTGCTTGTGCTTGTGTGTGTGGCTCCCGTTACCTGTGCTTGTGCTTGTGCTGTGTGGCTCCCGTTACCTGTGCTTGTGCGTGTGTGGCTCCCGTTACCTGTGCTTGTGCTTGTGCGTGTGTGGCTCCCGTTACCTGTGCTTGTGCTTGTGTGGCTCCCGTTACCTGTGCTTGTGTGTGTGTGGCTCCCGTTACCTGTGCTTGTGCTTGTGTGTGTGTGGCTCCCGTTACCTGTGCTTATGCGAGTGTGGCTCCCGTTACTTGTGCTTGTGCGTGTGTGGCTCCCGTTACCTGTGCTTGTGTGTGTGTGGCTCCCGTTACCTGTGCTTGTGCTTGTGCGTGTGTGGCTCCCGTTACCTGTGCTTGTGCGTGTGTGGCTCCCGTTACCTGTGCTTGTGCTTGTGTGGCTCCCGTTACCTGTGCTTGTGCTTGTGCGTGTGTGGCTCCCGTTACCTGTGCTTGTGCTTGTGTGTGTGTGGCTCCCGTTACCTGTGCTTGTGCTGTGTGTGGCTCCCGTTACCTGTGCTTGTGCTTGTGTGTGTGTGGCTCCCGTTACCTGTGCTTGTGCTGTGTGTGGCTCCCGTTACCTGTGCTTGTGCTGTGTGTGGCTCCCGTTACCTGTGCTTGTGCTTGTGCGTGTGTGGCTCCCGTTACCTGTGCTTGTGCGTGTGTGGCTCCCGTTACCTGTGCTTGTGCTTGTGTGTGTGTGGCTCCCGTTACCTGTGCTTGTGCTTGTGTGTGCTCCCGTTACCTGTGCTTGTGCTTGTGTGTGTGGCTCCCGTTACCTGTGCTTGTGCTTGTGCGTGTGTGGCTCCCGTTACCTGTGCTTGTGCTTGTGCGTGTGTGGCTCCCGTTACCTGTGCTTGTGCTTGTGCGTGTGTGGCTCCCGTTACCTGTGCTTGTGCGTGTGTGGCTCCCGTTACCTGTGCTTGTGCTTGTGTGTGTGTGGCTCCCGTTACCTGTGCTTGTGCTTGTGCGTGTGTGGCTCCCGTTACCTGTGCTTGTGCTTGTGCGTGTGTGGCTCCCGTTACCTGTGCTTGTGCTGTGTGTGTGTGGCTCCCGTTACCTGTGCTTGTGCTTGTGTGTGTGTGGCTCCCGTTACCTGTGCTTGTGCTTGTGCGTGTGTGGCTCCCGTTACCTGTGCTTGTGCTGTGTGTGTGGCTCCCGTTACCTGTGCTTGTGCTTGTGTGTGTGTGGCTCCCGTTACCTGTGCTTGTGCTTGTGCGTGTGTGGCTCCCGTTACCTGTGCTTGTGCGTGTGTGGCTCCCGTTACCTGTGCTTGTGCGTGTGTGGCTCCCGTTACCTGTGCTTGTGCTTGTGCGTGTGTGGCTCCCGTTACCTGTGCTTGTGCTTGTGCGTGTGTGGCTCCCGTTACCTGTGCTTGTGCTGTGTGTGTGCTCCCGTTACCTGTGCTTGTGCTTGTGTGTGTGGCTCCCGTTACCTGTGCTTGTGCTTGTGCGTGTGTGGCTCCCGTTACCTGTGCTTGTGCTGTGTGTGTGTGGCTCCCGTTACCTGTGCTTGTGCTTGTGTGTGTGGCTCCCGTTACCTGTGCTTGTGCTTGTGTGTGTGTGGCTCCCGTTACCTGTGCTTGTGCTTGTGCGTGTGTGGCTCCCGTTACCTGTGCTTGTGCTGTGTGTGTGGCTCCCGTTACCTGTGCTTGTGCTTGTGTGTGTGCTCCCGTTACCTGTGCTTGTGCTTGTGTGTGTGTGGCTCCCGTTACCTGTGCTTGTGCTTGTGTGTGTGTGGCTCCCGTTACCTGTGCTTGTGCTTGTGTGTGTGGCTCCCGTTACCTGTGCTTGTGCTTGTGTGGCTCCCGTTACCTGTGCTTGTGCTTGTGCGTGTGTGGCTCCCGTTACCTGTGCTTGTGCTTGTGCGTGTGTGGCTCCCGTTACCTGTGCTTGTGCTTGTGTGTGTGTGGCTCCCGTTACCTGTGCTTGTGCTTGTGTGTGTGGCTCCCGTTACCTGTGCTTGTGCTTGTGTGTGTGTGGCTCCCGTTACCTGTGCTTGTGCTTGTGTGGCTCCCGTTACCTGTGCTTGTGCTTGTGCGTGTGTGGCTCCCGTTACCTGTGCTTGTGCGTGTGTGGCTCCCGTTACCTGTGCTTGTGCTTGTGTGTGTGGCTCCCGTTACCTGTGCTTGTGCGTGTGTGGCTCCCGTTACCTGTGCTTGTGCTGTGTGTGGCTCCCGTTACCTGTGCTTGTGCTTGTGTGTGTGTGGCTCCCGTTACCTGTGCTTGTGCTTGTGCGTGTGTGGCTCCCGTTACCTGTGCTTGTGCGTGTGTGGCTCCCGTTACCTGTGCTTGTGCTTGTGCGTGTGTGGCTCCCGTTACCTGTGCTTGTGCTTGTGTGTGTGGCTCCCGTTACCTGTGCTTGTGCGTGTGTGGCTCCCGTTACCTGTGCTTGTGCTTGTGCGTGTGTGGCTCCCGTTACCTGTGCTTGTGCTTGTGCGTGTGTGGCTCCCGTTACCTGTGCTTGTGCTTGTGTGTGTGTGGCTCCCGTTACCTGTGCTTGTGCTTGTGTGTGTGTGGCTCCCGTTACCTGTGCTTGTGCGTGTGTGGCTCCCGTTACCTGTGCTTGTGCTTGTGTGTGTGTGGCTCCCGTTACCTGTGCTTGTGCTTGTGCGTGTGGCTCCCGTTACCTGTGCTTGTGCGTGTGTGGCTCCCGTTACCTGTGCTTGTGCTTGTGCGTGTGTGGCTCCCGTTACCTGTGCTTGTGCTTGTGTGTGTGTGGCTCCCGTTACCTGTGCTTGTGCTGTGTGTGGCTCCCGTTACCTGTGCTTGTGCTTGTGTGGCTCCCGTTACCTGTGCTTGTGCTTGTGTGTGCTCCCGTTACCTGTGCTTGTGCTTGTGTGGCTCCCGTTACCTGTGCTTGTGCTTGTGTGTGGCTCCCGTTACCTGTGCTTGTGCGTGTGTGGCTCCCGTTACCTGTGCTTGTGCTTGTGCGTGTGTGGCTCCCGTTACCTGTGCTTGTGCTTGTGCGTGTGTGGCTCCCGTTACCTGTGCTTGTGCTTGTGTGGCTCCCGTTACCTGTGCTTGTGTGTGTGTGGCTCCCGTTACCTGTGCTTGTGCGTGTGTGTGCTCCCGTTACCTGTGCTTGTGCTTGTGGTGGCTCCCGTTACCTGTGCTTGTGCTTGTGCGTGTGTGGCTCCCGTTACCTGTGCTTGTGCTTGTGCGTGTGTGGCTCCCGTTACCTGTGCTTGTGCTTGTGCGTGTGTGGCTCCCGTTACCTGTGCTTGTGCTTGTGCGTGTGTGGCTCCCGTTACCTGTGCTTGTGCTTGTGTGTGTGGCTCCCGTTACCTGTGCTTGTGCTGTGCGTGTGTGGCTCCCGTTACCTGTGCTTGTGCTTGTGCGTGTGTGGCTCCCGTTACCTGTGCTTGTGCTTGTGTGTGTGTGGCTCCCGTTACCTGTGCTTGTGCTGTGTGTGGCTCCCGTTACCTGTGCTTGTGCTGTGTGTGGCTCCCGTTACCTGTGCTTGTGCTTGTGCGTGTGTGGCTCCCGTTACCTGTGCTTGTGCTTGTGCGTGTGTGGCTCCCGTTACCTGTGCTTGTGCTTGTGCGTGTGTGGCTCCCGTTACCTGTGCTTGTGCTTGTGTGTGTGGCTCCCGTTACCTGTGCTTGTGCTGTGTGTGGCTCCCGTTACCTGTGCTTGTGCTTGTGTGTGTGTGGCTCCCGTTACCTGTGCTTGTGCTTGTGTGTGTGTGGCTCCCGTTACCTGTGCTTGTGCTTGTGCGTGTGTGGCTCCCGTTACCTGTGCTTGTGCTTGTGCGTGTGTGGCTCCCGTTACCTGTGCTTGTGCTTGTGTGTGTGTGGCTCCCGTTACCTGTGCTTGTGCTTGTGCGTGTGTGGCTCCCGTTACCTGTGCTTGTGCTGTGTGTGTGGCTCCCGTTACCTGTGCTTGTGCGTGTGTGGCTCCCGTTACCTGTGCTTGTGCTTGTGCGTGTGTGGCTCCCGTTACCTGTGCTTGTGCTTGTGTGTGTGTGGCTCCCGTTACCTGTGCTTGTGCTTGTGTGTGTGGCTCCCGTTACCTGTGCTTGTGCTTGTGTGTGTGGCTCCCGTTACCTGTGCTTGTGCGTGTGTGTGCTCCCGTTACCTGTGCTTGTGCTTGTGCGTGTGTGGCTCCCGTTACCTGTGCTTGTGCGTGTGTGGCTCCCGTTACCTGTGCTTGTGCTGTGTGTGTGGCTCCCGTTACCTGTGCTTGTGCTGTGTGTGGCTCCCGTTACCTGTGCTTGTGCTTGTGCGTGTGTGGCTCCCGTTACCTGTGCTTGTGCTTGTGTGTGTGTGGCTCCCGTTACCTGTGCTTGTGCTTGTGCGTGTGTGGCTCCCGTTACCTGTGCTTGTGCTTGTGTGTGTGTGGCTCCCGTTACCTGTGCTTGTGCGTGTGTGGCTCCCGTTACCTGTGCTTGTGCTTGTGCGTGTGTGGCTCCCGTTACCTGTGCTTGTGCGTGTGTGGCTCCCGTTACCTGTGCTTGTGCTTGTGCGTGTGTGGCTCCCGTTACCTGTGCTTGTGCTTGTGCGTGTGTGGCTCCCGTTACCTGTGCTTGTGCTTGTGTGTGTGTGGCTCCCGTTACCTGTGCTTGTGCTTGTGCTGTGTGGCTCCCGTTACCTGTGCTTGTGCTTGTGCTGTGTGGCTCCCGTTACCTGTGCTTGTGCTTGTGTGTGTGTGGCTCCCGTTACCTGTGCTTGTGCTTGTGCGTGTGTGGCTCCCGTTACCTGTGCTTGTGCTTGTGTGTGGCTCCCGTTACCTGTGCTTGTGCTTGTGTGTGTGTGGCTCCCGTTACCTGTGCTTGTGCTTGTGTGTGTGGCTCCCGTTACCTGTGCTTGTGCTTGTGTGTGTGGCTCCCGTTACCTGTGCTTGTGCTTGTGCGTGTGTGGCTCCCGTTACCTGTGCTTGTGCGTGTGTGGCTCCCGTTACCTGTGCTTGTGTGTGTGTGGCTCCCGTTACCTGTGCTTGTGCGTGTGGCTCCCGTTACCTGTGCTTGTGCTTGTGTGTGGCTCCCGTTACCTGTGCTTGTGCTTGTGTGGCTCCCGTTACCTGTGCTTGTGCGTGTGTGGCTCCCGTTACCTGTGCTTGTGCGTGTGTGGCTCCCGTTACCTGTGCTTGTGCTTGTGCGTGTGTGGCTCCCGTTACCTGTGCTTGTGCTTGTGCGTGTGTGGCTCCCGTTACCTGTGCTTGTGCGTGTGTGGCTCCCGTTACCTGTGCTTGTGCTTGTGTGTGTGGCTCCCGTTACCTGTGCTTGTGCTTGTGCGTGTGTGGCTCCCGTTACCTGTGCTTGTGCTTGTGTGGCTCCCGTTACCTGTGCTTGTGCTTGTGCGTGTGTGGCTCCCGTTACCTGTGCTTGTGCTTGTGTGTGTGTGGCTCCCGTTACCTGTGCTTGTGCTTGTGCGTGTGTGGCTCCCGTTACCTGTGCTTGTGCTTGTGCGTGTGTGGCTCCCGTTACCTGTGCTTGTGCTTGTGTGTGTGTGGCTCCCGTTACCTGTGCTTGTGCTTGTGCGTGTGTGGCTCCCGTTACCTGTGCTTGTGCGTGTGTGGCTCCCGTTACCTGTGCTTGTGCTTGTGCGTGTGTGGCTCCCGTTACCTGTGCTTGTGCTTGTGTGTGTGTGGCTCCCGTTACCTGTGCTTGTGCGTGTGTGGCTCCCGTTACCTGTGCTTGTGCTTGTGCGTGTGTGGCTCCCGTTACCTGTGCTTGTGCTTGTGTGTGTGGCTCCCGTTACCTGTGCTTGTGCTTGTGTGTGTGTGGCTCCCGTTACCTGTGCTTGTGCGTGTGTGGCTCCCGTTACCTGTGCTTGTGCTTGTGCGTGTGTGGCTCCCGTTACCTGTGCTTGTGCGTGTGTGGCTCCCGTTACCTGTGCTTGTGCTTGTGTGTGTGTGGCTCCCGTTACCTGTGCTTGTGCGTGTGTGGCTCCCGTTACCTGTGCTTGTGCTTGTGTGTGTGTGGCTCCCGTTACCTGTGCTTGTGCGTGTGTGGCTCCCGTTACCTGTGCTTGTGCTTGTGTGTGTGTGGCTCCCGTTACCTGTGCTTGTGCTTGTGTGGCTCCCGTTACCTGTGCTTGTGCTTGTGTGTGTGTGGCTCCCGTTACCTGTGCTTGTGCTTGTGTGGCTCCCGTTACCTGTGCTTGTGCTTGTGTGGCTCCCGTTACCTGTGCTTGTGCTTGTGTGTGTGGCTCCCGTTACCTGTGCTTGTGCTTGTGTGTGTGTGGCTCCCGTTACCTGTGCTTGTGCTTGTGCGTGTGTGGCTCCCGTTACCTGTGCTTGTGCTTGTGTGTGTGTGGCTCCCGTTACCTGTGCTTGTGCTTGTGTGTGTGGCTCCCGTTACCTGTGCTTGTGCTGTGTGTGTGGCTCCCGTTACCTGTGCTTGTGCTTGTGCGTGTGTGGCTCCCGTTACCTGTGCTTGTGCTTGTGCGTGTGTGGCTCCCGTTACCTGTGCTTGTGCTTGTGCGTGTGTGGCTCCCGTTACCTGTGCTTGTGCTTGTGCTGTGTGGCTCCCGTTACCTGTGCTTGTGCGTGTGTGTGTGGCTCCCGTTACCTGTGCTTGTGCTTGTGCGTGTGTGGCTCCCGTTACCTGTGCTTGTGCTTGTGTGTGTGTGGCTCCCGTTACCTGTGCTTGTGCTTGTGCGTGTGTGGCTCCCGTTACCTGTGCTTGTGCTTGTGTGTGTGTGGCTCCCGTTACCTGTGCTTGTGCTGTGTGTGTGGCTCCCGTTACCTGTGCTTGTGCTTGTGTGGCTCCCGTTACCTGTGCTTGTGCTTGTGTGTGTGTGGCTCCCGTTACCTGTGCTTGTGCTTGTGCGTGTGTGGCTCCCGTTACCTGTGCTTGTGCTTGTGCGTGTGTGGCTCCCGTTACCTGTGCTTGTGCGTGTGTGGCTCCCGTTACCTGTGCTTGTGCTTGTGCGTGTGTGGCTCCCGTTACCTGTGCTTGTGCTTGTGTGTGTGGCTCCCGTTACCTGTGCTTGTGCTTGTGTGGCTCCCGTTACCTGTGCTGTGTGCGTGTGTGGCTCCCGTTACCTGTGCTTGTGCTTGTGTGTGTGTGGCTCCCGTTACCTGTGCTTGTGCTTGTGTGTGTGTGGCTCCCGTTACCTGTGCTTGTGCTGTGTGTGTGTGGCTCCCGTTACCTGTGCTTGTGCTTGTGCGTGTGTGGCTCCCGTTACCTGTGCTTGTGCTTGTGCGTGTGTGGCTCCCGTTACCTGTGCTTGTGCTTGTGCGTGTGTGGCTCCCGTTACCTGTGCTTGTGCTTGTGCGTGTGTGGCTCCCGTTACCTGTGCTTGTGCGTGTGTGGCTCCCGTTACCTGTGCTTGTGCTTGTGCGTGTGTGGCTCCCGTTACCTGTGCTTGTGCTTGTGTGTGTGTGGCTCCCGTTACCTGTGCTTGTGCTTGTGTGGCTCCCGTTACCTGTGCTTGTGCGTGTGTGGCTCCCGTTACCTGTGCTTGTGCGTGTGTGGCTCCCGTTACCTGTGCTTGTGCTTGTGTGGCTCCCGTTACCTGTGCTTGTGCTTGTGTGTGTGTGGCTCCCGTTACCTGTGCTTGTGCTTGTGTGTGTGTGGCTCCCGTTACCTGTGCTTGTGCTTGTGCGTGTGTGGCTCCCGTTACCTGTGCTTGTGCTTGTGCGTGTGTGGCTCCCGTTACCTGTGCTTGTGCTTGTGTGTGTGTGGCTCCCGTTACCTGTGCTTGTGCTTGTGTGTGTGGCTCCCGTTACCTGTGCTTGTGCTTGTGCGTGTGTGGCTCCCGTTACCTGTGCTTGTGCTTGTGCGTGTGTGGCTCCCGTTACCTGTGCTTGTGCGTGTGTGGCTCCCGTTACCTGTGCTTGTGCTTGTGCGTGTGTGGCTCCCGTTACCTGTGCTTGTGCTTGTGCGTGTGTGGCTCCCGTTACCTGTGCTTGTGCTTGTGCGTGTGTGGCTCCCGTTACCTGTGCTTGTGCTTGTGCGTGTGTGGCTCCCGTTACCTGTGCTTGTGCTTGTGCGTGTGTGGCTCCCGTTACCTGTGCTTGTGCTGTGTGTGGCTCCCGTTACCTGTGCTTGTGCTTGTGTGGCTCCCGTTACCTGTGCTTGTGCTTGTGTGTGTGTGTGCTCCCGTTACCTGTGCTTGTGCTTGTGTGTGTGTGGCTCCCGTTACCTGTGCTTGTGCTTGTGCGTGTGGCTCCCGTTACCTGTGCTTGTGCTTGTGCGTGTGTGGCTCCCGTTACCTGTGCTTGTGCTTGTGTGTGTGGCTCCCGTTACCTGTGCTTGTGCTTGTGCGTGTGTGGCTCCCGTTACCTGTGCTTGTGCTTGTGTGTGTGTGGCTCCCGTTACCTGTGCTTGTGCTGTGTGTGGCTCCCGTTACCTGTGCTTGTGCTTGTGCGTGTGTGGCTCCCGTTACCTGTGCTTGTGCGTGTGTGGCTCCCGTTACCTGTGCTTGTGCTGTGTGTGGCTCCCGTTACCTGTGCTTGTGCTTGTGTGGCTCCCGTTACCTGTGCTTGTGCTTGTGTGTGTGTGGCTCCCGTTACCTGTGCTTGTGCGTGTGTGGCTCCCGTTACCTGTGCTTGTGCTGTGTGTGGCTCCCGTTACCTGTGCTTGTGCTTGTGTGTGTGTGGCTCCCGTTACCTGTGCTTGTGCGTGTGTGGCTCCCGTTACCTGTGCTTGTGCGTGTGTGGCTCCCGTTACCTGTGCTTGTGCTTGTGTGTGTGTGGCTCCCGTTACCTGTGCTTGTGCGTGTGTGGCTCCCGTTACCTGTGCTTGTGCTTGTGCTGTGTGGCTCCCGTTACCTGTGCTTGTGCTTGTGTGTGTGTGGCTCCCGTTACCTGTGCTTGTGCTTGTGCGTGTGTGGCTCCCGTTACCTGTGCTTGTGCTTGTGTGGCTCCCGTTACCTGTGCTTGTGCGTGTGTGGCTCCCGTTACCTGTGCTTGTGCTTGTGTGTGTGGCTCCCGTTACCTGTGCTTGTGCTTGTGTGGCTCCCGTTACCTGTGCTTGTGCTTGTGCTGTGTGGCTCCCGTTACCTGTGCTTGTGCTTGTGTGTGGCTCCCGTTACCTGTGCTTGTGCTTGTGTGTGTGGCTCCCGTTACCTGTGCTTGTGCTTGTGTGTGTGGCTCCCGTTACCTGTGCTTGTGCTTGTGTGTGTGTGGCTCCCGTTACCTGTGCTTGTGCTTGTGCGTGTGTGGCTCCCGTTACCTGTGCTTGTGCTTGTGTGGCTCCCGTTACCTGTGCTTGTGCTTGTGCTGTGTGGCTCCCGTTACCTGTGCTTGTGCTTGTGTGTGTGGCTCCCGTTACCTGTGCTTGTGCTTGTGCTGTGTGGCTCCCGTTACCTGTGCTTGTGCTTGTGTGTGTGGCTCCCGTTACCTGTGCTTGTGCTTGTGTGTGCTCCCGTTACCTGTGCTTGTGCTGTGTGTGGCTCCCGTTACCTGTGCTTGTGCTTGTGTGGCTCCCGTTACCTGTGCTTGTGCTGTGTGTGTGTGGCTCCCGTTACCTGTGCTTGTGCTTGTGTGGCTCCCGTTACCTGTGCTTGTGCTTGTGTGTGTGTGGCTCCCGTTACCTGTGCTTGTGCTTGTGTGTGTGGCTCCCGTTACCTGTGCTTGTGCTTGTGTGGCTCCCGTTACCTGTGCTTGTGCTTGTGCGTGTGTGGCTCCCGTTACCTGTGCTTGTGCTTGTGCGTGTGTGGCTCCCGTTACCTGTGCTTGTGCTTGTGTGTGGCTCCCGTTACCTGTGCTTGTGCGTGTGTGGCTCCCGTTACCTGTGCTTGTGCTTGTGCGTGTGTGGCTCCCGTTACCTGTGCTTGTGCGTGTGTGGCTCCCGTTACCTGTGCTTGTGCTTGTGCGTGTGTGGCTCCCGTTACCTGTGCTTGTGCTTGTGCGTGTGTGGCTCCCGTTACCTGTGCTTGTGCTGTGTGTGTGGCTCCCGTTACCTGTGCTTGTGCTTGTGTGTGGCTCCCGTTACCTGTGCTTGTGCTTGTGTGTGTGTGGCTCCCGTTACCTGTGCTTGTGCTGTGTGTGTGTGGCTCCCGTTACCTGTGCTTGTGCTTGTGCGTGTGGGCTCCCGTTACCTGTGCTTGTGCTTGTGCGTGTGTGGCTCCCGTTACCTGTGCTTGTGCTTGTGTGTGGCTCCCGTTACCTGTGCTTGTGCGTGTGTGGCTCCCGTTACCTGTGCTTGTGCTTGTGGTGGCTCCCGTTACCTGTGCTTGTGCTTGTGTGGCTCCCGTTACCTGTGCTTGTGTGTGTGTGGCTCCCGTTACCTGTGCTTGTGCTTGTGCGTGTGTGGCTCCCGTTACCTGTGCTTGTGCTTGTGTGTGTGGCTCCCGTTACCTGTGCTTGTGCTTGTGCGTGTGTGGCTCCCGTTACCTGTGCTTGTGCGTGTGTGGCTCCCGTTACCTGTGCTTGTGCTTGTGCGTGTGTGGCTCCCGTTACCTGTGCTTGTGCTTGTGCGTGTGTGGCTCCCGTTACCTGTGCTTGTGCTTGTGCGTGTGTGGCTCCCGTTACCTGTGCTTGTGCGTGTGTGGCTCCCGTTACCTGTGCTTGTGCTTGTGCGTGTGTGGCTCCCGTTACCTGTGCTTGTGCTTGTGTGGCTCCCGTTACCTGTGCTTGTGCTTGTGTGTGTGTGGCTCCCGTTACCTGTGCTTGTGCTTGTGCGTGTGTGGCTCCCGTTACCTGTGCTTGTGCTTGTGCGTGTGTGGCTCCCGTTACCTGTGCTTGTGCTTGTGTGTGTGTGGCTCCCGTTACCTGTGCTTGTGCTTGTGTGTGTGTGGCTCCCGTTACCTGTGCTTGTGCTTGTGCGTGTGTGGCTCCCGTTACCTGTGCTTGTGCTTGTGCGTGTGTGGCTCCCGTTACCTGTGCTTGTGCTTGTGCGTGTGTGGCTCCCGTTACCTGTGCTTGTGCTTGTGTGTGTGTGGCTCCCGTTACCTGTGCTTGTGCTTGTGCGTGTGTGGCTCCCGTTACCTGTGCTTGTGCTTGTGTGTGTGTGGCTCCCGTTACCTGTGCTTGTGCTTGTGTGTGTGTGGCTCCCGTTACCTGTGCTTGTGCTTGTGCGTGTGTGGCTCCCGTTACCTGTGCTTGTGCTTGTGCGTGTGTGGCTCCCGTTACCTGTGCTTGTGCTTGTGCGTGTGTGGCTCCCGTTACCTGTGCTTGTGCTTGTGCGTGTGTGGCTCCCGTTACCTGTGCTTGTGCTTGTGTGGCTCCCGTTACCTGTGCTTGTGTGTGTGTGGCTCCCGTTACCTGTGCTTGTGCTTGTGTGTGTGGCTCCCGTTACCTGTGCTTGTGCTTGTGTGTGTGTGGCTCCCGTTACCTGTGCTTGTGCTTGTGTGTCTGCCGCTCCCGTTGCCTGTGCTTGTGTGTGTGTGGCTCCCGTTACCTGTGCTTGTGCTTGTGTGGCTCCCGTTACCTGTGCTTGTGCTTGTGCGTGTGTGGCTCCCGTTACCTGTGCTTGTGCGTGTGTGGCTCCCGTTACCTGTGCTTGTGCTTGTGTGTGTGTGGCTCCCGTTACCTGTGCTTGTGCGTGTGTGGCTCCCGTTACCTGTGCTTGTGCTTGTGCGTGTGTGGCTCCCGTTACCTGTGCTTGTGCTGTGTGTGGCTCCCGTTACCTGTGCTTGTGCTTGTGTGTGTGTGGCTCCCGTTACCTGTGCTTGTGCTTGTGTGTGTGTGGCTCCCGTTACCTGTGCTTGTGCGTGTGTGGCTCCCGTTACCTGTGCTTGTGCTTGTGTGTGTGTGGCTCCCGTTACCTGTGCTTGTGTGTGTGTGGCTCCCGTTACCTGTGCTTGTGCTTGTGCGTGTGTGGCTCCCGTTACCTGTGCTTGTGCTTGTGTGTGTGGCTCCCGTTACCTGTGCTTGTGCTTGTGCGTGTGTGGCTCCCGTTACCTGTGCTTGTGCTTGTGCGTGTGTGGCTCCCGTTACCTGTGCTTGTGCTTGTGCGTGTGTGGCTCCCGTTACCTGTGCTTGTGCTTGTGTGTGTGCTCCCGTTACCTGTGCTTGTGCTTGTGTGTGTGGCTCCCGTTACCTGTGCTTGTGCTGTGTGTGTGTGGCTCCCGTTACCTGTGCTTGTGCTTGTGCTGTGTGGCTCCCGTTACCTGTGCTTGTGCGTGTGTGGCTCCCGTTACCTGTGCTTGTGCTGTGTGTGGCTCCCGTTACCTGTGCTTGTGCTTGTGCTGTGTGGCTCCCGTTACCTGTGCTTGTGCTTGTGCGTGTGTGGCTCCCGTTACCTGTGCTTGTGCTTGTGCGTGTGTGGCTCCCGTTACCTGTGCTTGTGCTTGTGTGTGTGGCTCCCGTTACCTGTGCTTGTGCTTGTGTGTGTGGCTCCCGTTACCTGTGCTTGTGCTTGTGCGTGTGTGGCTCCCGTTACCTGTGCTTGTGCTTGTGTGTGTGTGGCTCCCGTTACCTGTGCTTGTGCTTGTGTGGCTCCCGTTACCTGTGCTTGTGCTTGTGTGTGTGGCTCCCGTTACCTGTGCTTGTGCTTGTGCGTGTGTGGCTCCCGTTACCTGTGCTTGTGCTTGTGTGTGCTCCCGTTACCTGTGCTTGTGCTTGTGTGTGTGTGGCTCCCGTTACCTGTGCTTGTGCTTGTGTGGCTCCCGTTACCTGTGCTTGTGTGTGTGTGGCTCCCGTTACCTGTGCTTGTGTGTGTGTGGCTCCCGTTACCTGTGCTTGTGTGTGTGTGGCTCCCGTTACCTGTGCTTGTGCTTGTGCGTGTGTGGCTCCCGTTACCTGTGCTTGTGCTTGTGTGTGTGGCTCCCGTTACCTGTGCTTGTGCTTGTGTGGCTCCCGTTACCTGTGCTTGTGCTTGTGCGTGTGTGGCTCCCGTTACCTGTGCTTGTGCTTGTGCGTGTGTGGCTCCCGTTACCTGTGCTTGTGCTTGTGCGTGTGTGGCTCCCGTTACCTGTGCTTGTGCTTGTGTGTGTGGCTCCCGTTACCTGTGCTTGTGCTTGTGCGTGTGTGGCTCCCGTTACCTGTGCTTGTGCTTGTGTGTGTGTGGCTCCCGTTACCTGTGCTTGTGCTGTGTGTGTGTGGCTCCCGTTACCTGTGCTTGTGCGTGTGTGGCTCCCGTTACCTGTGCTTGTGCTGTGTGTGGCTCCCGTTACCTGTGCTTGTGCTTGTGCGTGTGTGGCTCCCGTTACCTGTGCTTGTGCTTGTGCGTGTGTGGCTCCCGTTACCTGTGCTTGTGCTTGTGCGTGTGTGGCTCCCGTTACCTGTGCTTGTGCTTGTGTGTGTGGCTCCCGTTACCTGTGCTTGTGCTGTGTGTGTGTGGCTCCCGTTACCTGTGCTTGTGCTTGTGTGTGCTCCCGTTACCTGTGCTTGTGCTGTGTGGCTCCCGTTACCTGTGCTTGTGCGTGTGTGGCTCCCGTTACCTGTGCTTGTGCTTGTGCGTGTGTGGCTCCCGTTACCTGTGCTTGTGCGTGTGTGGCTCCCGTTACCTGTGCTTGTGCTTGTGTGTGTGTGGCTCCCGTTACCTGTGCTTGTGCTTGTGTGTGTGTGGCTCCCGTTACCTGTGCTTGTGCTTGTGTGGCTCCCGTTACCTGTGCTTGTGCTTGTGCGTGTGTGGCTCCCGTTACCTGTGCTTGTGCTTGTGCGTGTGTGGCTCCCGTTACCTGTGCTTGTGCGTGTGTGGCTCCCGTTACCTGTGCTTGTGTGTGTGTGGCTCCCGTTACCTGTGCTTGTGCGTGTGTGGCTCCCGTTACCTGTGCTTGTGTGTGTGTGGCTCCCGTTACCTGTGCTTGTGCTTGTGTGTGGCTCCCGTTACCTGTGCTTGTGCTTGTGTGGCTCCCGTTACCTGTGCTTGTGCGTGTGTGGCTCCCGTTACCTGTGCTTGTGCTTGTGTGTGTGTGGCTCCCGTTACCTGTGCTTGTGCTTGTGTGGCTCCCGTTACCTGTGCTTGTGCTTGTGTGTGTGTGGCTCCCGTTACCTGTGCTTGTGCTTGTGCGTGTGTGGCTCCCGTTACCTGTGCTTGTGCTTGTGTGTGTGTGGCTCCCGTTACCTGTGCTTGTGCTTGTGCGTGTGTGGCTCCCGTTACCTGTGCTTGTGCTTGTGCGTGTGTGGCTCCCGTTACCTGTGCTTGTGCGTGTGTGGCTCCCGTTACCTGTGCTTGTGCTTGTGTGGCTCCCGTTACCTGTGCTTGTGCTTGTGTGTGTCTCCCGTTACCTGTGCTTGTGCGTGTGTGTGTGTGGCTCCCGTTACCTGTGCTTGTGCGTGTGTGGCTCCCGTTACCTGTGCTTGTGCGTGTGTGGCTCCCGTTACCTGTGCTTGTGCTTGTGTGTGTGTGGCTCCGGTTACCTGTGCTTGTGCTTGTGCGTGTGTGGCTCCCGTTACCTGTGCTTGTGCTTGTGTGTGTGGCTCCCGTTACCTGTGCTTGTGCTTGTGCGTGTGTGGCTCCCGTTACCTGTGCTTGTGCTTGTGTGTGTGTGGCTCCCGTTACCTGTGCTTGTGCTTGTGCGTGTGTGGCTCCCGTTACCTGTGCTTGTGCTTGTGTGTGTGTGGCTCCCGTTACCTGTGCTTGTGCTTGTGCGTGTGTGGCTCCCGTTACCTGTGCTTGTGCTTGTGTGTGTGGCTCCCGTTACCTGTGCTTGTGCTTGTGCGTGTGTGGCTCCCGTTACCTGTGCTTGTGCTTGTGCGTGTGTGGCTCCCGTTACCTGTGCTTGTGCTTGTGTGGCTCCCGTTACCTGTGCTTGTGCGTGTGTGGCTCCCGTTACCTGTGCTTGTGCTTGTGCGTGTGTGGCTCCCGTTACCTGTGCTTGTGCTTGTGTGTGTGTGGCTCCCGTTACCTGTGCTTGTGCTTGTGTGGCTCCCGTTACCTGTGCTTGTGCTTGTGTGGCTCCCGTTACCTGTGCTTGTGCGTGTGTGGCTCCCGTTACCTGTGCTTGTGCGTGTGTGGCTCCCGTTACCTGTGCTTGTGCTTGTGCGTGTGTGGCTCCCGTTACCTGTGCTTGTGCTTGTGCGTGTGTGGCTCCCGTTACCTGTGCTTGTGCTTGTGCGTGTGTGGCTCCCGTTACCTGTGCTTGTGCTTGTGCGTGTGTGGCTCCCGTTACCTGTGCTTGTGCTTGTGCGTGTGTGGCTCCCGTTACCTGTGCTTGTGCTTGTGCGTGTGTGGCTCCCGTTACCTGTGCTTGTGCGTGTGTGGCTCCCGTTACCTGTGCTTGTGCTTGTGCGTGTGTGGCTCCCGTTACCTGTGCTTGTGCTTGTGTGTGTGTGGCTCCCGTTACCTGTGCTTGTGCTTGTGCGTGTGTGGCTCCCGTTACCTGTGCTTGTGCTTGTGCGTGTGTGGCTCCCGTTACCTGTGCTTGTGCTTGTGTGTGTGGCTCCCGTTACCTGTGCTTGTGCTTGTGTGGCTCCCGTTACCTGTGCTTGTGCTTGTGTGTGTGTGGCTCCCGTTACCTGTGCTTGTGCTTGTGCGTGTGTGGCTCCCGTTACCTGTGCTTGTGCTTGTGCGTGTGTGGCTCCCGTTACCTGTGCTTGTGCTTGTGCGTGTGTGGCTCCCGTTACCTGTGCTTGTGCTTGTGCGTGTGTGGCTCCCGTTACCTGTGCTTGTGCTTGTGCGTGTGTGGCTCCCGTTACCTGTGCTTGTGCGTGTGTGGCTCCCGTTACCTGTGCTTGTGCGTGTGTGGCTCCCGTTACCTGTGCTTGTGCTTGTGCGTGTGTGGCTCCCGTTACCTGTGCTTGTGCGTGTGTGGCTCCCGTTACCTGTGCTTGTGCTTGTGCGTGTGTGGCTCCCGTTACCTGTGCTTGTGCTTGTGTGTGTGTGGCTCCCGTTACCTGTGCTTGTGTGCGTGTGGCTCCCGTTACCTGTGCTTGTGCTTGTGCGTGTGTGGCTCCCGTTACCTGTGCTTGTGCTTGTGCGTGTGCGGCTCCCGTTACCTGTGCTTGTGCGTGTGTGGCTCCCGTTACCTGTGCTTGTGCTTGTGTGTGTGTGGCTCCCGTTACCTGTGCTTGTGCTTGTGTGTGTGTGGCTCCCGTTACCTGTGCTTGTGTGCGTGTGTGCTCCCGTTACCTGTGCTTGTGCTTGTGCGTGTGTGGCTCCCGTTACCTGTGCTTGTGCTTGTGCGTGTGTGGCTCCCGTTACCTGTGCTTGTGCTTGTGTGTGTGTGGCTCCCGTTACCTGTGCTTGTGCTTGTGTGGCTCCCGTTACCTGTGCTTGTGCTTGTGTGTGTGTGGCTCCCGTTACCTGTGCTTGTGCTTGTGTGTGTGTGGCTCCCGTTACCTGTGCTTGTGCTGTGTGTGTGGCTCCCGTTACCTGTGCTTGTGCGTGTGTGGCTCCCGTTACCTGTGCTTGTGCTTGTGTGGCTCCCGTTACCTGTGCTTGTGCGTGTGTGGCTCCCGTTACCTGTGCTTGTGTGTGTGTGGCTCCCGTTACCTGTGCTTGTGCTTGTGCTGTGTGGCTCCCGTTACCTGTGCTTGTGTGTGTGTGGCTCCCGTTACCTGTGCTTGTGCTTGTGTGGCTCCCGTTACCTGTGCTTGTGCTGTGTGTGTGGCTCCCGTTACCTGTGCTTGTGCTTGTGTGTGTGGCTCCCGTTACCTGTGCTTGTGTGTGTGTGGCTCCCGTTACCTGTGCTTGTGTGTGTGTGGCTCCCGTTACCTGTGCTTGTGCTGTGTGTGTGGCTCCCGTTACCTGTGCTTGTGCTTGTGCGTGTGTGGCTCCCGTTACCTGTGCTTGTGCGTGTGTGGCTCCCGTTACCTGTGCTTGTGCTTGTGCGTGTGTGGCTCCCGTTACCTGTGCTTGTGCTTGTGTGTGGCTCCCGTTACCTGTGCTTGTGCTTGTGTGTGTGTGGCTCCCGTTACCTGTGCTTGTGCTGTGCGTGTGTGGCTCCCGTTACCTGTGCTTGTGTGTGTGTGGCTCCCGTTACCTGTGCTTGTGCTTGTGCTGTGTGGCTCCCGTTACCTGTGCTTGTGCGTGTGTGGCTCCCGTTACCTGTGCTTGTGTGTGTGTGGCTCCCGTTACCTGTGCTTGTGCTTGTGCGTGTGTGTGCTCCCGTTACCTGTGCTTGTGCTTGTGCGTGTGTGGCTCCCGTTACCTGTGCTTGTGCTTGTGTGTGTGGCTCCCGTTACCTGTGCTTGTGCTTGTGCGTGTGTGGCTCCCGTTACCTGTGCTTGTGCTTGTGCGTGTGTGGCTCCCGTTACCTGTGCTTGTGCTTGTGCGTGTGTGGCTCCCGTTACCTGTGCTTGTGTGTGTGTGGCTCCCGTTACCTGTGCTTGTGCTTGTGTGGCTCCCGTTACCTGTGCTTGTGCTTGTGTGTGTGTGGCTCCCGTTACCTGTGCTTGTGCTTGTGTGTGTGTGGCTCCCGTTACCTGTGCTTGTGCTGTGTGTGTGGCTCCCGTTACCTGTGCTTGTGCGTGTGTGGCTCCCGTTACCTGTGCTTGTGCTTGTGTGGCTCCCGTTACCTGTGCTTGTGCGTGTGTGGCTCCCGTTACCTGTGCTTGTGTGTGTGTGGCTCCCGTTACCTGTGCTTGTGCTTGTGTGTGCTCCCGTTACCTGTGCTTGTGCTGTGTGTGTGGCTCCCGTTACCTGTGCTTGTGCTTGTGCTTGTGTGGCTCCCGTTACCTGTGCTTGTGTGTGTGTGGCTCCTGTTACCTGTGCTTGTGTGTGTGTGGCTCCCGTTACCTGTGCTTGTGCGTGTGTGTGGCTCCCGTTACCTGTGCTTGTGCTTGTGCGTGTGTGGCTCCCGTTACCTGTGCTTGTGCGTGTGTGGCTCCCGTTACCTGTGCTTGTGCTTGTGCGTGTGTGGCTCCCGTTACCTGTGCTTGTGCTTGTGTGTGGCTCCCGTTACCTGTGCTTGTGCTTGTGTGTGTGTGGCTCCCGTTACCTGTGCTTGTGCTGTGCGTGTGTGGCTCCCGTTACCTGTGCTTGTGTGTGTGTGGCTCCCGTTACCTGTGCTTGTGCTTGTGCTGTGTGGCTCCCGTTACCTGTGCTTGTGCGTGTGTGGCTCCCGTTACCTGTGCTTGTGTGTGTGTGGCTCCCGTTACCTGTGCTTGTGCTTGTGTGTGTGTGGCTCCCGTTACCTGTGCTTGTGCTTGTGTGGCTCCCGTTACCTGTGCTTGTGCTTGTGCGTGTGTGTGGCTCCCGTTACCTGTGCTTGTGCTTGTGCGTGTGTGGCTCCCGTTACCTGTGCTTGTGCTTGTGCGTGTGTGGCTCCCGTTACCTGTGCTTGTGCTTGTGCGTGTGTGGCTCCCGTTACCTGTGCTTGTGCTTGTGCGTGTGTGGCTCCCGTTACCTGTGCTTGTGCTTGTGCGTGTGTGGCTCCCGTTACCTGTGCTTGTGCTTGTGTGTGTGTGGCTCCCGTTACCTGTGCTTGTGCTGTGTGTGTGGCTCCCGTTACCTGTGCTTGTGCGTGTGTGGCTCCCGTTACCTGTGCTTGTGCTTGTGTGGCTCCCGTTACCTGTGCTTGTGCGTGTGTGGCTCCCGTTACCTGTGCTTGTGTGTGTGTGGCTCCCGTTACCTGTGCTTGTGCTTGTGCTGTGTGGCTCCCGTTACCTGTGCTTGTGTGTGTGTGGCTCCCGTTACCTGTGCTTGTGCTTGTGTGGCTCCCGTTACCTGTGCTTGTGCTGTGTGTGTGGCTCCCGTTACCTGTGCTTGTGCTTGTGCTGTGTGGCTCCCGTTACCTGTGCTTGTGTGTGTGTGGCTCCCGTTACCTGTGCTTGTGTGTGTGTGGCTCCCGTTACCTGTGCTTGTGCGTGTGTGTGTGGCTCCCGTTACCTGTGCTTGTGCTTGTGCGTGTGTGGCTCCCGTTACCTGTGCTTGTGCGTGTGTGGCTCCCGTTACCTGTGCTTGTGCTTGTGCGTGTGTGGCTCCCGTTACCTGTGCTTGTGCTTGTGTGTGGCTCCCGTTACCTGTGCTTGTGCTTGTGTGTGTGTGGCTCCCGTTACCTGTGCTTGTGCGTGTGCGTGTGTGGCTCCCGTTACCTGTGCTTGTGTGTGTGTGGCTCCCGTTACCTGTGCTTGTGCTTGTGCTTGTGTGGCTCCCGTTACCTGTGCTTGTGCGTGTGTGGCTCCCGTTACCTGTGCTTGTGTGTGTGTGGCTCCCGTTACCTGTGCTTGTGCTTGTGCGTGTGTGTGGCTCCCGTTACCTGTGCTTGTGCTTGTGCGTGTGTGGCTCCCGTTACCTGTGCTTGTGCTTGTGTGTGTGGCTCCCGTTACCTGTGCTTGTGCTTGTGCGTGTGTGTGCTCCCGTTACCTGTGCTTGTGCTTGTGCGTGTGTGGCTCCCGTTACCTGTGCTTGTGCTTGTGCGTGTGTGGCTCCCGTTACCTGTGCTTGTGTGTGTGTGGCTCCCGTTACCTGTGCTTGTGCTTGTGTGGCTCCCGTTACCTGTGCTTGTGCTTGTGTGTGTGTGGCTCCCGTTACCTGTGCTTGTGCTTGTGTGTGTGTGGCTCCCGTTACCTGTGCTTGTGCGTGTGTGTGTGGCTCCCGTTACCTGTGCTTGTGCGTGTGTGGCTCCCGTTACCTGTGCTTGTGCTTGTGTGGCTCCCGTTACCTGTGCTTGTGCGTGTGCGGCTCCCGTTACCTGTGCTTGTGTGTGTGTGGCTCCCGTTACCTGTGCTTGTGCTTGTGTGGCTCCCGTTACCTGTGCTTGTGCGTGTGTGTGTGGCTCCCGTTACCTGTGCTTGTGCTTGTGCTGTGTGGCTCCCGTTACCTGTGCTTGTGTGTGTGTGGCTCCTGTTACCTGTGCTTGTGTGTGTGTGGCTCCCGTTACCTGTGCTTGTGCGTGTGTGTGTGGCTCCCGTTACCTGTGCTTGTGCTTGTGCGTGTGTGGCTCCCGTTACCTGTGCTTGTGCGTGTGTGGCTCCCGTTACCTGTGCTTGTGCTTGTGCGTGTGTGGCTCCCGTTACCTGTGCTTGTGCTTGTGTGTGGCTCCCGTTACCTGTGCTTG
The DNA here is from genome assembly GCA_009746045.1 of Mesostigma viride. NCBI lineage: Eukaryota > Viridiplantae > Streptophyta > Mesostigmatophyceae > Mesostigmatales > Mesostigmataceae > Mesostigma > Mesostigma viride. Next base: position 1,439,933 of record RPFO01000648.1, on the reverse strand, counting down.
TGCTTGTGTGTGTGTGGCTCCCGTTACCTGTGCTTGTGCTGTGCGTGTGTGGCTCCCGTTACCTGTGCTTGTGTGTGTGTGGCTCCCGTTACCTGTGCTTGTGCTTGTGCTGTGTGGCTCCCGTTACCTGTGCTTGTGCGTGTGTGGCTCCCGTTACCTGTGCTTGTGTGTGTGTGGCTCCCGTTACCTGTGCTTGTGCTTGTGTGTGTGTGGCTCCCGTTACCTGTGCTTGTGCTTGTGTGGCTCCCGTTACCTGTGCTTGTGCTTGTGCGTGTGTGTGGCTCCCGTTACCTGTGCTTGTGCTTGTGCGTGTGTGGCTCCCGTTACCTGTGCTTGTGCTTGTGCGTGTGTGGCTCCCGTTACCTGTGCTTGTGCTTGTGCGTGTGTGGCTCCCGTTACCTGTGCTTGTGCTTGTGCGTGTGTGGCTCCCGTTACCTGTGCTTGTGCTTGTGCGTGTGTGGCTCCCGTTACCTGTGCTTGTGCTTGTGTGTGTGTGGCTCCCGTTACCTGTGCTTGTGCTTGTGCGTGTGTGGCTCCCGTTACCTGTGCTTGTGTGTGTGTGGCTCCCGTTACCTGTGCTTGTGCTTGTGTGGCTCCCGTTACCTGTGCTTGTGCTTGTGTGTGTGTGGCTCCCGTTACCTGTGCTTGTGCTTGTGTGTGTGTGGCTCCCGTTACCTGTGCTTGTGCTTGTGTGTGTGTGGCTCCCGTTACCTGTGCTTGTGCTTGTGCTTGTGTGGCTCCCGTTACCTGTGCTTGTGCTTGTGCGTGTGTGGCTCCCGTTACCTGTGCTTGTGCGTGTGTGGCTCCCGTTACCTGTGCTTGTGCTTGTGCGTGTGGCTCCCGTTACCTGTGCTTGTGCGTGCGTGTGTGGCTCCCGTTACCTGTGCTTGTGCTTGTGCGTGTGTGGCTCCCGTTACCTGTGCTTGTGCTTGTGTGTGTGTGGCTCCCGTTACCTGTGCTTGTGCTTGTGTGGCTCCCGTTACCTGTGCTTGTGCTTGTGTGGCTCCCGTTACCTGTGCTTGTGCGTGTGTGGCTCCCGTTACCTGTGCTTGTGCTTGTGTGTGTGTGGCTCCCGTTACCTGTGCTTGTGCTTGTGTGTGTGTGGCTCCCGTTACCTGTGCTTGTGCTTGTGCGTGTGTGGCTCCCGTTACCTGTGCTTGTGCTTGTGTGCTTGTGTGGCTCCCGTTACCTGTGCTTGTGCTTGTGCGTGTGGCTCCCGTTACCTGTGCTTGTGCGTGTGTGGCTCCCGTTACCTGTGCTTGTGCGTGTGTGGCTCCCGTTACCTGTGCTTGTGCTTGTGCGTGTGTGGCTCCCGTTACCTGTGCTTGTGCTTGTGTGGCTCCCGTTACCTGTGCTTGTGCTTGTGTGTGTGTGGCTCCCGTTACCTGTGCTTGTGCTTGTGTGTGTGTGGCTCCCGTTACCTGTGCTTGTGCTTGTGCGTGTGTGGCTCCCGTTACCTGTGCTTGTGCTTGTGTGGCTCCCGTTACCTGTGCTTGTGTGTGTGTGGCTCCCGTTACCTGTGCTTGTGTGTGTGTGGCTCCCGTTACCTGTGCTTGTGCTTGTGCTTGTGCGTGTGTGGCTCCCGTTACCTGTGCTTGTGCTTGTGCTTGTGCGTGTGTGGCTCCCGTTACCTGTGCTTGTGCTTGTGCGTGTGTGGCTCCCGTTACCTGTGCTTGTGCTTGTGTGTGTGTGGCTCCCGTTACCTGTGCTTGTGCTTGTGCGTGTGTGGCTCCCGTTACCTGTGCTTGTGCTTGTGCTTGTGTGGCTCCCGTTACCTGTGCTTGTGCGTGTGTGTGTGGCTCCCGTTACCTGTGCTTGTGCTTGTGCGTGTGTGGCTCCCGTTACCTGTGCTTGTGCTTGTGCGTGTGTGGCTCCCGTTACCTGTGCTTGTGCGTGTGTGGCTCCCGTTACCTGTGCTTGTGCTTGTGTGTGTGTGGCTCCCGTTACCTGTGCTTGTGCTTGTGTGGCTCCCGTTACCTGTGCTTGTGCTTGTGCGTGTGTGGCTCCCGTTACCTGTGCTTGTGTGTGTGTGGCTCCCGTTACCTGTGCTTGTGCGTGTGTGGCTCCCGTTACCTGTGCTTGTGCTTGTGTGTGTGTGGCTCCCGTTACCTGTGCTTGTGCTTGTGTGGCTCCCGTTACCTGTGCTTGTGCTTGTGCGTGTGTGGCTCCCGTTACCTGTGCTTGTGTGTGTGTGGCTCCCGTTACCTGTGCTTGTGCTTGTGCGTGTGTGGCTCCCGTTACCTGTGCTTGTGCGTGTGTGGCTCCCGTTACCTGTGCTTGTGCTTGTGCGTGTGTGGCTCCCGTTACCTGTGCTTGTGCTTGTGTGTGTGTGGCTCCCGTTACCTGTGCTTGTGCGTGTGCGTGTGTGGCTCCCGTTACCTGTGCTTGTGTGTGTGTGGCTCCCGTTACCTGTGCTTGTGCTTGTGCGTGTGTGGCTCCCGTTACCTGTGCTTGTGCTTGTGTGTGTGTGGCTCCCGTTACCTGTGCTTGTGCTTGTGTGGCTCCCGTTACCTGTGCTTGTGTGTGTGTGGCTCCCGTTACCTGTGCTTGTGCGTGTGTGGCTCCCGTTACCTGTGCTTGTGCGTGTGTGGCTCCCGTTACCTGTGCTTGTGCTTGTGTGGCTCCCGTTACCTGTGCTTGTGCTTGTGTGTGTGTGGCTCCCGTTACCTGTGCTTGTGCGTGTGTGGCTCCCGTTACCTGTGCTTGTGCTTGTGTGGCTCCCGTTACCTGTGCTTGTGCTTGTGCGTGTGTGGCTCCCGTTACCTGTGCTTGTGCTTGTGCGTGTGTGGCTCCCGTTACCTGTGCTTGTGCGTGTGTGGCTCCCGTTACCTGTGCTTGTGCTTGTGTGTGTGGCTCCCGTTACCTGTGCTTGTGTGTGTGTGGCTCCCGTTACCTGTGCTTGTGCTTGTGCGTGTGTGGCTCCCGTTACCTGTGCTTGTGCTTGTGCGTGTGTGGCTCCCGTTACCTGTGCTTGTGTGTGTGTGGCTCCCGTTACCTGTGCTTGTGCTTGTGTGGCTCCCGTTACCTGTGCTTGTGCTTGTGCTTGTGTGGCTCCCGTTACCTGTGCTTGTGCTTGTGCGTGTGTGGCTCCCGTTACCTGTGCTTGTGCTTGTGCGTGTGTGGCTCCCGTTACCTGTGCTTGTGCGTGTGTGGCTCCCGTTACCTGTGCTTGTGCTTGTGTGTGTGGCTCCCGTTACCTGTGCTTGTGTGTGTGTGGCTCCCGTTACCTGTGCTTGTGCTTGTGCGTGTGTGGCTCCCGTTACCTGTGCTTGTGCTTGTGCGTGTGTGGCTCCCGTTACCTGTGCTTGTGTGTGTGTGGCTCCCGTTACCTGTGCTTGTGTATCTGTGCACGGGCAGGCCAGGAACGCATATGGTGGCACGCACACTAACTGATGATGTGTGTGGGTATGTTCACGTGCGGGGGCGCAGCATGCAGGCCACCTTTGAGAACGAGTCGCTCGAGAAGTGCCCCATCTGCGGCCGCACATTCCGCCCCGAGGCGCTCGTCATCCACTCGCGCAGCTGCCGCCCTGACCGGCCTGCCAAGGCCAAGGGGACGGCACTCACGCCGACGTCCCTCACCAACGTGGCGCGGGGCAAGGGGCTGGACCCGCGCATATTCGGCAGCCACCACCCGTTTGCGGCAGGCGGGGGCGGCGAGGGTGGGGGTGGCCTGGACTCGCCGGGGGCGCGGGAGGAGCTGATGGGCCCCACGTTGACGTCGAGCTTGCCGCCCACGCCCACGACCAAGCGACCGCCTGCACTGGCAGGGGACAATGTCGCGGTGAGGGCGGCGCGCTTGGCCTGTACCGTGGATGGGTGGGATCGTGGTTGTAGTAGAATACTGCTCCAGTACCACACGCACGCGGGGGATGTTGTCGCGTGATGTGAGGGCGGCACGCTTGGCCTGTCTCTGCCATGGGCGGTAGACGTGTGCTTCGCAGTGAGCATTTGCTTCTCCTAACACACACGCCTGCGGGGGGGGGGTCGCGGTACTTGCCGGCCTGTGTGGCCTGCATAGTAGATGGGCGGTTTATGTATGTGTTTGTCTGTGAGCGTTTGCTTTTCTTTACACACCTTGGTGGGGGACAACGCGGCGGTTGGTGTGGCCTATACTGGCCTAGCGATTGGTCTGCATCATGAACGGGCGGTGTAGATATCTGCGCGTTCATCCGTTTCTTTTACACTTTATTCTGGTAGCTTCTAGTGAACGGGCGGTATATTTAAGCCTTTCATCCCTGAGCATTCGTCATTCGCTTTTCATCAGGTACAATGTCGCGGGATGGTAGGCCTGGTTTGGCCCGGTTTGGCCCGGTTTGGCCCGGTTTGGTGTGCATGGCGTATGGATAGTATCATGTACTACTACAAGGTCTGCCACTTAACTTGTACCGGCTGCGCGGCACGTTGTTGTACTGGCTGCGCGACACGTTGTTGCAATGGCTGCGCTACACGTTGTCAGAGCTTTTCAGGGCAACTCCTGCATCGTGTGAGTAAGCTCATGCGCAGTACACGTTTGTTCATCAGTGAGCGGTGCCTTTTCGCCTCGCAGTTTGTCTTGGAGCTGCCTCCCTCGCACACCCTGGAGCACACCCTGCCAAGGAGCCGGCCTGGCTCATCACACCTCAGGAGATTGTAGCTGAAGGATCCGGTGACATAGCTGCATAAGGGAAGGAGCAGTGCGGGTCTCCAAACTCTACTCCTATATTACTTATTTGCATCTCACTCTTCTATTTCCTATTCATCCTACTAGATTTCTTCGGCGAGCAGCAGCCTGCTCCTTCACATCGTCACATAGTTGTAGACATGCCACGTTGGCAGTCAGGCTCTCTTGGCCCGTGAACCACGTGAACATTTTTCATGGCATACAGCTCGAAACGCTCAACAAGGAGCCCAGATCCATTCATAGGGGAGTGCTGACGAGGTGGTAGTTTCACGAGATGGTGTTACCCTGCCTAGCCAACGTGGTGTGACCAGCAACACAGCCAAGCACGGCCCACCCAGTACTAGTCTGTACTAGTCTGTACTAGTTTGTACTAGTCTGCAGTAGCCTGTAGTAGTCTGTAGCAGTCTGTAGTAGTCTGTGGTAGTCTGACTGTGGTCAAGCGGCTGGACCGACACGCACGCGCGCACCGCTCGTCCCTCCCTCCCCCATCCACAGCTGCGCCGGTCAGCACCGGACGCGCGCTTCAGCCGGGCACGGCCACCCAGCAGGGACGCGAGCGGTGGGACAACTCCGCCAGGTAACCGACTGCCCACGTGGTGGATGCGTGCCCTGCCTGATAGCGCTGCTCCTCACGATAGCTTGCGGTAAAGAGCTGGACCTGCACTGGCCTTAGAACGCATGCCCTCGACATTGCTGGCGCCAGTGCTACTAGATAGCTGAACCTTTCCCCCTTTTTTCGTCGACGCCTTTCCCTCTTGTTTCGTCAACACCTTTCCCCTTTTGTTTCAACAACACCTTTCCCCCTTGTTTCGTCGACATATTTCGCCATGGTTGGAATCCAGCCACGTACCCAGAAGTGGTCGTTTGGTGAAGTTGGTCCGTGAATATCGTTATCGTTGTTAAAGACGTACCCGTGTCGTAGGGTTGGTTGTCATGCCCACCGCACCTGCCCGTCTTCCATATCTGGTGCACGACAGCTGATGTCCGGCACGGGTACTCTGGAACAGCCACACAGGGGAGGTGCCAGGGGGTTGTGACGTCAGCAGCGCGTGTGGCCAAAAACGTGTGTGGCCAGGCAAAGGCTTGCTGTCATGTTTCCGATGGATAATCATGCGTCCTGTTTCCTGGTTTCCTGGCATCATGGCCCACTCGCCTCCCGCAACTACTCTCCCGGCCCCCGCCCTCGCACCTCACCCACCCACCCGCCCGCCCACCCACCCGCCGGCTCGCCCACCCGCCCGCCCAACCGACCGACCGACCGACCGACCGACCGACCGACCGACCGACCGACCGACCGACCGACCGACCGACTGACCGACCGACCGACCGACCGACCGACCGACCGACCGACCGACCGACCGACCGACCGACCGACCGACCGACCGACCGACCGACCGACCGACCGACCGACCGACCGACCGACCGACCGACCGACCGACCGACCGACCGACCGACCGACCGACCGACCGACCGACCGACCGACCGACCAAGCAACTAACTGCCTGCCCGCCCGTCCAACCCCCCTATGCATCTCCCCGCCCCCCCTTGCCCCTACCATTGAGCCACCACCAGGGAAACTTGATCGATGGGCATCTTGTCAGCTCCAACCAGGCAGAGTCTGGGCGACTGTGGACACGGTTTCATCCCTCCCATCCCTCTTCCCCCCCTGTGCAATGCCACTCCCTCTTTCCATTTCCCCGGTGCCCTGCCTCGTCCACCCTGCAGGTGCCCCGGAGTATGCCCCTAATGACGCGGAGGAAACCCCTACTGAGGGCGAGGAAGGCGTGCCAGAGCTGAGCCACCACGCGACGTTTGTGCAGCCAAAGGACTTTGACCGCACGCTGCAGCCCAAGGAGTTTGACGCGGGCGCGCTGGGGGCGCAGCTGAATGCGGCACTGGCCAGCGCACCCGAACCGCCCGCCAGGATGGGTGGCGCGGGTAACAACGGAGGCGTGAGTGGCACAAAAAGTAGTGGCAGCGTGGTTGGCGCAAATAACAGTGGCGGCATGGGTGGTGGCACGAGTGGTGGCGTTGGTTTTAGTGCCAACGGTGCCCCGGCTGCCAGCAGCGGCGCGCGAGGGGCCAGCGCAATGGCGCCTCGCAACGCAGGCGCCGGCACTAATGCTGGCGCCGCGCCCAAGCCTGCAGCCGCTGATGTGAGACGCGGCCCGGCCTGTGTACCTGTGATATCTCTGTTTGGTTTGCCTGCGCTGGTTGTCTCATCGATATGTCCTTTTGTTTGCTCTGCAGCGGCCCCTGATGTGAGAAGTGTGCTGCCCGCGTTCTCTCTGCACTTGCCCCCGCCGTGCGTGTTGTGCTGTTTCAAGTGTGCGCCCTACAGTTTGTGATAGCTGCTGGGCTGGTGAGCATGTCAGCATGTAAAACTCCCTTGAGGCTACCGAGCATGCGACATATAGCTGATGTCATCCGTCCCTTGCTGCCACCAACCAAAGCGTTTGCCATGCCTCTGACCCCATGCGGCTGTAAGGTGGTGAGACCATCACGTGTTTCATGTGCCCTTGCATTTTGCGAGGGGAAAATGACAGCGAATGTGATGGGCCCTTGGACTCACTAGGGGAGAATGACAGCAAAGTTGATATGCGTTTTGCACTTCACTACAGGAGAATGAAGGCAAATGCTTGTATGTGTCGGAACTCGGAATAATCTTGGGCAGCAGAACCATGCTCCCTAAAGTTTTGTCTACCATCAACATTACATATTTCATGTGAATGAGATTTGCTGATGAGATCTTGTGCTGCTTCTCGCGTTTCCTGTCCTTGTTCCTCGCACGTGGCCATGGCAGCCGTCACGCCCATCGCCCGCCCCCCCAGCGCCCACCGCTGCAAGTGCGTTCGGTTCCGGGGCCCCCCGCAGCCCACTCTCGTCGCGCCAATCCTCCGAGCCGCCATCGCTCAACCCGATCAGCCCCCCTAAGAGTGCGGATCGGGCGCTGCACCCCAGCCCGTCGCCCCAGTCAGGCACCGGGCACGAAGCGCCCTCCTCTACCCCAGGCCTTGGCCGTATCGGCTCCTCTCCTCGTGCGGTTGCGCTCAGCTCGCCCAAGCCGCAGGCCAGCCCCCCCCATTCCATGGGCGGCCACGGGCAGGCGCCGCGGCCTGGGACATCGGCCGGCCGCCTAGCAGAGCAGGGCCACGGGGTGTCAGCCTTGCCTGCATCGGTGGTGCTGGCGAACTTTTGTGACGAGTGCGGGTGCCGGTATCCGCGGGAAGCCTCGCGCTTCTGCGGGGAGTGCGGCACGCCGCGCGCCCGGCTGGAGCGGAGGGGCTAACGATTTGCTTGAGAAGGCGCCTGGTTGCTTGAGAGGGCTAACGATTCGCTTGAGAAGGCGCCTGAAGCGTAGGTAGGATCAAAAGGCCTATTAACTTGAGAGGAGGAGCTAGCGCCTGGCTAGACCAGTTGTCTGGTGTTGCCCGCAAACTGGACTTAATTATATTTCTAATACAAATACATGTGGACTTGAGAAGAGGAGCTAGCACCTTTATGATACTAAGTGAGGCAACCACTTATGAGGTGCCTGTTTTTGGTTTCTTGGAGATAGGCCCCCTTTCCTAAGCAGAGGGCTGTCTAGGCTTTTGAGCTGAGGAGCTAGGCTCCCCCACCCGCACATGAAGAAGCAAAAATGTGGATATATCCCTTCGTGGAGATAGGGCCCGACTGACCGAGGACGCTGATTTTGAAGACATATGGGGTTTGGGGGGGGGGGGGAGTTAGAGCCCCCCCCCCCTACAGACCATGTATAGTTGTCTCCATCAAGCAGCGGCGCCTGATGCTAGTATATAGGGCACTTAGCTCGCACCAACCAGGTAGACACCTCACGGGGCCCCTCTGCAGGGCTGCGCCCCGCCCAGCCGGGCCGGCAACTCCTCACGTGGGCCGGGCCCAGCCAGGTTAGACGCCGCAAGGCCCGCACCTTCAAAGAACAGCTCGTAGAGGACATGGGGGGCCTAGGCCTCTACGGTGATTTAAAAAAAAATGATGGACAAGGCCAAGTGGGCCCAGGTCATAGAGGACAACAACCCCCCTGCAGTGGGGAAGGAGCGTGTTTGCACACGTGCGGTGGACGGCATGCTAGACAAGACCCCTAGGGTCGCGGGCACCATAGATCTATAGTAGATCTGTTTTGTAGATAGCTTGTAGATAGCTTGCAGATAGCTTGTAGATAGCTTATAGATAGCTTAGACCGGTAGGATTGCGTTTACCCCCCCATCCATCCATCCATCCATCCATCCATCCATCCATCCATCCATCCATCCATCCATCCATCCATCCATCCATCCATCCATCCATCCATCCATCCATCCATCCATCCATCCATCCATCCATCCATCCATCCATCCATCCATCCATCCATCCATCCATCCATCCATCCATCCATCCATCCATCCATCCATCCATCCATCCATCCATCCATCCATCCATCCATCCATCCATCCATCCATCCATCCATCCATCCATCCATCCATCCATCCATCCATCCATCCATCCATCCATCCATCCATCCATCCATCCATCCATCCATCCATCCATCCATCCATCCATCCATCCATCCATCCATCCATCCATCCATCCATCCATCCATCCATCCATCCATCCATCCATCCATCCATCCATCCATCCATCCATCCATCCATCCATCCATCCATCCAACCAACCATCCATCCATCCATCCATCCATCCATCCATCCATCCATCCATCCATCCATCCATCCATCCATCCATCCATCCATCCATCCATCCATCCATCCATCCATCCATCCATCCATCCATCCATCCATCCATCCATCCATCCATCCATCCATCCATCCATCCATCCATCCATCCATCCATCCATCCATCCATCCATCCATCCATCCATCCATCCATCCATCCATCCATCCATCCATCCATCCATCCATCCATCCATCCATCCATCCATCCATCCATCCATCCATCCATCCATCCATCCATCCATCCATCCATCCATCGGGCTTAATGCTCCGTGACAGTCCCCAACGGGAGCACAAGTTTAATTGATTCACTTGATACATGTGCAGGCCAGCCAGAAGCCACGGGTGCAGGAAGCCCCGGTAATGCAAGAGGCGGGGCCGGTCACCCAAGGGTATCCTAGCAAGGCCCACCTTTGAGGGCGCAAGAAAAGCAAAACGCCTTTGGAACACGACGTACCTGCAGGAAACATGTGTGCACTCGTTGTAGCAGATAGGGTGGTTTTGTAAACGACCCAACAGCCTTGATGACCTGTGTGATGACATCCCCTGTCCCGAGGTGTTCCGAATTAATTCACCGACAACTTAGGCTGCCCTTGCTGCTCATGAACAGTCAAGCCCCTCGCCTCCCTGCTACCGCAATCTTCCACTAACACCCCGCTGTCCTTGCTGCCCGCGCGTGCGACCCAACTGCCAAGCCTCGTTTGTGCGCCGCCCGCTTTTGTATCCATGTTGACCTCCCTGGGCCTTAATTACGCACGCAGCGCCTGAAGCTTTGGACGGATATGCCACCATGGCGGTCCTCGGCGCGGGCCGCCCGGCCAACCGGCATTCCGGCAATTCCCCTCCGCTACCACCTGTGGTGGCTGCACGCCGGGGGCTGCGGCCGGTCCGAGCCATCTCCCTTGCCCCCATGCTACCAACGAGGAATACATGGTTGGTGCTCGAGATCTGTGCCGGCTTGCTACTGTAGCCGATAAGAATTTGGCATGCCTCGACCTTTACTGCAGCAGAGTTTGATGACGCTGTCAAGCGCCTTTGCTTCCATGCAGCTGTCGCGGTGCTGATAACCTGCCTGCAGCTGTGGTTAAACTTGAGGAGCTAGGGGTACATATGTGACACGACTTCTGCAACCAGCAGCTACCTTTTGCTGCCTGATGCCGGCAACCCGCCCCCCCCCCCCGCGGCAACATGCCCTCCACGTGACTCATGATCTACAAGTACAAAGGATCCACTGCCGACCCGGGAAATTACCGAGGTGTTTGCCTTCAAAGCGCTGCCAGCAACCAGGTTTTGATGAGGATGGTCCTTTGTTGCGGGCCCGACCCTTGGAACAGGCGCAACTATGAAATAAATGACATATTTTGGCTTGTTGTCATAGTCCGTAGGACTTTGGGACTCATTAATTCGGGACTTAATTTGGGAATTGTCCCTTGGTCAGGACTTTTGTTATGGAATTATGACAGTTTGTGTGCATGATTCGGACTAGTTATTTTGGGCCTTCAGGTTGATGTATGAGATCTTCTAGGGGCCGGTGCAGTCGCGCGGCACTGCGTACTTTATAGCTGGTTGAGATCTTGTACTCATGCGTGGATTCTGTAGCCTGGCAAGGGTCGATGGGCGACCCGAGGATCCTGTGTGGACTGCATGTTTCGGAATTCCCTGGAAGGTCGGCGCCATGTCGGCGCCACTTGCCAGCTTGGTGGCAGACCTAGGTAAAATTGGTCCGAGGACGAGAGTCTCGTCCTCTTGGTTCGGAATCATGTGTGTGTGTGTGTGTTGCACCTGTCCGAGCCCGGGGCATTTTCCAACTGCATTTGGTATAGCTCTATCCTAAATGTAGGTTGCGTAGATTATTAATTATATTAATCATCGTGAGCCGTAACAGAGCAAAAGCCGCATCTGTTCCGTTAATCCCACTCCCATAGAGTGGTCGCGGCTAATTAACCGAGAAATCCGTAATAACCTACCCTAACATAGGATCTTTCGCACGACCCGGACGGGTTCGTGACATCCTTAATCGGCTCCGGCTTGCTTGCTTTAGATTAGCACTTAATTAGGGCAGACCCAGATCACCGCCGCGGCCGCAATACTGCATTTATGGCCTTCTTTGCTGCCCGCTGGCTAATTGCGGCCAGAAGCGGCTAGTGCGGCGGCTGAGCCCGGGTGACCTCTACTATACCCTGTTCATGCACTTGGTATTTGCGGATTATGTCAAGGCCTTTGACTCAGTATTCTGTCCTGCCCTTTGGATTATACTTGCTCTCTACCGGGTTCCCAAGCACCCGTTGCATGGTTGCTGCCCTCTGCAATTAAGTTCTAATAATGAGGGGTCTACGGCATCAGTCCATAGTACGCATGGCATTCTTGGTGCGGACTTGCTGCTGGGGGCCGGGCCAGTCTGAGCAGGTCGTCGATGCATGCTGGTGAAAACCTTCGATCCCGCCCAGATGGCAGCTTCAATGCAAGCCGGCTGCAGGACTTTCACATTGCTGGCCACATTCGTGAAGGTCACCTGGATAGATAGGACCGGGCGTGCCTGCCATCCAGGTGGCCGACTGAATGTGGATGCGTTCGTTGCCCAGGTGCATGAAGTGCAGCTAAGTGATGAGCTCCTTGTGCAGCCAAGTGGCGAGCATGGTGTCCATCTCCATGTGGTCCGCGCCACCTGGAAAAAATGCACCACTATACTGCGTGAGCAGTGATCGTCCGGCTCCATGATCGATTGCAGTCTTGTGGGCCGCAGCCTGCCCCTCTCCTCAGTGGTGGTATTGTGTTGCAGGCGGTGGCGGGGCCGGCCCGCGGCGGCCATCATTGGCCAGCTGTCTTCACCTCTAGATCTGCCAGGCTGGCCATGCAATGCCAAGGTGTCCGTTGAGCAGGGTAGACGACAACTGAATCCTCTATCTACATAGGAGGCCATCATTGGCCGCGACTGTCTTGTTGACCTCGGTTCAGTGCAGATCAGCCAGATCTGCTTAATCCGCCTTCCGGGGAAGCACGAGGTCGAGTGTTTTCAGAGCGGCATTCTGAGCGTCGTTCAAGGCGGTTCAAACGAGTGCCTGGAGGCATGGATCGGGCAGGCCTGCGCGTGGCTCAAGACTGTCAAGATACCTTTTATAGGTGATAATTTTAAATCATTTTTTGATTGTTTTTTAACAGCACAGAGACCGAAAGTCGAATCGAAGCTGTGGCACCGGCGGTCAGGTCGACCATGTCGTCAGTCCATGCATGCTGGCAGTGCTGCACCTGACATGGTACCAGGGAGCGTAGAGCGAGCGCCCCGACTCCCGCGCCCTCTTCATGTGGCGCAGGGCGGACATGATTGCTTGTTCTGCGGAAAGCATGAAGAAAGACTGGTCCGGCACCACTGCATGAATCCGGGCCTGGCACGACGCGCGGGGCTGAATGCGTCATTGTCGATAGCATCGTCATGCAGTGGAGTCGTCAGGGACACCGGACGACACCATTAGTAAGAGCGGCGGTACGTTGGCAGGTTGACCTGACTCAGTTCCATCTGAGCGTCTTCAGGTCCAACGCAGTGCCGCTTTGACAGTGCGGCATTTTCCACTGCATGCGTCGTCTTGGGGCTGCGTCGTGAAGGCCGCCGGCGCATCAGCGGCCATGCAGTTGCGTAAGGGTCGTGAGCGCATTTTCCTCCCCAGCTGCAGTGGGAGATTAGATGAGGCTGGCTGAGCTTCCGACATATCTCATAGCCAGCGGTGTCTGCTGGGCCAATCGCCTCTGGGAGCCGACGAAATATGCGTAAATTCCAGCCGCCGATAATATCATATCATACATGCGTCTTTTAATAGTAGGAGACGAAGCTAATATGGCGCAAACTGTTTGAGCATTCTCGTATATTGCATATCGTCACAAGCCCCTATGGCAGTCTCACTTGAGAGTAATAATTGAGGTCAGCCACCCAATCTACGCATTAATACCATCTGTTTCCCTCCATGCAGGTCTTCCTACAGATTATACAGAGTGAGATAGCCACGCGGCTCCCGCAGTCTTCGCGGCTTTAATTCCTCTCTGACAATTACTCCAGTCCTTATTACACGACGTTGGCTGGAACGCCACGCCAAGCGTCCAGGAATAGTTTTCTCACTAATAAATTAAAATAGTAGTTGATGACTTTATTTTAACCTTGTACGCGCCTGTCCTCTCATTAATTAATTAATTAATTAATTAATTAATTAATTAATTAATTAATTTACACACGTGTGACTGCGTGCACCCTCTCATGCATGCTGATCCTAGCTCTCATGCATCCTCGATCTCATGCCAGCTATGGCTGGCAACCCACCCTACCGACTACTAAACGATCTGATCTACGCTGATGACATGACGCTCGTGGAGACCCCGGAGTCCGCCCAACTCTGGCCGCTAGATAGCTTGTCACTGGAAGCACGGGTGTACGTGGGGCTTATGAGCAGCAAGAAAACGATGGTCATGGCCATCGTGCACCCCGAGTAGGTGGCAGTTTACACCAACCACCTGCAGGTTGTCGCCTAGAATTTGTATTGAAAACCATATTATGCCCTTCTCAGGGATATTAATTAATTACTTCAACTCGTGCTCCCATTGGGGAGTCACGGAGCACCGAAGTGCTTTAAAAATTTAATCCCTGTATGTGCACAACAGGGAGAAAGGGCAGAGCCCCCCTTTCGGCCTTCATGCCAGAGGCACGTACGCCACACTCACTGGCTGCAATCGGACACGATAGACGATCCGGCAAGTTCTGTGGGTGCAATAAGACCCATGTGAGCATATCATACCAATTGGGATATGTGTTACATATCCGGCTCCCCACGGAGGTATGTTCTTAATTAATTAAAATGGCCATCGGCTTCTCCGCTGGGACCACCCCACTGCCCACCTCCTCCTGCTGGACGGAAGCCCCGTACCCGCCCGGCGACTCGCTTGAAGCTCCTTGGCAGCTGGCTCCCCTCCACGGCCGACGACGCAATGCAATGACAACACCCGCATTGGCCAGGCCTGGGCGGCCCTCCGCCGCCTCAACAGGTTCTGGACATTTCGCTACCCATGACTGAGCGACGCAAGCGCATTATTTCTGTCAAAGGCCCTTGTCCTTAGCATCCTCCGTTACGGCTGCGAGGCGTGGACCCTGGACCAGGCGCTGAGCAAGCAGCTTGACGGCACTGTCACTCGAATGCTCCGTCACATCCTCGGCGTCCGCTACCAAGAGCGCCGCACCTGGGCCGAGCTCTACTGCGAGCCGTCGCGAGCTACTGTCCCTCTTGTCACCCATACCATCCAACACCGCCGCCTCCTCTTTGCCGGCCATCTTGCCCGCACAGACTGCAGGTGAATACCGATGTGGGTCCTGCGGGCAGGATTAGGACTGGTCAATTAAACAGGTAGACACCTCCTCCTATATATGGCAGGGGATCCCCTTGTCCCGTCGCAACCCACTGGCAAACTTGTGCGCGCCCCGCTCCGGCGCGGCGCGCCCCGGACCTATGTGACAAAATTAAGGGGACATGACACATCGGAATTTTTTGGCGCCAAAAAATTCGCGCCGGTACCGTCGGTACCCCCGGACCGTGAAATTGTGGTGCACAATGCGCACACCTCGTGCGGAGGTGGCCATGGCGACGTGTGTTCCGTAAAAATTTGCCTTATCGGCCAGGCGACAAGCGAAAAATGTACGCCGGTGGTTTTAAACGATGTTCTAGTATGATGTTTCATAGCCAGATATGCACAATTTGAAAAGTCGGTGCCTTTCTTAATCCAGATTTGCACGGGGGTCTAATCCGAAAATCTGGCCGCACATATTAATTTAGAATGCGTGCCTGCGACGGTAGAATTTAAGATTTGTGGGTTATATTGATGCAGGAAGAAGCGTTAAGTAATGGAAACCGTGAAAACATCCTAAGCGGCTTCGATTTGCGGCCATTTCCCGTCATTTCTGAAATGATATCGTTCAGGCCTGCGCGATCCGCGGTCAAGCCATCCATGGATGGCTGGCTGTCTCGCGCGCCTGGGTAGGAAATAAAGCCGGCCGTGGTACGTTCATTTGCCGCATGTCACCGCCCTGTCTGTTTGCGCTCTAAATGTTCCTGGCATGAAGCTTTGGCGCCGATTCCGGGTGTTCTTGCTATTATTTTGTTCGCCACTTGTTGCAGTTGCGCTATCTGTTTTCGCAGGTTTCAATGTTTTGCCTTATGCTGCGTATGCCATGCTTCTTTAAGCTAGCAAGAGTTGATCGGGCAGTTTTGCGGCTCTGCTTCACTTTCTTTTATGGAGTTTTTCATATGGTAGACATTGTATATTGCGTAGTCAAGGACCCTAGCTGCCTGGGAGCGGCATCAACGTTGCAAGGAGCTGGCGAGCTCATAAACGCTTGTCTTGGCTCTTCAGCATGCTGGAAAACAAGGTGTGAAGTTGTAGGGAAGGTGAGCATGTGTTATATAGTTATCTCCTTCCAATATGTTTTGCTTCCATTACACATGGCTGGGGCTTCCTAGATGATAAGGATCAGGTGCTTATTATGACAATATTAAAGGATGGCCCTTTTATCCTTTAGCATCATGACTGGGTGTTAGCTATGAGGTGATTCCCGCAAGTGGTCATGCCTGCTTGCGTAATGAGTTTGTCGGTGGATGTCTTCTTCAAGCATCTAGCATTTGCTTTACGTGCTTCTGCCCAATTTGCAGGGGGCAAGCTTAGGAATGTGCTTATGGTGTCCCTCATGCCACAGTGTACCAAGCATGCAGAGTGGCAGCTATAACATGATGTACTATGGGCAAACTAGGTCAGAATGACCTGTAATTTGGTGGCAAGCTTTATGATACATTTTATTAATTAATTGCACCTGGTTTGCCCCAGTTAGTGGTTGGCTAGGGTGTAAAAGGGGTGTTGTTTGTGCTCATAACCCGGATTTTCTGTCATTTTTTTTTTGCATGTTTACACCCATCAACATGAGTAAACGTGCTCAGAATGAGCTCAATGTACATGGCCTAATTGTGTTATTAAAACTGCATGACAATGCTTTCATGGTTTGGCCATGATATAACTTTATGGGACATGCTTGGTTGGGGTATCTGCCTGTGTCACCTCTCATGCCATGTTGTACCAGGCATGAGGTTGGCAGCTGTGACCATGCTGTATTATGACCAAACGAGCTCAGAATGACCTGGGATTTTGTGGCAAGCTTTTTAACATCATAAATGAATTAATTTGACTTGGTTTGGCCCAATTGGTGGTGGGCTAGGGTGTAATAGGTCTGTTGTTTGTGCTAATAAGCGGGATTTTCTGTCATTTTTTTTTTGCATGTTTACACCCATCAACATGAGTAAACGTGCTCAGAATGAGCTCAAACTTTGTGAGAGTGAAATTCCCACCCTAGGCCTAGTATAAATATCATCACTGGAATTTTTGCATGTGTCTACTATTTGATTTATTTTTTTAGGACCAAAAAAATACGTGTTTTGGGCTAAACCCCATCAAATAGTCTAAACGTGCTTATTTTGTGGTCCTGAGTAGCCAGATTTATTTGCAAGGGTGGGGATTTTAGGAAAATATGTGGTTTGGTCACTTTTGGTTTGCCCAGTCTCCTAGGAAAAATCGGCCAAAAATAGCGTCTTTTTCTATTTTTAGCTCATAACTGGGTCATGCTGGGGGGTAGTACCACCCCCAAGTGGCTGGAAAAATTTTTTTTTCACATATTTATGGTTCCCAAGCATAACTGGATTTTTATCCCATGCACAGGTCTGTTTTCCAGAAAAGTGCACTTTCAATGTGTCATGTCCCCTTAAGCTTGAGTCGATTCAGGGCTTCGATCTGGGACTAACTGTACTCCGCGCCCGCATGACAGACAAGGAGAAATGGGCTGCGATCTGCGATAGGCACCTTCCTGAGGGGCATGCTACTGTTTTATCCCCTCGGATCGACGGCCCGCGGCCCTCTGCTAGAAGGTAGGGTAGAAGTCCGCAGGTGGAGTTTAAATATTGCCCCTGAGGATATATAGCCGCTACGCTACCGCCTCGTCTGCCATTACCGGTAGAGGACAGCTCAGATGAGGATGATATCCCTCTCTAGTGACTATATTGATAATACTATATAATTAATTAAGACTATATAGTTAATTAATTAAACTCGTGCTCCCGTTGGGGAGTCATCACGGAGCATTAACCCCGATGGATTGATGGATGGGTACACGCAATCAGGACTAGCTACCAGTCTAAGATATCTATACAGGCTATCTACAAAACAATCCTATTCTCTATCTATGGTGCTCGTGACCGTAAGGGTCTTGTCTAGCATGCCGCCCACGTGTGCAAACGCGCGGCTTCCCCACTGCAGGGGGGTTGTTGTCCTCTATGACCTGGGCCCACTTGGCCTTGTCCATCATCTTTAATTTTTCCAAATCACCGAGAGGCCTAGGCCCCCCATGTCCTCTACTAGCTGTTCTTTGAAGGGGCGGGCCTTGCGGCGTCTAACCTGGCTGGGCCCGGCCCACGTGCATGAGGAGGTGCCAGCCCGGCTAGCTGGGCGGGGTGCAGCCCTGCTGAGGGGCCACGTGAGGTGTCTACCTGGTTGGTGCTAGCTAAGTGCCCTCACTACTAGCATCAGGCGCCGCTGCTTGATGGTGCTGGTAATAAGTGGCATGCCACGGGATACAAGTCCTCCTTGCGGACATGAGCAGCGTATCCTACACGAAAAATTGACCGCAGCATGTTGGTGACCGCGCCATCCAGCTTGTTGGCAAGGTCGGCAGTGAGAGTCCACGTCTCGGCCACGTACCGGCCGTACGTAAGAACTGGGAGGACCAGGACCAGGACCGGTCCTGTTTCTCTAGCCCAAGGGCTTGCGCCACAGGGCCGCCCGGTATTGGCGTAATGTCACGGACGCGAGCTATGTCATCCGGGCGCCCGCTATGCACAGACCGGTGACGTGCGCAAGGAATTTGTTTTCTGCGCATTTTCGACAAAGGCTTGAGTGACCGGGGGGGGACTGACTAGCACAGTTGCAGCATAGATAGGGGCAGGGGCAGGCGCGCCGGGCCAGGCACAGTCGGGCGCGCAGCACACGAGCGGACGAAAGCGTACGTGTGCGCGCGCCGGGCCAGGCACAGCTGGGCGCGCAGCACCGAATTGAGCGGACGGCAGCACAAGTGCGCAGCGTCGAGAGGATCATACGCGAGAACTAGTGGACAGCTGGAGCTGGAGCTGGAGCTGGAGCTGGAGCTGGAGCTGGAGCTGGAGCTGGAGCTGGAGCTGGAGCTGGAGCTGGAGCTGGAGCTGGAGCTGGAGCTGGAGCTGGAGCTGGAGCTGGAGCTGGAGCTGGAGCTCGGACCGCGCCGAGGCTATTGACAGGCCAGGTGTCTTTGTACGTGGTGTAGAATAGCGGGTTAATGTTATGAGGGCTACAAAGGGATTGCTTCTAGAAAGGAAATATTAGAAGCAATGTTTGCTGGGCCACTCACACGCGAGGTGTGAGCGTGCAGATTGTTTGAAGGATATTATGCTTCGACCTTGGTGGTCGTGGCTCAATGCCGGACATTCCCAGGGACAGAAATGCCGGAGTCTCTAGGAGATGAGATCGGCAACAGGGTAGCAATTTAGATTTGTCGGGATGCCTTTTTGCTTTTGTTGGCATGTGTGGTAGAAAGCCAGGACGGCAACTGGAATGCGGTTTTTGTTTGCATGGTTCAGGCAGCAAGATAGTGTTGGCATTCCTAGCTGGACTGACAAGTGTGGCGTTTGTCATGCGCGTGTCATGACGAATGGTTTGGTTGATAGTCGAAGAGGACTCTCACGTAGCGTGTGAGTCTCTTCGAGTAACGAAAGGAGGGCTCTCAGCCGAGGACAAGGAACTGTCCCTCGTGCCTGATGACCACCTTATTGATCCCCTTGTATACCGTCAGGGTCATCCTCAGGCGCTTCGACATGCCGCCGGAGGAGACCCCAGACTCTCTTCTCGACGAGCTGAAGAAACAGCTCTTGGCGTGCATGCAGCTGCCAGGTGCGATAGTGCAGGGCGCCTACCGCCTGCCCCATCCACGGGCCAAGGCTGGGCCCCCTCCAGTGGTCCTCACCTTCAGCGACATCACAGCCCGAGTTCGGTTCCTCTCTCGCCGCAAGAAGCTGGTGGACACCTCCTGGTCGCTTGACGACGACCTGACGCCAGCCCAGCAGCAGCAACGCCGCGATCAGTGGCCCGACTACATCCGCCACAAGACCAACCCCGAGAAGCCCCAAGTGTACTGGCGGGGCGCGGACCTCTATGTCAACAAGAAACTGTGGAAGCCCCCTGTCGCGTTTGCGTGCCATATCATCCTGGACTGGTCATTACCGCTACTTGGAATGCATCCACTATCAGCAGTAATCATGTGTGAGATATGCCACCTATAATGAGAATGAAAGGTGCGGTCCTTTATGGCACCGCCACCTTCATGACAGGCAATCCGGCCCAACCAGCCGATTCTTGAGACCATGCTTTATCATTAAAGCAACCAAAAGACATTTCAATTCCAATGAGATACATGACGAATTACAAAGAGTGTCGAGTTGTAATGTTGTAGTTATAAGAGCAGCTGTGAGGTCCCTTGGTTGACGTCACTGCAGGCCCCTTGTGGCGGCAGTGCGCGTGTGTTCCCGACCTAGTTCCTACTGGCATTCTTGCCAACGACGACCAGGGTGCCCGAAGGCCCTGTCCCTTGTCTCGTTCTCAGTCTTACACACATTCTTAACAAAACCAATACATTGTCATATCCGTCAGTCCATCCTCATGGCAACTGACTGCATGCAACCACTCACGGGGGCTGCTCCGGGCTGCTCGAACTATTTCACCCCATGAAGACAACAAACCAGTTGTAAGGGAGAGAAACGGACGAACAACGACCACCATGGTTCGTTGCTCATCCTTCTATACTGCTCAAAGCTCAAGCCTGGCGGCTGGCGCCACTACGCCACTTTAGACATCAGCCAATCATAACATTGTCTAATTTCCGACAAGCTAAACTTCAAGCTTTATCTGTCAAGCGAACACAAATATACAAGGGCAAATCTATCGGCTATGCCAGGCACCGCCTGGGGCTTCCTTGCATTTGTGTCTGGTGTCCCACGTTGAAATCCTGAAATTGCACATCTGCTCAGTGCCTCGCCGGCTTGCTGCGTACCAGCATTCGGCAAACTGCCCTTGTGACGAATGTCAGTGAAATTCAGGTCCGCCCAAAAGTTCCGTCAGCAAATTCAGCGGACTTGGCGCGTGAGTACAATTGAGATCCGCGGCGTCAGTACCGGGCCGCGGTATAGCAACCCGCACAAGGCTGCGGACGTCAGAATTACGCTAAAATCTGAATTGCGGACGTGATAGATCACGGACGCGACAGCTGTCGCGTTTGCGTGCCATATCATCCTGGACTGGTCATTACCGCTACTTGGAATGCATCCACTATCAGCAGTAATCATGTGTGAGATATGCCACCTCCCCCCCACTATTTAGCTCACAACAACGTGAGAGCAAAAAGTGAAAGAAAGGCATCTCACACTAAAGAAGGAAGCCCAAAGAGGGCGTCATTCCAGGCAGCAGCAAAAAGAAAAAAAAAATCCAGCTGCTCAAAGATGCTTTTCCAGGATCAGCAACAACCTTAACATGCATGCTTTTAAAGGCTTAGCAATAACCCCTTCAATGGCTTTGTACAGGGAAAAGCCTAACCTCTTCAGATGCTTTTGAAGGCTAAGCAATAACCTCTTCCTTGTGCTTCCGTGGGTGAAGCAGGAGGAACATCCAGGCTGGCCGGACTGAACCCATCATGGGTTGTTCGTCCGTTTATAATGAGAATGAAAGGTGCGGTCCTTTATGGCACCGCCACCTTCATGACAGGCAATCCGGCCCAACCAGCCGATTCTTGAGACCATGCTTTATCATTAAAGCAACCAAAAGACATTTCGATCAATTCCAATGAGATACATGACGAATTACAAAGAGTGTCGAGTTGTAATGTTGTAGTTATAAGAGCAGCTGTGAGGTCCCTTGGTTGACGTCACTGCAGGCCCCTTGTGGCGGCAGTGCGCGTGTGTTCCCGACCTAGTTCCTACTGGCATTCTTGCCAACGACGACCAGGGTGCCCGAAGGCCCTGTCCCTTGTCTCGTTCTCAGTCTTACACACATTCTTAACAAAACCAATACATTGTCATATCCGTCAGTCCATCCTCATGGCAACTGACTGCATGCAACCACTCACGGGGGCTGCTCCGGGCTGCTCGAACTATTTCACCCCATGAAGACAACAAACCAGTTGTGAGGGAGAGAAACGGACGAACAACGACCACCATGGTTCTTCTATACTGCTCAAAGCTCAAGCCTGGCGGCTGGCGCCACTACGCCACTTTAGACATCAGCCAATCATAACATTGTCTAATTTCCGACAAGCTAAACTTCAAGCTTTATCTGTCAAGCGAACACAAATATACAAGGGCAAATCTATCGGCTATGCCATGCAGGCACCGCCTGGGGCTTCCTTGCATTTGTGTCTGGTGTCCCACGTTGAAATCCTGAAATTGCACATCTGCTCAGTGCCTCGCCGGCTTGCTGCGTACCAGCATTCGGCAAACTGCCCTTGTGACGAATGTCAGTGAAATTCAGGTCCGCCCAAAAGTTCCGTCAGCAAATTCAGCGGACTTGGCGCGTGAGTACAATTGAGATCCGCGGCGTCAGTACCGGGCCGCGGTATAGCAACCCGCACAAGGCTGCGGACGTCAGAATTACGCTAAAATCTGAATTGCGGACGTGATAGATCACGGACGCGACAGCTGTCGCGTTTGCGTGCCATATCATCCTGGACTGGTCATTACCGCTACTTGGAATGCATCCACTATCAGCAGTAATCATGTGTGAGATATGCCACCTCCCCCCCCACTATTTAGCTCACAACAACGTGAGAGCAAAAAGTGAAAGAAAGGCATCTCACACTAAAGAAGGAAGCCCAAAGAGGGCGTCATTCCAGGCAGCAGCAAAAAGAAAAAAAAAATCCAGCTGCTCAAAGATGCTTTTCCAGGATCAGCAACAACCTTAACATGCATGCTTTTAAAGGCTTAGCAATAACCCCTTCAATGGCTTTGTACAGGGAAAAGCCTAACCTCTTCAGATGCTTTTGAAGGCTAAGCAATAACCTCTTCCTTGTGCTTCCGTGGGTGAAGCAGGAGGAACATCCAGGCTGGCCGGACTGAACCCATCATGGGTTGTTCGTCCGTTTATAATGAGAATGAAAGGTGCGGTCCTTTATGGCACCGCCACCTTCATGACAGGCAATCCGGCCCAACCAGCCGATTCTTGAGACCATGCTTTATCATTAAAGCAACCAAAAGACATTTCGATCAATTCCAATGAGATACATGACGAATTACAAAGAGTGTCGAGTTGTAATGTTGTAGTTATAAGAGCAGCTGTGAGGTCCCTTGGTTGACGTCACTGCAGGCCCCTTGTGGCGGCAGTGCGTGTGTGTTCCCGACCTAGTTCCTACTGGCATTCTTGCCAACGACGACCAGGGTGCCCGAAGGCCCTGTCCCTTGTCTCGTTCTCAGTCTTACACACATTCTTAACAAAACCAATACATTGTCATATCCGTCAGTCCATCCTCATGGCAACTGACTGCATGCAACCACTCACGGGGGCTGCTCCGGGCTGCTCGAACTATTTCACCCCATGAAGACAACAAACCAGTTGTAAGGGAGAGAAACGGACGAACAACGACCACCATGGTTCGTTGCTCATCCTTCTATACTGCTCAAAGCTCAAGCCTGGCGGCTGGCGCCACTACGCCACTTTAGACATCAGCCAATCATAACATTGTCTAATTTCCGACAAGCTAAACTTCAAGCTTTATCTGTCAAGCGAACACAAATATACAAGGGCAAATCTATCGGCTATGCCAGGCACCGCCTGGGGCTTCCTTGCATTTGTGTCTGGTGTCCCACGTTGAAATCCTGAAATTGCACATCTGCTCAGTGCCTCGCCGGCTTGCTGCGTACCAGCATTCGGCAAACTGCCCTTGTGACGAATGTCAGTGAAATTCAGGTCCGCCCAAAAGTTCCGTCAGCAAATTCAGCGGACTTGGCGCGTGAGTACAATTGAGATCCGCGGCGTCAGTACCGGGCCGCGGTATAGCAACCCGCACAAGGCTGCGGACGTCAGAATTACGCTAAAATCTGAATTGCGGACGTGATAGATCACGGACGCGACAGCTGTCGCGTTTGCGTGCCATATCATCCTGGACTGGTCATTACCGCTACTTGGAATGCATCCACTATCAGCAGTA
Organism: Mesostigma viride; assembly: GCA_009746045.1. NCBI lineage: Eukaryota > Viridiplantae > Streptophyta > Mesostigmatophyceae > Mesostigmatales > Mesostigmataceae > Mesostigma > Mesostigma viride. The sequence goes on along the minus strand of RPFO01000648.1, from coordinate 1,416,256 downwards.
ATCATGTGTGAGATATGCCACCTCCCCCCCCACTATTTAGCTCACAACAACGTGAGAGCAAAAAGTGAAAGAAAGGCATCTCACACTAAAGAAGGAAGCCCAAAGAGGGCGTCATTCCAGGCAGCAGCAAAAAGAAAAAAAAAATCCAGCTGCTCAAAGATGCTTTTCCAGGATCAGCAACAACCTTAACATGCATGCTTTTAAAGGCTTAGCAATAACCCCTTCAATGGCTTTGTACAGGGAAAAGCCTAACCTCTTCAGATGCTTTTGAAGGCTAAGCAATAACCTCTTCCTTGTGCTTCCGTGGGTGAAGCAGGAGGAACATCCAGGCTGGCCGGACTGAACCCATCATGGGTTGTTCGTCCGTTTATAATGAGAATGAAAGGTGCGGTCCTTTATGGCACCGCCACCTTCATGACAGGCAATCCGGCCCAACCAGCCGATTCTTGAGACCATGCTTTATCATTAAAGCAACCAAAAGACATTTCGATCAATTCCAATGAGATACATGACGAATTACAAAGAGTGTCGAGTTGTAATGTTGTAGTTATAAGAGCAGCTGTGAGGTCCCTTGGTTGACGTCACTGCAGGCCCCTTGTGGCGGCAGTGCGCGTGTGTTCCCGACCTAGTTCCTACTGGCATTCTTGCCAACGACGACCAGGGTGCCCGAAGGCCCTGTCCCTTGTCTCGTTCTCAGTCTTACACACATTCTTAACAAAACCAATACATTGTCATATCCGTCAGTCCATCCTCATGGCAACTGACTGCATGCAACCACTCACGGGGGCTGCTCCGGGCTGCTCGAACTATTTCACCCCATGAAGACAACAAACCAGTTGTGAGGGAGAGAAACGGACGAACAACGACCACCATGGTTCGTTGCTCATCCTTCTATACTGCTCAAAGCTCAAGCCTGGCGGCTGGCGCCACTACGCCACTTTAGACATCAGCCAATCATAACATTGTCTAATTTCCGACAAGCTAAACTTCAAGCTTTATCTGTCAAGCGAACACAAATATACAAGGGCAAATCTATCGGCTATGCCAGGCACCGCCTGGGGCTTCCTTGCATTTGTGTCTGGTGTCCCACGTTGAAATCCTGAAATTGCACATCTGCTCAGTGCCTCGCCGGCTTGCTGCGTACCAGCATTCGGCAAACTGCCCTTGTGACGAATGTCAGTGAAATTCAGGTCCGCCCAAAAGTTCCGTCAGCAAATTCAGCGGACTTGGCGCGTGAGTACAATTGAGATCCGCGGCGTCAGTACCGGGCCGCGGTATAGCAACCCGCACAAGGCTGCGGACGTCAGAATTACGCTAAAATCTGAATTGCGGACGTGATAGATCACGGACGCGACAGCTGTCGCGTTTGCGTGCCATATCATCCTGGACTGGTCATTACCGCTACTTGGAATGCATCCACTATCAGCAGTAATCATGTGTGAGATATGCCACCTCCCCCCCCACTATTTAGCTCACAACAACGTGAGAGCAAAAAGTGAAAGAAAGGCATCTCACACTAAAGAAGGAAGCCCAAAGAGGGCGTCATTCCAGGCAGCAGCAAAAAGAAAAAAAAAATCCAGCTGCTCAAAGATGCTTTTCCAGGATCAGCAACAACCTTAACATGCATGCTTTTAAAGGCTTAGCAATAACCCCTTCAATGGCTTTGTACAGGGAAAAGCCTAACCTCTTCAGATGCTTTTGAAGGCTAAGCAATAACCTCTTCCTTGTGCTTCCGTGGGTGAAGCAGGAGGAACATCCAGGCTGGCCGGACTGAACCCATCATGGGTTGTTCGTCCGTTTATAATGAGAATGAAAGGTGCGGTCCTTTATGGCACCGCCACCTTCATGACAGGCAATCCGGCCCAACCAGCCGATTCTTGAGACCATGCTTTATCATTAAAGCAACCAAAAGACATTTCGATCAATTCCAATGAGATACATGACGAATTACAAAGAGTGTCGAGTTGTAATGTTGTAGTTATAAGAGCAGCTGTGAGGTCCCTTGGTTGACGTCACTGCAGGCCCCTTGTGGCGGCAGTGCGCGTGTGTTCCCGACCTAGTTCCTACTGGCATTCTTGCCAACGACGACCAGGGTGCCCGAAGGCCCTGTCCCTTGTCTCGTTCTCAGTCTTACACACATTCTTAACAAAACCAATACATTGTCATATCCGTCAGTCCATCCTCATGGCAACTGACTGCATGCAACCACTCACGGGGGCTGCTCCGGGCTGCTCGAACTATTTCACCCCATGAAGACAACAAACCAGTTGTGAGGGAGAGAAACGGACGAACAACGACCACCATGGTTCTTCTATACTGCTCAAAGCTCAAGCCTGGCGGCTGGCGCCACTACGCCACTTTAGACATCAGCCAATCATAACATTGTCTAATTTCCGACAAGCTAAACTTCAAGCTTTATCTGTCAAGCGAACACAAATATACAAGGGCAAATCTATCGGCTATGCCAGGCACCGCCTGGGGCTTCCTTGCATTTGTGTCTGGTGTCCCACGTTGAAATCCTGAAATTGCACATCTGCTCAGTGCCTCGCCGGCTTGCTGCGTACCAGCATTCGGCAAACTGCCCTTGTGACGAATGTCAGTGAAATTCAGGTCCGCCCAAAAGTTCCGTCAGCAAATTCAGCGGACTTGGCGCGTGAGTACAATTGAGATCCGCGGCGTCAGTACCGGGCCGCGGTATAGCAACCCGCACAAGGCTGCGGACGTCAGAATTACGCTAAAATCTGAATTGCGGACGTGATAGATCACGGACGCGACACCCCCCGGGCTTCCCCGGGATAGAGCACTCCAGCTAGTTGTCTAGATGGGGGCAATCGATGATGGGATAGCTTAGGCATTACAGCACTTGAAACGATATTAGCGCACAGCGTTATAGTACCTTCAATTAGCTCTGGCACCTTGTGGCCATCAGCTTGCGCCTTAATTAGCCGACGTCTTGAGCCCACCTCACATTTGTAGCATAAGCTATGCGTCAGCCTACCTACATGGTATTGCACTGGTTGTATTGCACCCACAGTGTTGCGCCCCCGGCACCATGCCGTGGAGAGAGCGCTCTGTGGCCTGCCCACCTGCGGCAGTGATAGAAGCTAGGGCGCCCTCCCTCCTTCTCGCTGTGTATATAGGGTTGAAGGTTCCTTTACTCTGTATTGGCACCCACGTGACGCAGTCACGTGCTTATTAATTAATTAATTGTATACCGTCGCGTGCCGCGTTTGACTATCCTTGCTGGGGCGTTAGCTAGACGCTCCAACTAATCTAATTTCGACAATGATGATGGTGCAAGATGATGCTTTTGCCTCCCCTGCTACAGAACAATGCTTTCACAACACACACTTTTCACAGTCTGATGATGAAGCCGCAAGGTAATCATGGGACAGGTCCTCACCCACCCCACAGGGCATGCAGTTAAGGCAGGCACGTCAGCTTAGCTCATTTGGGTTTTACCAAAGCTGAGTGGCCAGCAGCCATGGTGGCGCCGGAGATTGTGGCACCTAGGTCTACGCGACAGTAAAGCGTGCCAGGCGAGGGAGATACGATGGTCCACATCGGCCTCGCAGCTGGGGAAGTAAGCTACCCAGCAACTTGACGCGGTCCCGATACAGAACTCGAGAGCCGTCAAGGAGAAAGAGGTCGGGCGGTGGCTGAGTGAGCCCAATCGCCAGAGCCTCAGTCTTCTTGCTGACCTCAAGCCCCACCACACGCGCCTCGATTGCCAGGCAGTCAAGCCACGTCTGCACGTGCTCAGTGCCCTCGAAGAGGGTGGTGTCGTCTGCATAGCTGATGTCCGCCAGCCGAATCTCCGTTTCCGCCCCGCCATGCCAGAAACGGTTGTTGACCTGCACCCCTGGACTATATGGTTGGGCTGGTTGTCTCCTTGCTAAGGTTGGGGCATGATGCAGACAATATTTGTAACTTTCGTGTAATTATTTCCTAATGAGATTAGCATAGTACTGGCGTGGCATGCCCATGCGCATGGCACCAAGCACTTATGCATGCATGCTGACAACTGCTCTAGTCCTCACCCGAAATGTCGACCGCCATGCGTCCAGGAATAGTTGTCTCAGAAGCTGAAGTCCTTGAAAGTCGCATTGCATGGCATTTTAATTAACCAAACATACGGTCTCAACTGTTTGCTGTCCAGAGTAACTTTCAATCTAGGCATTATCAATGAATAAAGTATATCATTACTGCAGACTTTCAAACAATTCGATGCCCTGGCAGCTACTTCAAGGGAAATGAGCTGGCTCTTGCAAGCATATCCACAGCACAAGACACTGCGGACGTCGCCGCCAGCAGCGTCAGGGTACGTCGCCAGCAGCAATGACCTGACATCACTAGGTATCTAACTATCCATTCATTATATACAGATTGCATCCTATGTTGACCAAATCGATGGCCATAGCTGCTGCTGTAGAAACCGGTATGTGAACGATGGCAATGGTCCGTGGAACACCGTACGTGGCTGCATCGCTGCATGCCACCCACAACGTGCGGGAGCGCCTCGCCACATCCGCATAGTACTGGCACAGTACCCAAAGCCGGGATGCTACACAAAGGTAGACACACATAGTACCATTCGCATGCATACCCCGCTACAATGCAACAAGCTAGACTCACTCCCTGCTGGGGGCCGCACCCGCAAACTATCAAGCGGCTCTGCAGGGAAGGTGTACCTATCTATATCAACGAGACAACCAGCCTATTTATACCAACTTATACCTATATGTTTATTTACAGATCTGTGAAATGGGCGCCTCACCATCCGTGCCCCAACAAACGACGGTATTGCGCCCCCGCCCTCGCCACCACAACTTGCTCTCACCACCACCACTTGCGCTCGCCACCACCACTTGCTCTCACCATCACCACCAACACCACTTCTGGCAACTGATGTCTCTTGGATCAGCCATCCCCGGCCCAAAAGAGGTGGGGGGGGAGAGGGGGAGAACGCTATGGCCAGCGATGAGGGGAAAAGGCCAGGGATGAGCCGTGAGGATTGATAGTCCTGGCTCCATGTAGGCAGGCTTCGCGATGCCAGGGACGAAGGGGGAGCCTGAGGGATCGAGCCATGTCGATGCCTACGAGTTGACGACTACTGCCCCACGCCCCGCCCCATGGCTAGGCTAGCAACCCTAGTCGCATAGTACTCCCTCATCGCGCGCACCTCCTCCAGGTTGCGTCGGTAGCCCTGCGTGTGGTGGTGGTCCTCCCCCAGCGCATCGGCTGCGATGGCCACCGCGCGTTTGCAAGCATACTCCGCCTCATTGAAGCGGTTCGCGTGCGCGAGGCTGTCAGCGAGGAAGTTTAGCGCAGCGGCCACAGAGGGGTGGCCGTCGCCCATCTGGCAGGAAATAACGAACGCGCAGCGCTGGAAGTAGGTGATGGCTTCGTCCAGGCGGTTGCCTGCACGGTAGTACTTGGCGAGGCAGAGCAGGGACTCCGCAAGTTCCATCTCGGCACCTGGGGACGACTCCCGGATGCGGAGGACGAACTGATAGACCATCTCGACCTCGGGAGCACACGAGTGGCCGCTGCCCGCTGTAGCCTCGCAGTGCTGAAGCTGCGCCCCCAGGGCGTGCAGGGAGGAGGCGCACTGACGGACATTGTCCGGAAAAGAGACAATTGACTCGCGGCAATCCGACAGGATAGGCAAGGCGAGCCAAGACAACTGGGAACAGCCAGCCCCCACGCTGGCTTCGAGCATATCGAGAAGCCCAACCATGGCCGACACAACCGCGGCGCTAGAGTAGTCGTGAAGTCCTGGCAAGTACCTGGAAGCATCAGCGTCGAAGTGCTCAGCGTCTTGAGCCAATCGGCGCAAGTCAACTTGCGATGTGATCGCGTTCGCCGAGGCGTGGTCGACCTTCGAGGGGAGTTCTGGTTGGCATCCATCAGAGGATTCCGCAAAGGAGAACATCGCCCATTCTCCTGGACGATATCCGTCGCTGTTTTCTTCGAAGCTATGGCCAGATCTCCGCGCGGAAGGCCTGTATGAATGCCAGCGGTTTGAAGAAACCGACAACCGCCCTTCGTCGAGTGAATGTCGCGAACAGTTTGAGCGGCTGCCGGGCGACGACAACCGTTTTTCGTCGAAGGACCGTACTCGCGATGTGGACGAGCCGCCGCCCATTCCGGTAAAATTGCTTTAAGCGTGCTCAAATTAAATCACCTGGTTTCATGCCACCGCAGGGAAGAAATGTTTTTCTCCTGGTTTATGGCTCTTTATCGATAAGGAAGCATTCTGGCCAGGAAGTTGCTGGCAAGCGGTGCTTTCCTCTGCCGGCTGGTCGATGAAGGAGGGGTGCGCGCTCAGCAGTGTCGCATTCGTTGCGCGCTCATTCGTGTTCGAGACATGTAGCGGAGCACGTTGGTCGTTTGGCTGAAAACCAGAACTATCAATTCAACAAAGTTCGCCAAGCTCCGCCGAGCAGTTGCGTGGACTCCAGCACGACGTCACGATTTTTTCACGCGTGGATATTTTCCATGTAACTAATCGATTCACGATTATTAAATAAAATTAATAATCGAAAAGGTACCTTCACTGCCTTGATCTCCCGATTATTAAATAAAATTAATAATCGTAACGGTACCTTAACTGCCTTGATGCCGTTTACTTTTGCCAACCGTCGGATCCCGTTGACTTTTGCCAACCGTCAGCGGCACGTGGCATGAAGCTACAGTCGTTCCCCTGTTAAGTGACGATCTCTGCCAAATAAAGTCGGAGCGCTACTGAACGGTAGAATCAGGCTAGCAGCTCTAGCAGCCCACCACTCACCTGCTCCTTTGACGGACTATAACGCAGTCCAAAACCAATGAATGATAGAATATTCCGATGAATGATAGAATATACCAATGAATGATAGAATATACCACCACCACCATCACGCGCATTCGTCAAGCCAGCCCGATTCATCAGTCATGAAAGGTCAGTCGCTAGCCACTAGCCAGTCAGTTGTCAGTTGGATCCCCAAAGCCAGTTGTCAGTTGGATCCTGGAAAAAAAAAAAAGGCTAAAAAAGCCCAAGCTTTTTTGACCCCGCAATTCTTCGCATTCCCCCCAAACGTCAAAGAGAAAAGGAAAGCCGGGAGAGAAATAAGTGAGGGCACGCCGTCTGCCTGAACCCCCGAACCCCGCGCCCCCCCCCCACACACCCGGAGGCCGGAGGTCGCCCCCCCCCCCCCCCCCCGGCAGCAAGACCTCACGAAGGCCCGTACCCCGCGCCGGCCGGGCAAACCGGCCCAGCCGTAGGTCTCAGTCTCGCCCCCCCAGCCCCCCACACCGAGACGCGGCCATCTGCCGGGTGCCCAGATCCAGGTGAGGGGGGGCCCCTCAGTCACTCACCCGGCCCCGCGCCCACCCAACCACTATGATGACCCGGAGGTCGGCCCCCCGCCCCCCCCCCCCCAGCCCCACTGCAGCGACTGAGATGCCATGATGAATCTGCTGCATCCCCCGCACCCCACGCCGGCCCGGCCCCCACCGGCCCACCCAGAGGTACCCCGACCCACCCTGCAGCGAGACGCCATCCAATATGCCGGATCCCCCGCACCCCGCGCCCCCGGCCCCCGGGGTACTACAGCCCACGCGGATGAGGTCCGCCCCCCCCCCCTCCCCCCCCCTCAACGAGACGCCATCTGCCAGATCCCACCCCGCCCCCGCCCACCCACGACCAACTTCCGCCCAATGACAAATGGACGGAAGATGAGGGAGTCGACCCGGCCAGAGGGAGAGCCAAGAATACCCTGTGGCGATAGCCAAGATCACTTATAAATTTATAATATATTATCTCTCTGAATGACGTTGTCATCCAATACGAAGCCGGAAGACGCATCAATTCCGTCTAAGACAGTCCAGAAAATACGACGGTAAGTTGCTGACTTCCGTCCAATCCGATGGGTCCGTCCTTCAAGGGATCGGAAAGTGCACTGAAGGATCCGATTATTGTAGAGCAAAGTTTAATTGTGGTCCACGAGTTGGCAGCCGGCGGAAGCCGTGCATATTAATTAAGGGGAGGGTCCCATAGAAATATATCAAAACTTACCCCCCCTAATAACTACAGAAATGCAACTGACAACCACTGAATGATGTTTGGGGACCATAAACATGATGTTTGGGCATGCATACCACCACTTGTTGGGGGTACTACCCCCAGCCATACACCGGCTATGAGCTAAAAATAGAAAAAAACGCTGTCCAGGGCACATCTTGCCCAGAACAGTGGGAGAACCAGTTGCATGAAAAAAGCACACCCCATATAAAAATGTCATGGGACATTGTTTCTACCTAATTGGATCAACAAAATCAGCACATCCCTTTGAGTTATTAATTTTTGGGCCAAAAATACGCTTTTTTAGGCGGGGCGTCCCCATACACACTCATAACACATCAATTAGGCCTGAAAAGCACAAGTCAAATTCTGTCATGACCATAGAAGGCACTGTCAAAGTTTGGTGGCATTCTGAGCTCAGCTGTAGCAGTTATTAATTTTGGCAGTTGGCCACCTGTGCAGACGCTAAGGAAGGCATTAGTGAGTATTAACACGTCGTACGTCAAAACTCAGTCCTAAAAATAGGACTGAGTATGCCAACTTTGAGATCATGTAGCGGTAAGGGTAGGGAGTTATGCAACACGAAGCTTGGAATGCTCGGGCACTGCCAAATGGCGAGAGTGTGCGTGAACGACGAGACACCTTGGCATTAGGATAGAATGGCACATATACTGCTGGCCAGCCGTCAACGATGGCTGGCCAGACTTTGCGTAAGTTAAACTAACTTACTGATCCTGGACGGACTAGCCTATCAGTTACAACCTGATCTAGTCAGTCCTAACATGACAACTACAGTCCCGGTACTGAGGTACCGGCTCATCACATACTGAGTATAGCCACGTGTCCATGCCACGACTGCTCTAGTCCAGCACCGTCCCAGTACCCAATTGGGCGCCGGCGGTGCTGGCACGTGTCCACTTAGGCTACAGGCGGGAGACTTAGACTAACTCCCACTTTAAGTTTTCTTTGGGTTTCAACAGAAACACACATAGCCATCAAATGGACGCAGCCATTCCCAATGCCTAAAAAAAACTGTCAGATAACCTACTAGGACCCAAAGGTCACCTCACACATGTACAAGAGATGCATTAAAAAGGCCCCATGTCTCAAGCATGGTTTCTTAACTCGTCGTCTGTCCCTGGTCCTCTACGGAGGACTGAGTTCAACTCAGTCCTCTCTAGAGGACCGAGTTTTTGGGTTTCGTAGAAAATTCGCCCCGGTCAGAATGTTTGACAAAAAAATTTTCTCAAAATTTATTCAAATACTACGTGAAAAGATCTTTCTTGGACAAATTTTTGGGATTTTTTTGGATTTGGTATGCGCGGCTAACTGTACGGTCAAAGTACAGGTGGTAAGGGTACTTTCCCACGTGAAACGCGAGTTCCGGAAATGCACGACCTAGCCATGGCGGCTCGCGCCCATGCATGCAGTTTACGTTTTCGGACGAGTTAGCCGTCCAAACTCAGGAAATAGATTGAACATGCCCTAAAGATGATATAAATCAATTTTTAGCTCGCGGGGATGCGATTTACCTGGTGTCGGCACTGTTCTTGCTGGAAAAAACTGCGATAAGGCAGGTCGACGGAATTGATGACTGCGCTTGCTTTCCGGCGCAATTTCAATGGCTGATAGGTTTCTTTCTACATTTTAACATGAATTGTATTAGAATATATTGAGTGACAGTATAGATTTGATGATCTCGACCATTCTGTCACGTCATGGTCTATGTGCCGCAAAGTGCCACTTTTGCGGGCACCGCCTGGGCCAAGGTAACGCCAGCCGTGCCAGGTAAAGCCGGATAATCGTTGCCTCTTCGTTTCTTGATGTTCTTACATGAGTTTAAGCTTGCGAGGCGTTGTCAGGTTCAAGTCTTGATGCTCTTTCTTGACCGTTGCCTGCCCCTCTCTAAAACCCCCTTTTCAGAGGATGTTAGCAGGCATTTGCCTTAACCCAGTGTAGTTGTGCAGGGTTTTAGGAGCTGTGCAGGTTTAAACACCTTCATAGATGTTAGTTATTCTTTTGCTACGTTCATACTGCATGATTGTGTGGCCACGGGCTGCGTCAAGGGTGCATTCAAGCTTTTACGGGTGAGTGAAAAGTCTTGGTGACAAACCACTGCCATCATGTGCCAGCAACTATGTTGGCCACATCATGGCAAGGCAAAACAGTTATAGCCATATCTATTGTTGTTTGAAACAATGGAAATATGCTTAACCTACCCATTATATTGGTGGTTGACACTTATAACATAACCCTTTGTTGGTAGGTATCCAAGCCCATTCCCTACATGCATGCATAGGCTCTCACTACATGATAAGGTATGATATACCTGAAGTATGATGATGCAAGTGTGTTGTCCTGTAATGCTTGAAGGGAAATGAGTTGATTGGGATGGTTGGTGGCCACGGTGATGTAGTATGACCGCACTTACATGCTAGCAAAGTTAGCAAAAGCCCCATTCCTCTCCTGAGGACTGAGAGTTTTTGAATTGTTTCAGGCAGTTGCAGTGGCCAAATGGAGCCCAGTTTTTTGCCACGCTTCAAGAACTATGTTGTTTACATGCCTATATTTTTTCTTCATGCACCAGGATTTGATTGAATTTTTCCCACTCGTTCTTATCCCGAAAAATGCAAATTCGCGAGGGGCGCCCAACGTCCGTGTAATTTTCAGGTGTTCGGGTCAAGTTTTCACATATGCAGTATTTTTGCCAACAAAATGATATCTAGTACACCCCAGATCCACATCAAAACATTTGGGATGGACTCCCCACCTAGTCGCTACACGCGGTTGAAAATTGTCAACTCAGTCCTCCTGTGAGGACTGAGTTGGGACAGACGACGAGTTAACTGAGTGAGATGGGTGCTCCAGGCCCCAGCATGTCATGGTCATCCAAACAAGTGTCTCACAAAATTTTATTCAATAAATAACACATTCATCATGTCCCAACTTTCTAGACCAGTGCTTCTCACTGTCAGAAAACTACCCAGCTGCCATTGCAGCCTTTCAGCTGCAGTATTAGGCAAGGGGTCATGGGCTAACATGTACAATGTGCCAGTCACTTCAGACTGTAACCAGGGTTCATCAACCCATACAAGACCTGGTATTGTGGTCCTGCTGCTTGTGGCACCTTGGTCAGTGCATCTGCAGCATTGTCTTTGTCCCTGACGTGGGCTTTAGACTCCAGGTACTTGCATTCCTGTTTTAGCACAATCCAATCCAGGTCCGAGTGTACAGCCAAAGGATTGGCAAGGAAAGAGATGATAGATTGAGAGTCAGTCAGCAAATGTGCTTTCACTCCTGCAGAGCTACCAGCCTGGTGTTGAAGCCAGACCAGCAAGTGATTGAGATACCTTGCATGCAAGACAGAAGATACCACAGCCCTGCATTCAGCTACATTGCTACTCACAGCTTTCCTCTTGTGCAATCTACTGAACCAGGAGACTAGTGACTTCTTCCCACCTTGGTTATGCAGGAAAAACAATCCAGCCTCTCTGGCTTGAACCTTGGTAACTACCCTGGACTCCATTGAACTATCCATCATGCACGTGATGTGAATGGGAGTAAACAGGTCCAGTGAGTGAAGCATCAAAGGTGGACCATCATGCAACAACTGCTTGATTGCCCGTGCTCCTACCTCCTGTAGTACCTCATCATCTACCCTGCTCACAAAAGCCAGGTGGGGTGCACATGTAGCACATAGCCAACCAAGCTTGCCTCTAATGGTAGGGCACATGTCAGGGGTGATGTGAACAGGCAGGACATCCAGACAAGACTTAATGTATTCAGCAGAGGCCTGCATGGAACAAACCCAGCTGCCCTGCTGCTGCAGCAACTCAAGCATCATGCCACAGAACTTGACTGGCTCCTTGCCCAGCTCTAGCTGCTTGCCAATCTCAAAACTGGCAGACACCTGAGCTATGAAAGCATCCACTGCAGCTCTAGGACCTGAGATTAACTGATCATCCCCATGCCAGACAAACATCATCATTCCATCAGGGTGTGGGATGACAAACAAGCAAGGGTCAATGTCATCATAGGTGGCCCCTAGCTTCATGAATACCTCCTGTGCAGACAGCCTAAAAATTTTTGGAGCTGACTGCAACCCTTCAACCCCCAGGTTTGGCCTCAACAAGGGTTGAACAATATCCCTGTGCCACACCTTAGGAGTATTCACCACGTATACCTGACCTCTCCAGACCTGCTGTGCTATGGCAGGGTCCCCCTTTAGAAAGGCTCTTTTGATATCTGTGGCTTTACACACATAATCCTTCCCTGTATTAAGCTGATGCAAAAACAAGGAAAGCAACACCTTGAGAGACGTTTGCTGAATACCAGGAGTATAAAGCTCAGCCTCTGTCAGCTCTGTAGAGCCCCTGAACTCAGTGACACATGGCCTAGCATGGAAAATGGGTGGTCCCCCATCAGCCTGAGGTTTATGCTTGCACACAAACTTTAACCTTAGCTTCTTGGCTCCAGCTGGCATAGCATCAAGAGGAGTCACAGGTGGTGTGTGTGTGGGACTACGTGCATCTGGAACAACCCACTCCTCCCTGGCTTTGGTAAAAGCCTCCAGCCACTTAAGAAACCCAATCTGCGTCTGGCAGTCCCGTACAATATCATCATAGGACAGGGGAGACATGGATGCAACATCCCATCTACCAAGCCCAAACGCTGAAGGGTGTAGCTTTTGAGAGTGTATGAGGTCCTCCACACACGGTTCCTGACCTGGGAGGTACTTGGGCTTAACTGCATTGATGGCAGCATCCAACCCAGTGCTAATCTGGCTCAAAGGGATTTTAAAATGATCTAGAGGCACCTGTCCTACCCCTGCCACACTCAACCTCCCAGCTGAGATGACAACACCAGGGTAAGATACAAAAGGTTCCCCTAACAGGGCATTCCCTGAGTAACCCTCAACCACCTGAAATGGAGTGGGCATACCCAAGATTTGAATGCTCACCTGACCTTTGACCTGCATTTTGGTTTTGCCTGAAAAATCTGACACTCTAGCCCATGGTGAGGCCTTCATTTTCAGACCAGATACAGCTGCTGCACTGATGATACTCACCTGTGCTTGGGTGTCTACAGCCAAAATACTAGGATCTTGACCTGCATCCCCTACAGCATTGACTTGTGCTGTACCTGTTGCCACAACTGCTTTAGTGTTGTGTGCCTTGTGCAAGGCCTTAAGAATCTCAGCAAATGACTTCCTGGGAACGACAGGATCTGCTCTATTTTGTGACTCCTCCAGGTGTGAGGGAGGTGCTACCTGCTGCTCACCCTGTGCACCGTCCTCCTGCCCAGGTGGACTATTGGGTTGTAGTGGGGCTGCACTACTGAGGAACACAGGAGCTTCTACTGTGGTACTAGTGCTTGCATCAATGACGTCCTTAGCCAATTCATTGGGTGAGATCAATCCACCAGACTCCTGCTCTGAATCCATGTCCAAGAATTCTACCCCTGACACGTCTGCCAGTGGTGGGTAATAAAGCTTGAGTCTATGCTTGCTGACCACACGCTCTCTGTCATGTTGTATAGTGACTGCAGTCCCTTCTTCATGAATTTTGGTGACTACAGCTGGACCGTGCCATCTGGCAGAGTGTGCTCTTCCTCTGTCACCCTCTCTGAAAAACAACACATGGTCCCCCACTTCAAACACAGGCCTGGCATTATTTTTGTCTTTCTTTGCCAGCAACTTGGCTAAGTGCTGCCTTTGTGTGTTGTAGTGAGTGTGTACCTCTGAAGCATAGCTGCCTGACTGAAGGCCAGTTGGGGTGATTTCCCCAAAAGGTGAGGACATTATTGGTTTGGCGTTTAGCTGGGTAGTCACCCCTGCTGCCCAAGATGCCCTGTCAGCATAGCTACCAGAGTCAGCCAACCTGGATGGCATTTTTCTTATCACATCCCTGATGGCTCTCATGGTACGTTCTACCAACCCCTGACGTTCATGATCTTGAGCCCCAGACACTTCTATCTTGGGCAGGTCATTCCTGTCCTGGATGCAGAGAAACTGCTGATCCAGCATTACTTTTTCAATGGGGTGAAAACGTGCCAAGGCTATCTGTAAAGCTCTGTGCAGCTGCTCTTTATCCATCCCAGGCAGGGGCTCCACTACCACAAACCTTGACCAGGCATCCTTTATGACTAGGTAGTATACCGTGTCCTTCACCACGTGTATAACATCCCCAACCAGTTTGCCTCTAGCCAGTGGTGGTGTGGCCACATGCCATTTTCTGGGCTTAGGAGCATATAGCTGACATTGCTCACAGTGCTTACGTACGTGCCTGCACATCTGTTCCAGATCATGGCCTTGTATTTTATTGGCTAGCCTTTCAGCCACAGCCTCATGGCCCATAACCTTGTGCAGTTGCTCTGCTAGAGCACCATACGTGATTACCTTTTCTGCTGCTGCACTAAGGGAAGCTATGGTGGGGTCACGCATCATGTGTGACAGTGTCATGTCATATGCCACTTCCCAATCCACATCATCACACTCAGGCAACACTTGGCAGACAGAAGGTAACAGGAAACCATTTGTGAAAAATGGTGAGGGTAGCTTACAGGTGTCACCCTGGTCTGCCGCCCCCGCGCGGTTGTAGCGCCCTGGCGTGTCTTGTTGTGCCTGGGTGCCGTGCAGCGCGCTCCTGCTGCAATGGGGTGACGTGTTTTCCAGCATCCAGGACAAACATCAACGTCAGAACCATAGTCGGGTTTGCCCTTCCAGCAATCATCTTTTAGGTGCCCCTTACAAAGGCACCTAGTGCAATGTTTGGTGGGGTCATGAGGCAACCTCTTGTCCCCCCTGCTGGCTTAGCACCCCCTGGCTTGCTAGCTCCCCCACTTTGTTTTCTGTTTTTATTGTTATTGTTCTTTCCCCCCCCTTGTTTCCACCTCCCCCACTTTTGTTGTTTTTGTTTTTATCCCCCCCATTACCGCCTTTACCTGGGCTACCAGCGACTGCATCTGCTTCTTGGAGAGCCCCGTACCTGAGGCTTCCTCCCCCTTTACCTGCTTCACCTTTCCATCCTTGGCTGCAGCAGCAAACGGCTCTAGGCATTGCTGCACATAGGCCATTGCCTTCCTGAAGTCCTCCCACTTATCCTTCAGACCTGCCAGGATTACTGACAGGGTGGTAGGGTCCAGTTCTGCCTTTTGTAGCCATAGGTGTACTAGGTACTTGGCATTGAGCTTCTTCAGCTCCTCATCCCCTCTATGTACATGACATATTTTTTGTTGTCACTCACATAGTCACGCTTATTGACCTTATAGGCCTCTATCCACTGGAAGCCCTTAAGCACTTCTAAGTGCTCCCCCGTGGTAACAAGTGCCCTAAGATCAACCATGAACTGCGCCCACAACACATTTTCTGCCACGTCTACCCCGCTGCTGGCACGCTTTTGGTACAATTGTACCAACTGCTGGATAGGCTTGGCAGATTGATGGATGGGTGTGGACGCACGTAGAGAGGCAAACCAATCACGGACATTGTCGCTAGCATATGCATGTGACAACTTAAACAACCACTCCCTAGCTTCGTCCTGGGTATGGCCCTCTGGCAAACCCGGAAACACTAGCTTGTCCTCTTTCTTTTTTGGATCAAACCTGGGCCTGTTCAAGGCCATATTGGAGGTTGTGGTCGTTCCTGCTGGTTGTGGCTGCTGCTGCTGCTGCTGTTGTTGTTGCTGCTGCTGCTGCTGCCGCTCCCCGCCCTCGTGCCGTGTTGGTGCAGACTCCTGGGTGCCGTGTCCACCCCGCCCTGGTTGCCCCCCTCTCCCGTCATCCTCCCCCTCGTCCCTCTCGTCCCTCCTGCGTTTTTGCTGTGGCTGGCACGCCTCCTCCGGTGCCCTTCGCTTTGTTGGCTTCAGCGAGGCCACCAGCCTCGCCACCGTGTCTGCTAGGCGGCCATGCTCGCCCGGGGTGAGCTCCCGCCCCTCGTCCAGCATCTGCTGGGCCAGTTGGAGTTGCCTCCGGATGTCCTCCCGGTGCGACAAGGTCGCTGGACCGGGTTCGCCCCGGTGCGTCACCCTGGTCCTTGCCGCTGTGCCGTCTCGGTTTGAAATGGTATGCGTTGGCTGCGACAAGAAATGGTACAGTTGCTCGGTGGAAATGCGTTCATCCGGCATCAAACCAAATTCAGCTCTTACCGCCTCCCCCATGCATCCCCTCACAGCAGCCTTCTTGATGTTCTTCGACATACGGCGTCGCTGCTTCAGCATACGCCTCTCCAGGCGACCTACGCTGGCCTCCCAGATGGCCAGCTTCCGACGGTAGCGCTCCTCGGCTTCCCGACGAGCCGGCCCCTGCAGTGGTGCCAACTCGGCGACCTTCCGGTATTTCCAGGATTTCATGTCGCGGGTGAGACGCTCACACCGCACCTTGGTGTGAGACATCTTCACCCTAATCCTGGCCGCGAGCGCCTCCGCCCTGTCGCGCTCTTGCTGCTCGCGCAGCTTCCTCTGCGCAATCTCCTCGCGCCTGCGCTGCTTCCTCGCCCTCTCCTCCTGGAAGACCTCCATCCTGCGCTTGGCCTCCTTCTCTCGCGCCTGCATAGCTGGAGTCATCTCCACCATGTCGTCAGCGTCCGAAGCCGACGGGCCCGTCAGAGAGAACTCCGACTCTTGTAGCACCCCGTCGATCTCCCGCGGGATCGTCTCGGACCTGCGGAGACGTTGAAAACAAGCCAGGTCGCCCCGCCTGACCACCTCGTAGGTCGGCGAGGCCGGCCTCCTCAGGGCCGCTCGGACCCTCGCAGCATCCTCCATCTGAGCCGCCCGCTCACGTGACCTCACGTCCAGCCTCCTCTCCTCAGCTGACTCCTGCTCAGCCATGCGACGTGCCAGTGCCGCATCGGCCTCCACCTGAGCCGAACGTGCCTCATCCGCCGATGAGGGCTGCATCCCGAACAACCCGAGAGAGCTCGAGTCGGACTCCCCGCCCGACTGCTCCCCCGAGGAGGTGACACCCGGACCCGCACCACATGGTGCATATGGCGGGCCCCGGGGTGCACGAGCCACTACTGGCGTCGAACCCCTCACCCTCCGCATTAATGGAATGCGGACCACCTCTTGGACGACATGCCTGTACGTCGGGTCGTCTTCCTCAATGTCGTCTGGATGCGTCTCATCCCGGGTCTGACGCTCCAGGATTTCCTGACGCAGGCTGGCCAAGTCTGAATCGGACGTCCCCGAGTCATCAGACATCGGGGACGTCGAAGACGACTGGTACTTCGTCACCGACGGCGACTCCTCCTCCGAGGAAGTCGCGCCCTTCAAAGCCTTTCCTTTGTTGTTCTTGGGCGCCATTGGTACAAAAAATGGGTAAAAAAATGGAATGGGTGTTTGCGAACTGAACGTTTCGCACGCTCGTCGTCTTGTCGTGTGTATTGTTTTTGGAGTTTTTAATGCAAGTTATGCAACACGAAGCTTGGAATGCTCGGGCACTGCCAAATGGCGAGAGTGTGCGTGAACGACGAGACACCTTGGCATTAGGATAGAATGGCACATATACTGCTGGCCAGCCGTCAACGATGGCTGGCCAGACTTTGCGTAAGTTAAACTAACTTACTGATCCTGGACGGACTAGCCTATCAGTTACAACCTGATCTAGTCAGTCCTAACATGACAACTACAGTCCCGGTACTGAGGTACCGGCTCATCACATACTGAGTATAGCCACGTGTCCATGCCACGACTGCTCTAGTCCAGCACCGTCCCAGTACCCAATTGGGCGCCGGCGGTGCTGGCACGTGTCCACTTAGGCTACAGGCGGGAGACTTAGACTAACTTAGGGGGGTACCCCATATGTTTGATATGCATCAGAGCACTCAATATCATGCTAATGCTTGGGCATATGCCTAAAAAATCATATGTTGACCAAATCATGTAAAATTTTACAAGGGTGTCAACCCATGCTCGCGATTTGGCTATTTTCTGTGGAAGGACGAGTTGGGAAAATTCAATAAAATCCATATGCATGTTGAAAAAATATAGGCGTGTAAACAATATAGTTCTTGAAACATGGCAAAAAACTGGGCTCAATTTGGCCACAGCCTCTACCTGAAACTCACCAAAAACCACCAGCCCTAAGAATGGGTTTCGAGGTTGCTAGCAATGTGCAAGCATGTAAGTGCGGTCATACTACACACCACCGTGGCAACCAACCATGCCAATCAACTCATTTCCCTTCTAGCATAACAGGAAAACACACTTGCATCATCATATTGCAGTTATATTATTATACCTTAGTATATGTGTGAGAGCCTATGCACGCACGTAGGGAATGGGCATTGATACCTACCTACAAAGGGTTTTATTATGAGCCTTAACCACCAATATAATGGGTAGGTTGAGCATATTTCAATTGTTTTTAACAAGAATAGAGATGGCTAACACTGTTTTGCCTTGCCATGGCATGGCCAACATACTTGCTGGCACATGATGACAGTGGTTTATCACCAAGATTCTTCACTCACCCGTATAAGCTTGAAAGCACGCTGGATGCAGCCCATGGCCATACAATCACGCAGTATGAACGTAGCAAAAGAATAACTAACATCTATGAAGGTATTTAAACCCATACAGCGCCTAAAAAACTGCAAAAGTACACTAGGTTAAGGCAAATGCCTGGTAACATCATAAAAAATGGGGGGTTTAGAGAGGGGCAGGCAACGGTCAAGAAAGCGCATCAAGATTCGAAACTGACAGCGCCTTGCAAGCTCAAACTCATGTAAGAACATAACAAAACGATGAGGTGACGATATTTCAGCTTTACCGTGCACGGATGGCGTTATCTTGGCCCAGGCGGTGCCCGCAAAAGTGACACTTGCGGCACACAAACCTTGACATGACAGAGTGGTCGAAATAATCAAATCTTTACTGCCACTGACTTAATTCCACACACATGCATGATAAGAAGTAGAAAGAAGCATATAAACCCTTCGAAATGCACCGTAAAGTAAATTTAGTCATCAATTCCGTCAACCTGCCTGGTCGCAGTTTTTTCCAGCAAGAGCAGTGCCGACACCTGGTAAATCGCATCCCCGGGAGCTAAAAATTGGTTTGTGTCATCTTTAGGACATATAAAATCTATTTCCTGGGTTTTACCAGCTAAATCGTCCGCAAACGTAAACTGCATGCATGGGCGCAAGCCGCCATGGCTAGGTCGTGCATTTCCGGAACTCACGTTTCACGTGAAAAAGTACCCTTACCACCTGTACTTTGACCGTACATTTAGCCGCCCAAACAAAATCCAAAAAAATCGCAAAAATATGTCTAAGAAAGGTCATTTCACGTAGTATTTGAATACATTTTGAGGGAATTTTTTTGACAAACATTCCGACTTGGGCGAATTTTCTACGAAACCCAAACACTCAGTCCTAAGAATAGGACTGAGTTGAACTCAGTCCTAAGAATAGGTGCAGTGACGAACGACGTGTTAAGGCACACTAACACTTCCTATGCCATCCAAAAGGCTCCTGACCATGCCCAATTCGACCACAATGTACAAGGAGGTGGCTGGGCACGTCATGTGCCCTTGCCTTACCTCGACACGGGCAACCTGTTGCGTGTGTGCACAACAATGAGGCAGGTAGCTCTACATGCCTAGCCAACACTTCTAAAGCATATTCCAGGTTTATGGTGTGGGCATCATCCCAAAACCAAGCTCAAACACACCCTAGAAAGCCATATCCACTAATTGCCCAACAAGGGTAACAACAGACAGTCCACAGAGAAAGCAGAATTATCATACATGCTGCTTGCCAAGGCTTCTTACCATGGTTACCTTGCCTTGCTAGCATATGAATTAGGGCTCTCCCATTTTAGTGGGAGAAAGGCCAACAAGACAACGATAACCCCTACCTACGTGCAGTTCCACCCATGCAGTATGCCCCTCAGAAAAACCACTGCCACCTTTCTTTCCAGCGCAATTGTTTGCCAAGAAACAAACTCAAGCGTGTGAGCCTCTAATAACCACAATGAAGCCTCTGCTAAGAAAGGCCGCGTCAATATTCACGCAAAACTGAGTGCTGTTAGCAATCTCCTTCCAAGAAACCACTCAGCAAATCCCTGACAACCTGACGATATGCCACGGTCACGCTTTGACACATCCCAGCCATGCAACGTACATAAAAACCACTGAAAGGTGCCAGGAATCTGGCGATGCGCAGCACGGAATGGCATTATATATACCTGGCGCTAACTGCACGGAAAGAAGCCGAAAACTTGCGTTGATAACCCATACAGGAAGCGAAACATTCATAGGGTCACGTTGATCACACGATCGTACCATTACCGGAATGGTCCTTCGCCCAGCGGCGCAAGAAAGAACAACCTTCCATGGAATAATAAGACGCGCATCCCGCGAGCCTGGAGAGTGTCTTACCGATCATGACGGAAATCTTGCCAAAACCCAGCAAATTTTTTAAAGCTTTACCAATAACGATTTAAACGCATCCTTGACGCTAGGTAAAGCCCATAAAACCTGACAATCACCGCCGCCAGCGTGCATTCTAATTTATTCCTCTCGACGATCGCGAAAACATCAGATTGGACCCCCGTGGCGATGGTCATCAATAAAATCATCGACACTGCAAAAAACGCGAACTCCGCTACGAAGTAGTATCATTTACTCATCGTCTTTAAGATTCGCTCAGTTTCTCTGCATTCCGCGAGCTATCTTTTTCTACTCTGCCTGAAAGCACGTCGCCATGGCCAGCTCCGGTAGGGGTGCGCGCCCCGTGCACCACTTTTTCACGGTACGGACGGGTACCGCGAATTTTTCGGCGCCAAAATATTCGCGCCGGGACCGTCCCCTTAATTAATAAATTAATAGACACGTGACTGCGTCACGTGAGCATAAGTCCTCAGTGGGAGGGGAACATGGGATGGAATGGATGGTGTAAGCTATCTAGTAGGTCCTAGTTACAGGGGTGTGGGCACCGCGGCCCGAATCGCTATGAATGCCATACGCGGTCACACGCGGAGCCCCCACAGACTTGGGGGTGGTCTCCTTCATCACTACTTGCCATCGATCCTTGCGTACCATCTGCCTCCATATTACAGACAAACCAGGGGGCTGCCCGGGCGTGAGCCCGTCGCGTCTAGTGTAGCACATGTCCATGCCGAGTCTATCACGAAAAGTCCACAGGTGGCGGCCCTGCCGCGCGCGGCCTGGGGCACGCCAGGTGAGGACATATCGCCCAGGCTGGGCGGTCTTGGTGCCAGCTAGTCTATCTGATGTGTCTACCTGATCTGTGCGGGCCAGGTGCCCGGCTAGGCCCAGGCGCCTGTGCCTAAGAATGTGGGAAACATAGGGCAAATCAGCGTACAAATGGCCGCATTACTAATGTGCAAACCAAAGGGGATGTTAAGGGCCTTGCGCGGCATCTTGGTGACGTTGCCGTCGAGTCGTTGCTCCAGCTCCTGCGTCAGTGTCCAGGTCTCGGCGCCGTAGGTCAGGATCGTCAGAATGATGACCTTGAAGAGGTCACGCTTGAGTCTTGACGATCCGGGGTAGGGCGGGGTTGCTCCATGCAGCAGCTGCGGTGCATGGTCATGGAGGTGCACAACACCGCGAGCCCCGCCAAATTTTTACATAAATTATTGTCCGGAATTCGTCCGAGATCTAGATTTTTCCCGCGCCACGACTGACGAAAACGACGAAAACACCCATGGCGGTCGAGCATGAGCTAGCGTTCTGAAACTTGCGTCATTGCAGCCGCTCGAGGTGTCAAAACGAAGCTTACATCACGGTTAATCCATGGAATAATTTTGGAGTTTTTAGCGCTGCTATTGCGACGCGGGCATTGAACGGGACAAAAAGTTTTTTTCACAGCGGACCAGTTTTTCGCGTAAACCGGATTTCTCGGTGGTACGTGTCTCAAGGTCCTGGATACGGGAGGAAACGAAAATCCCGGCACGATAGCTCAGCTTGTTCGTTATAATATTCCCGAAAACGTTAGTGTTTTCGTTTTTTGAGTTTCGCTTTTAATTGTCCGGCATTGGCGTGAATAAATACGGGGGTGCGAAATCCGTCTGTTTCTTGCTTCATGCAATGCATATCTTTGTCGTCAGATAATCAGCTCTTTAGGCTATGCCCGACCTTCCTATACTGCCAGCCTGCGGCAATGAGCCAGCAGAAGATATGGCGTGCCCAAGATTCCGCGCTAAGGCCGCTAATGGTCTTCCGGATGTGCAGTAAGTGCGGTAAAAGCTGCGAAAATTGCTTATAATGCCTGTAGGAAGCTCTTTGCGACAGTGTTTTCCAAGCGAGTTCATTGTTCTTTTGACGCCAGATACAAAAGGCAAAGGGGGGCATCGTTTTTATTAGTCGGCAGTGCGGTTTCGAGATGTGATGAGTCGGGCAGACGACCTCGCCACGACACGCTCGGCCCAAGCTTCGCATATCCCGGCAGCCATAAAGAAGCGCAGATTAAGCGAGGTGAGCGAGCCAGAGGGCCCAGAATCGTTGCTAACGCAAGGCAGCTTCTAAAAGGGTAGAAAGCTGGATTGTTAAGGCTTTCTCAAGAGCATGGTGCAGTGGTTATTGCCACCTTGTCCAGAGATTTGCCCTTGTCTTTCTGATTTAAAGACTGTTTTAAAGAGGGTGGGAGAACGTTTCCAACGTTGTTGCTTATTCATTACTGTGAAGAAAGAGCCTTTTCAGTTGCTGACAATGAGATGGAAGCTGTCTCATGCAAATTAACCAGGCAATGCAAGTGATGCAAGGTGAGGCCATGCATGGCTGATATTGCCTTCATGCGTGAGTTGAGCAGGAGACTGGCTGGGTGTGTGGCTGGCTAGGTGAGCGGGGCGTGTATGGGGTGTTGCAATGGTGAGGGCATGCGAGGCGGGCACATGCCTGGCTGGTTTGGGTGTTGGGTAGTTAGGTGGTTCGGTGATTGTGTTGTTGAGTGGTTAGGTGGTTAGGTGGTTGTATAGCTGGGTGATTGGTTGTTTGGTTGTTTGATTGCCCAGAGAGCCTTGGGTGGGAGGCTTGGGCTATAGATGCTTCAAGGGATGCCTAGGCGTGGGTGGGTTCGATGGCAGGTGGGTGGCTGATAGGTGGATGCCTTGGTAAATGGCTGGCTGCGTAGGTGGGAGCACAGGCAGTTGGAGAGGGTGGGTGGGTGGGTGGCTGGCTGGTCATGGTGGGTGGATGAGTGCAAGGGCGGTCGGTTATTGGCAGATGGCCAGGTGGCTGGGTGATGATAGGCTTTGGGGACTTTGAAGTGGGTGGGTTGTTGGATGCATGAGTGAAACAACTGCACGTTTTTGAGGGTGGTGGGTTGGTGGTTGGTTGGTTAGGGATGTGTGTGTGTGGGTGGGTTGGTGGGTGGGCCATTGGTGGTTGGTGGCTGGTGGATGTGTAGATGACTAGATGTGGGTGGGTGGGCGAAGGGACGGGTAGATGGACGGGTGGGCGCACAGATATGGATGCGTGGATGGGTTTATGGTTGGGACCGACTCACCTATCGCGGGTGAAGGGCTGTGCAGGTTTGGGGTGAGGTAGGTGCCGGGGTGCTGGCTGAGAAAATGCATGTGTGGGTGGGTCAGTGGGTGGGTCAGTGGGTATAAGGGTGTGGGGGCAGTGAGTGGTTGAGTGGGTAGGTGCGTGGGTGGGTCAACTGTGGGTGGCCGGACGGGTGCATATGGGGCCAGCTGGCTGGGTGTTTAGGTGGTTGGGTGGTTGGGTGGTTGGCTCATTGGATGGGGGAATGCCTGCTTATTACCTAGTTGGTGTGTGGGTTGCGCAGGTGCCTTGGTGGGTGGGTGGATGTCCAAGTGGGTTGGTAGGTGGTTGGTGCCTAGGTGCACGCATGGTTGTATAAGTTGGGTAAGCACGTGCGCGGCTGGCTTGGTGGGTGGGTCACTGGGTGGGAGGACAGGTGGCTGTCTGGGTGCACGGGCGCGCGAGTGTGTGAGCAGTTGTGTGGGTGGGTGGCCAGGTGGCTGCATGGGTGGGCGACTGCATGGGTGGCTTGGTGCGCACAAAGTGCAAGAGATGGAGACATGGGATATGCCAATGCCATATCATGTGAGCATACGTGGATGCCAGGTGACATGTGCCAGCGTGGGGGTCACTGCACCTTGATGTGCTCGCTCGGCATATTCTCGACATGTATTACTGTACACGTAGTGTATATCATGCATGGTGCGTGTTGGTAGCATTCAAATGGCTGTGCTAGTGATGTGGCATGTATTATTCACCTTTCCTTCCCATTTTGCAATGTGCCAAGTAGTTTAGAGGCATGGTGTCATGGGGTATACATATGGACATGCACTGCACATCACAACTTTGTGGCATACTGGCAATGCCTACCTTACATGATGGATTTTGCTAGCAATGGTCACCACTCAGGCATTCACATGCACCAAGTTTTTGCACACTGTTTGTACTAGTCATTCTTGAGTTGCCTGCAAAGATTTAAATGATGTGCCCCAGCTTGGAGAATGTTTTGGTGGTTAATGTTGTTAAAATTGTGAGTAAAAAAGCAAAAAATGGTGACAATTGCTGGCAAATGTCACCATTTTGGGCTCTGCATGATCTGAATTTTTGCTCATGACTTGTTGAGACCTTGCATCAGGTGCTGGCATGATGGCAATAAGTTTTGGTGGCATTCTGACATTATTTGGGTTAAATATTGATGGCCATTAATGACAAATGCTAGCAAACTTTTGCTAGCATTTGTCACCAACCAGTGCTCCAAATGGCGTAGAACTTTGTACAAGGTCAGAACAACTATTATTCATCACCACTGCAAAGTTACAGCATAATCTGAGATCATCTATTGTTTCTATGCAAGTGCAAGTGGTTTAGGTGGCCAGTTTTGGCCTTGGATCTGGAGTTAACTTAAGCAGGGAGTACCATGTAAACTTAACATTTTGACTCAACTACTCCACCACTAGCCAGACACATCCCGGGGAGTGGTGGGATCCAATCCTAGGTCAATCTGACAATAAACTTGCCATGGGCCATAATTTATGTAAAAAAAAGGCCATTTCAAGGTGTTGTGTGCGCCCGCGCCACTCATGCCGATCCAGTCAGGTCGTCCTCGCAGTCGGATCGAAGCCAACTGCTGAGCAGCTTGACGCGGCCTGAAGTAGGGAAGTTGACCTTGGTGTCGTCTAAGAGGCGGAGTGTGGGTGGGGGCCCAGGCTGCCATGCCGAGGGCCAGGGCCTCCGTTTTGGGGCTGATTTCTAGACCAACCGCCCGAGCCTCGAGCGCCAGGCAGGCCAGCCAAAGTTGGGCAGACTCATGCTTCTCGATGAGCGTGATGTCGTCGGCGTAAATGAGGTCAGCTAGTAAATCCTGCTTGTTAGTCGGCCCCCCTTAACTCCAAGCTCGTTCGTGATCGCTAGGCCTTGCAGGGGCACTGCCTGCAATGCTAGGAAAGCGAGCACGTGCTTGGCGCATAACATAATCCACTACAATAATAAACACTAGGTACGGCGACAGGACGCAACCCTGCCAGACACCAGTCTGCAGTGGGTGCACGGCGGGGTAAAGCCGTGTTGAGTGCGCACCGAAGTGGTCGACCCCTCATACAGCGTGCGGATGACGGTAATCAGGGGAGTGGGGACGTGAGCGCGAGCAAGTACAGCCCAAATAGAGTGTCCCAGAGGACAGAATCAAAAGCCTTGATGAAGTCGACGAAGATCAGGACATGGCGGGAAACTCACGAGGCTGCAGGAGAGCGATTTCCTCGAAGAGGCGACGCGCGACGAAGATCATTGGCCATGACGGTGTTGCGCCCAGGACGAAAGCCCATTTGACTTTCCCCTAGGTGACGGTCGAGAGCAGAACGAAGGCGGTTGAGGATCATGCGCATGAACAACTTGAGTGCGGCGCGGTGGATGCAGACTCCTCGGTAGTTGGCGGGGTCGTCAGGGGAACCTTTGTTTTTGTACATCATATTATACGGTAGCTGTGCTGCCACTCAGGAATCGGCGGCGCGTCGGCAAGCAGGACGGGTGTTGCGCCCAGGACGAAAGCCCATTTGACTTTCCCCTAGGTGACGGTCGAGAGCAGAACGAAGGCGGTTGAGGATCATGCGCATGAACAACTTGAGTGCGGCGCGGTGGATGCAGACTCCTCGGTAGTTGGCGGGGTCGTCAGGGGAACCTTTGTTTTTGTACATCATATTATACGGTAGCTGTGCTGCCACTCAGGAATCGGCGGCGCGTCGGCAAGCAGGATCCGGTTGCAGACGTCAAGCAAGAACCCCGTGAGTGCCGTCACTTAATCACCGGGGCGGGGAGCTGGTCAGGTCCAATGGCGGCGTAGAAGCGGAGTTGCTTGGCGGCGGTGTTTAGCTCGAGCTCGGTGAACGGCGGTAGCTCGTTGGGGTCGGCCGGGGGTTCCGTCAGGGCTGGGTACGTGTAGTCCTGCTCAGCGGCGGGCGGCGTGGGCGGCGCAGGGACACTCCGCAGGCGCTACTGCCACGCGCGCGGCCGCCAAAGGGCCAAGCGGCGGAGGCGGCGGCGGGGGCGCCGAGCAGCCGGCGGGACTGGGAGGAATACCTGGCACTGGTCGAGCTGCTGCTGCGGTGAGCCAGAGAGCGTCCGCGGCGCCGGCTGCGCGCCGCCGGCAGGCCGTTGGGCGTGACCGGCAGGCGGGTCCAGGCGTACTGGCCGTGCTGGTCCTAGCTAATTGAGGCCGTGGGCGAAGTACTCGCGGACATGGAGGTCCTCCTAGCTGCTCCTTGGTCGCCTGCCGGATGGCCGAGTGGTAATCGGCTTTGAGGCGGGCGTAGCGGGCGGGGTCGCGGTTGTCGCGCAGGGCGTGCCGGGCCTGGATGACGGCGGGGAGCCGGTGCAGGCTGGTGAAGCGGGGCGGGCGGCGGGGGGGCAGCAGGGCCCCGGCCGCAGGCAGCTTGCCAGCGAGGTGCCGAAAGGCCGATGCCGGGCCGGCAGCGAGCAGCTGAGCGTGGCTGGCCGGGATGTCCAGCGCGTCGACGAACGCCTCTGCCGCGCGCCTGTGGGCAAGCCACCTCCCCCCAAGCGGAGGAGGCGTTTTGATGAGTAGGGTAGTTAGGACTTTTCTAGGCTAGCTAGATTAGAGTTAGCTTAGTTCGATTACGCGGCTCCTTCCACCCCACCCATCCATCAAGGAATATGTGCTACATGATCTCCCAACGGAGGCATGTTATAATTTAATTTAATTTTTAATTTAATTAATGGCCCTTATTATATTGCTTGGTTGATTCCTGCCTTTGTGTAATTGTGCATCGATTACTTGTCACAATTTTTAATGCATGCAGTCATGAACACAAGATATGGCTGGCCATTACGTTACCATCACTGGATGGGGGTGATAAGCGATACGGCTTCATTTGTGCATGACAACAATGCCATTATTAGGTAGCCAAAGGCATGCGATATGATGTGGGTTCAATCCCATGATCATAATGGACATCTAGACACTCCCGGCCAGTTGGGCTCGAAACACACGCCCTGATCAAGCATGCTGTTTCCGGCCCCACCGTCTAGGTCATCTAGTCGATCTACACGTAAGCCAGCCATAATTTCAATGCACAAGGATACACATTTCCATCACCATTCCGCATCTTCATCATCCTGAACGACTCGAACACGCGGACAAGATAACGGCAGGCTCGAGCTACCATGGTCCGGATTCTCCCGATTTCTGGCCTGCGCTGGTTGTCTCCTTGATAATGGATATCATTTAACCCCTGGAGGCCCCTAAAAAGCACCCAAACCACCGGGGTACCGAATAATATCGAATATTTACCGGATATGTACCGAATTATTTGGTAGGCCTTAAAAACCCCACCGAATACCGAATACCGAATAACGAATAGTTGAACACTGAGTGCACCCCGAGCATGTGACAGTTTACATCCTCCACCTGCAGGTTGTAGCCCAGATTGTATTAAAAACCCATAGATGCCGCCCCTTCTCAGGGCTATGTGCCGGTTACATATGCTCCCAACAGAGCGATGTTCTTAATTAATTAATTAATTAATTATCACGTAACTGCGTCATGTGATCATAAGTCCTCAGGGAAATGATTATGGGATGGCCGATGGGGTGGATGGATGTAGCTATGTCTAGTTCCTAGTTGCAGGGTTGCGGCCCGTGCGGGCACCACGGAACGAATCGCTATGCTTGCCAAACTTAGTCACGCCCAGAGGCACCACCGACTGGGTGGTGGTGTCCTTCATTACTGTCTGCCACCTGTCTGTACGCGTCATTTGCGTCCATATTACAGACAATCACGGGGTAGCGTGTCTCGACAATCACGTGACTGTGAGTGGTCCCGGGGTACGCCATGTGAGGACAAAACGCCTGGGCTGGGCGGGCTTGGTGCCAGCTAGTCTATCTGATGTGTCTACCCGAAATATCTGTGCGTGCATGCGAGGTGTCCGGCTAGGCCCAGGCGCCTGTACCCAAGAATGTGGGAAACATATGGCAAATCAGCGTACAGATCCTCATGGCTAATGTGCAAACCAAAGGGAATATTAAGTGCCGTGCGCAGCATCTTGGTGACGGTGCTGTCGAGTTGTTTCTTTAGCTCGGCCTGCGCCAGCGTCCACATCTCGGCGCCGTAGGTCAGGATCATACGTCAGAATGATGACCTTGAACAGGTTGCGCTTGACAAGCCGGGCAGGGCGGGGTTGCTCCACCAGCGACGGTGCTCGTGGAGTTGCCCCCACACCATGCCGATCCGGGTCGTCATGTCATCCTCACAGTCGGGAAGCCAACTGCCGAGCAGCTTGAAGCGGCCTGAAGCGGGGAAGTTTATCGGGGTGTCGTCTAAGAGGCGGAGCTCAGGCGGGGGACCGGCTAGGCCAACCTTGGGCCAGGGCCTCCGTTCTGGGTCTAATTTCTGGGCTGACAGCACGAGCTTTGAGCGCCAGGCAGTCTTGCCAGAGTTGGGCAAACGCCGGCTTCTCGAGGAGTGTGATGTCGTCGGCATAGATGAATGCGATCAGCGAGTAGATTCTGCTGGTTCGTTGGCCCCCCCGCCCCCCGCTCATTCTCAACACGCATGACAGAATTGCTACTAGTGAGGTTTTTGTTTTGAAAAAACAATTGCCAGCGGTAATTTTTAAAAATGGTTATGTACTTTGTGACATGCAATTGTGCATGCACACACAAAAGTTTTCTCAATATTATATATTAAAGTATTATTATATATTAAAATTAAAATAATCCTTGATGCATACAAATTAATCCTCCTAACACCACTTACAACAATATGAAACCATCGCCTCAACAATGTGCACCCTGCCCCTCCCCAGGCAACCTCCCAATGAGCTTCTCCAGGAGTAGTTGATCCCTGAAGTGACCATTCCCAAAAGGTGGGCTGAGTAGACACGCCCACCCTGCGCCATGGCATTTGTTTACAATCCCAAGAACAAATTTTTAGCATGTGAAGGCGGCCCTGGCATGGCTCCACGAAAAACGTCGGATGCAACTATTTCCAGGATTGCTCCACCACGCAAGGCAGAATCTTTCAAGCATGCCACCTGTCACCTTGACAGACGCCATGCATAAGACCGAGAGCGTCACGAGGCAACTACAGCCCAGGATGGCACACTGAAAACAGCTGTCTCACGTAATAACACGGGGGCAGGGCGGGGGCAACGTGGGGCCAATACCCCTGGGCAACCCCTTCCTTTACAAGCAACCCATCGGATCATGCCACGCCGCCAGGTGTCCCTTGCCGCAGGAGCACTAGGTGAGACTGGTCGCGCTAGAATTACTGCAACTCCGTTGGGACTACAACGGTCCCCGTCCTTCCATGGAGAACACAATGCAACCCGTCCATCCACTAGCACCACAATCACAACATCCACCTCATCACCACATCCATTGAACGTGAGCATCCATGGACACCAAGAGTCCACAAGGTCTTCATGCCCCTGACAGCAGGACAGGTGGCGACACGGCAACCGGTCCTGGATGTGGCATGCCGCATCCCTCCACCAAACCATGCTCCATGCGTCGTCATGGGAGAAGACGAACCACGTACAACTCAGCGGCCTTGCCATCCCTCAGAGCTGCCTTGGTTTGCCCACGCCCTATGATCAGGTGAGCGCAGGAGCTGCAATGTGGGGGCTACTGCCACCTGGCGGGCTGCCGCTTGGCCTTCCATGGGTTGTGGCCACGGCAAGAGAGAGGTGCCCGCGCTTGACCCATGGGGTGTGCGGCCCGCACGCCTCCGCTCAGGCCAACGCGTGTGGTGCCTCATCACCACATGATGACTTGGGATGTGAAGGCAGCGCTTCCCCATCCGCGCGACAACCAGCAGAGGCCAGAATACTGTGGTATAGTGACCACCGCATCCAATGAGACAGCCAGTGCAGGCCAGAACACTGTAGTATAGTGACCATCAGATCGATGAGACAGCCAGTGCAGGCCAGAATACTGTTGTATAGTGACCCCCGTATCCAATGAGACAGCCAGTGCAGGCCCGAAATCGGGAGAATCCGGACCATGGTAGCTCGAGCCTGCGGCGCTTACATATGCCCACACAGGGGCATGTCACGGAAGCACGGTGCCCCCCCCCGTGGCACACACTTGGCAGTGCGGATGGACCCCCTCGCCGTAGCCCCATATGGGTACATGATGCTGCCATCTCTAAGATATTCAGCCATTGTCAATGCAGCTGAGCCTACTCTCATACGAGATCCTGCCGCTCCGACCCCTTGGTCACCCACCGCCAAGTGTCCCTTGCTGTTGCAGCATTAGGTGCGACTGGACATGATGATTCCGCTTCCCCCCCTTTGTCACGCGCCCCCCACATGTCGCGCATGAGCTCGCGCGGCCACGGGCCACAGTGCTACCAGCACGACAGGGGCAACTTTTGCTTGCACGCGCACGACGGCAGCACACAGAGCGGGGCATGAGCACCCCTTTTGTGCCACCACAACCTTCTCACACGCCCACCAGGCCGCAAAGTGCGACCAAACCCCACATATGCCCGCTGCCACCACCGCTGGCTCGCACGCCCACCGTGCGGCACTCCCCAGGTAATACTGGCGCCCGCTGCAACAGGCAGCGTGCAGGCCACCCAACGAAGACTCTGCCAACCCCCTCTCCTCCTTCCCCCACTCCTGCGCCCACCATGCGGAGAAAAAAACGCACCCACCCACCCCGTGGGCCCTATACGTGCCTCTTCCTTCCCCCCCGGCCCTTTAATCAGCCCTGATATGCCCCCCCCCCCCCCTCACGCGCCCACCATGCGGCACACGTAGCTGGTGGCCTGTGTCATGTAGCGCACCCAGCGGTAGGGGTTGTACCCCTTCCCACTCTTGAGTATCTGCAGGTACCGCACGGCCAGCTTGGAGCAGGAGAACATGGGGATGGAGAAGGTCATGGAGATGGGCCCGACCTCCTTGCGCATGCCACTCGTGTCCTGCTGCGCCACCGTCAGCTTCATGCGAAGCAGGTGCTCGCTCCCCCCAGTCACCTTCTTGAACGTCCACTCCACCATCTTGGCTGTGGGGGGGGGGGGACAGGGGGGGTTGGATCCAGGCATTATGAATTGCTTAACACGTAGACAGCGTCGCTTGAGCATAAAGCCTCCATGACCTGGAAATGGAATGGGATGGATGTCTATCCAGCCTCTAGTGACAGGGTTACGGGCGCCCGGCACACATGTGGGCAGGCGGCAGGCGTGTGGGCAAGCGGCACGCATGTGGGCAGGCGGCAGGCGTGTGGGCAGGCGACAGGCATGTGGGCAGGCGACAGGCATGTGGGCAGGCGGCAGGCATGTGGGCAGGCGGCACGCATGTGGGCAGGCGGCACGCATGTGGGCAGGTGGCAGGCGTGTGGGCAGGCCGCACCCATGTGGGCAGGCGACAGGCATGTGGGCAGGCGGCAGGCGTGTTGGCAGGCGGCACACATGTGGGCAGATGGCACACGTGTGGGCAGGCGGCAGGCGTGTGGGCAGGCGACAGGCATGTGGGCAGGCGACAGGCATGTGGGCAGGCGGCAGGCATGCGGGCAGGCGACAGGCGTGTGGGCAGGCGGCACGCGTGTGGGCAGGCGGCGGGCAAGTGGGCAGCCGGCAGGCATGTGGGCAGGCGGCAGGCCTGTGGGCAGGTGGCAGGCGTGTGGGCAGGCCGCACCCATGTGGGCAGGCGACAGGCATGTGGGCAGGCGGCAGGCGTGTTGGCAGGCGGCACACATGTGGGCAGATGGCACACGTGTGGGCAGGCGGCAGGCGTGTGGGCAGGCGACAGGCATGTGGGCAGGCGACAGGCATGTGGGCAGGCGGCAGGCATGCGGGCAGGCGACAGGCGTGTGGGCAGGCGGCACGCGTGTGGGCAGGCGGCGGGCAAGTGGGCAGCCGGCAGGCATGTGGGCAGGCGGCAGGCCTGTGGGCAGGCGGCACGCATGTGAGCAGGCGACAGGCATGTGGGCAGGCAGCACGAATGTGGGCAGGCGACAGGCATGCGGGCAGGCGGCAGGCATGTGGGAAGGCGGCCCGCATGTGGGCAGGCGGCACACATGTGGGCAGGCCGCACACATGTGGGCAGGCGGCAGGCGTGTGGGCAGGCGGCACGCGTGTGGGCAGGCGGCGGGCAAGTGGGCAGGCGACAGGCATGTGGGCAGCCGGCACACATGTGGGCGGGCGGCACACATGTGGGCAGCCGGCAGGCATGTGGGCAGGCAGCAGGCATGTGGGCAGGCGGCAGGCATGTGGGCAGGCGGCACGCGTGTGGGCAGGCGACAGGCATGTGGGCAGCCGGCAGGCATGTGGGCAGCCGGCAGGCATGTGGGCAGCCGGCAGGCATGTGGGCAGGCGGCAGGCGTGCGGGCAGGCGACAGGCATGCGGGCAGGCGACAGGCATGTGGGCAGCCGGCAGGCATGTGGGCAGGCAGCAGGCGTGTGGGCAGGCGACAGGCATGTGAGTAGTAGGCACGCATGTGGGCAGGCGGCACGCATGTGGGCAGGCGGCAGGCGTGTGGGCAGGCGACAGGCATGAGGGCAGGCGACAGGCATGTGGGCAGGCGGCACGCATGTGGGCAGGCGGCAGGCGTGTGGGCAGGCGACAGGCATGCGGGCAGGCGATAGGCATGTGGGCAGGCGGCACGCATGTGGGCAGGCGGCACACATGTGGGCAGCCGGTAGGCATGTGGGCAGGCAGCAGGCATGTGGGCAGGCGGCACACATGTGGGCAGGCGACAGGCATGTGAGTAGTAGGCACGCGTGTGGGCACGCAGCAGGCGTGTGGGCAGGCGACAGGCATGCGGGCAGGCGACAGGCATGTGGGCAGACGGCAGGCATGTGGGCAGGCAGCAGGCATGTGGGCAGGCGACAGGCATGTGAGTAGTAGGCACGCATGTGGGCAAGCGGCACGCATGTGGGCAGGCGACAGGCATGTGGGCAGGCGGCAGGCATGTGGGCAGGCGGCAAACATGTGGGCAGGCGGCAGGCATGTGGGCAGGCGGCACACATGTGGGCAGGCGACAGGCGTGTGGGCAGGCGACAGGCATGTGAGTAGTAGGGACGCATGTGGGCTGGCGGCACGCATGTGGGCAGGCGACAGGCGTGTGGGCAGGCGACAGGCATGTGGGCAGGCAGCAGGCATGTGGGCAGGCGACAGGCATGTGGGCAGGTGGCACGCATGTGGGCAGGCGGCAGGCGTGTGGGCAGGCGGCAGGCGTGTGGGCAGGCGGCAGGCGTGCGGGCAGGTGGCAGGCGTGTGGGCAGGCGGCAGGCGTGTGGGCAGGCGGCAGGCGTGGGGGCAGGTGGCACGTGTGTGGGCAGGCGACAGGCATGTGGGCAGGCGGCAGGCATGTGGGCAGGCGGCACGCATGTGGGCAGGCGGCAGGCATGTGGGCAGGCGGAAAGCATGGGAAACGAGGCCGCGAGAAAGGTCAGCAAACGGCCAGAAACATTGACGATGGCGTCGACACAACAAGCAGTGGCACAGGTGCCAGGTTCAAGCGGTAAGGTATGTGCCACCTCGGCGGAGGGCTTACTTTGCAAAAGTCTAATGCTTTGCCAGGGATGGCAGCGAGAAACACTTTTGCCAGGGATGGTTGGGATGACAACGGCAGGGGTGGATCATGACAGGTTAGGAACAGAACTACCGAGCACTAAGGGCCAATCAAGAACTTTGTCTTGCAAGTCACCATGCCTCCAGTCGTGTAACTATTGAGCCTACTGCGTCCATGTGAGTCACGTTTAGACCGAGAGAGCTGGCAAGTGGGGAATTTCAGATTATGGAAACAGACACACACAAATGTCTGGCAACCGAGTGCCTTTTCTACCCCTGCAAGGTCAAACAACAAGGCCCCATAGAGCAGGGCCACAGCAACCGACCAGGGATGCCAGCATTTACCTGCTCCCTCACAGGCTTGCACGTTACTGGCTACCTGCTTATCAACATATTTTTTCCCCTAGTAGCCAGCTGCCTTGGCTCCCTCACTTGCTGTGTGAGCTGCTATTGGGGGCCCCTTGTCAACACCGTGATGAACTGCTCATTTAGATGCTAAAGGGGGCACATGTCAACACCTTGATGAACTGCTCATTGCGTTGCTATTGGGGGCCCCTTGTCAACACCGTGATGAACTGCTCATTGCGCTGCTATTGGGGGCACATGTCAACACCTTGATGAACTGCTCATTGCGCTGCTATTGGGGGCCCTTGTCAACACCTTGGTAAACTGCTCATTGAGCTGCTATCAGGGGCCCTTGTCAACACCTTGATGAACTGCTCATTGCGCTGCTATTGGGGGCACATGTCAACACCTTGATAAACTGCTCATTGCGCTGCTATTGGGGGCCCTTGTCAACACCTTGATGAACTGCTCATTGCGCTGC
Organism: Mesostigma viride; assembly: GCA_009746045.1. Taxonomy (NCBI): domain Eukaryota; kingdom Viridiplantae; phylum Streptophyta; class Mesostigmatophyceae; order Mesostigmatales; family Mesostigmataceae; genus Mesostigma; species Mesostigma viride. The sequence goes on along the minus strand of RPFO01000648.1, from coordinate 1,381,386 downwards.
TAACGGGGGCACATGTCAACACCTTGATGGACTGCTCATTGCGCTGCTATTGGGGGCCCCTTGTCAACACCGTGATGAACTGCTCATTGAGCTGCTAACGGGGGCACATGTCAACACCTTGATAAACTGCTCATTGAGCTGCTATTGGGGGCCCCTTGTCAACACCTTGATGAACTGCTCATTGCGCTGCTAAAGGGGGCACATGTCAACACCTTGATGAACTGCTCATTGCGCTGCTATTGGGGGCACATGTCAACACCTTGATGAACTGCTCATTGCGCTGCTATCGGGGGCACATGTCAACACCTTGATGAACTGCTCATTGCGCTGCTAAAGGGGGCACATGTCAACACCTTGATGAACTGCTCATTGCGCTGCTATTGGGGGCCCTTGTCAACACCTTGATGAACTGCTCATTGCGCTGCTATTGGGGCACATGTCAACACCTTGATGAACTGCTCATTGCGCTGCTATCGGGGGCACATGTCAACACCTTGATGAACTGCTCATTGCGCTGCTATTGGGGGCCCCTTGTCAACACCGTGATGAACTGCTCATTGAGCTGCTAACGGGGGCACATGTCAACACCTTGATGAACTGCTCATTGAGCTGCTAACGGGGGCACATGTCAACACCTTGGTAAACTGCTCATTGCGCTGCTAACGGGGGCACATGTCAACACCTTGGTGAACTGCTCATTGCGCTGCTATTGGGGGCACATGTCAACACCTTGATGAACTGCTCATTGCGCTGCTATTGGGGGCACATGTCAACACCTTGATGAACTGCTCATTGCGCTGCTATTGGGGGCCCTTGTCAACACCTTGATGAACTGCTCATTGCGCTGCTAACGGGGGCACATGTCAACACCTTGATGAACTGCTCATTGCGCTGCTATTGGGGGCCCCTTGTCAACACCGTGATGAACTGCTCATTGAGCTGCTAACGGGGGCACATGTCAACACCTTGATAAACTGCTCATTGCGCTGCTATTGGGGGCCCCTTGTCAACACCTTGATGAACTGCTCATTGCGCTGCTATTGGGGGCCCTTGTCAACACCTTGATGAACTGCTCATTGCGCTGCTATCGGGGGCACATGTCAACACCGTGATGAACTGCTCATTGCGCTGCTATTGGGGGCACATGTCAACACCTTGATGAACTGCTCATTGCGCTGCTATTGGGGGCCCCTTGTCAACACCGTGATGAACTGCTCATTGAGCTGCTAACGGGGGCACATGTCAACACCTTGATGAACTGCTCATTGAGCTGCTATTGGGGGCCCCTTGTCAACACCTTGATGAACTGCTCATTGCGCTGCTAAAGGGGGCACATGTCAACACCTTGATGAACTGCTCATTGCGCTGCTATTGGGGGCCCTTGTCAACACCTTGATGAACTGCTCATTGCGCTGCTATCGGGGGCACATGTCAACACCTTGATGAACTGCTCATTGCGCTGCTATTGGGGGCACATGTCAACACCTTGATGAACTGCTCATTGCGCTGCTATTGGGGGCCCTTGTCAACACCTTGATGAACTGCTCATTGCGCTGCTAACGGGGGCACATGTCAACACCTTGATGAACTGCTCATTGCGCTGCTATCGGGGGCACATGTCAACACCTTGATGAACTGCTCATTGCGCTGCTATTGGGGGCCCCTTGTCAACACCGTGATGAACTGCTCATTGAGCTGCTAACGGGGGCACATGTCAACACCTTGATGAACTGCTCATTGAGCTGCTAACGGGGGCACATGTCAACACCTTGGTAAACTGCTCATTGCGCTGCTATTGGGGGCACATGTCAACACCTTGATGAACTGCTCATTGCGCTGCTATTGGGGGCCCCTTGTCAACACCGTGATGAACTGCTCATTGAGCTGCTAACGGGGGCACATGTCAACACCTTGATAAACTGCTCATTGCGCTGCTATTGGGGGCCCCTTGTCAACACCTTGATGAACTGCTCATTGCGCTGCTATTGGGGGCCCTTGTCAACACCTTGATGAACTGCTCATTGCGCTGCTATCGGGGGCACATGTCAACACCTTGATGAACTGCTCATTGCGCTGCTATTGGGGGCACATGTCAACACCTTGATGAACTGCTCATTGCGCTGCTATCGGGGGCCCCTTGTCAACACCGTGATGAACTGCTCATTGAGCTGCTAACGGGGGCACATGTCAACACCTTGATGAACTGCTCATTGAGCTGCTATTGGGGGCCCCTTGTCAACACCTTGATGAACTGCTCATTGCGCTGCTAAAGGGGGCACATGTCAACACCTTGATGAACTGCTCATTGCGCTGCTATTGGGGGCCCTTGTCAACACCTTGATGAACTGCTCATTGCGCTGCTATCGGGGGCACATGTCAACACCTTGATGAACTGCTCATTGCGCTGCTAAAGGGGGCACATGTCAACACCTTGATGAACTGCTCATTGCGCTGCTATTGGGGGCCCTTGTCAACACCTTGATGAACTGCTCATTGCGCTGCTAACGGGGGCACATGTCAACACCTTGATGAACTGCTCATTGCGCTGCTATCGGGGGCACATGTCAACACCTTGATGAACTGCTCATTGCGCTGCTATCGGGGGCACATGTCAACACCTTGATGAACTGCTCATTGCGCTGCTAAAGGGGGCACATGTCAACACCTTGATGAACTGCTCATTGAGCTGCTATTGGGGGCCCCTTGTCAACACCTTGATGAACTGCTCATTGAGCTGCTAACGGGGGCACATGTCAACACCTTGATGAACTGCTCATTGAGCTGCTAACGGGGGCACATGTCAACACCTTGGTAAACTGCTCATTGCGCTGCTAACGGGGGCACATGTCAACACCTTGGTGAACTGCTCATTGCGCTGCTATTGGGGGCACATGTCAACACCTTGATGAACTGCTCATTGCGCTGCTATTGGGGGCACATGTCAACACCTTGATGAACTGCTCATTGCGCTGCTATTGGGGGCCCTTGTCAACACCTTGATGAACTGCTCATTGCGCTGCTAACGGGGGCACATGTCAACACCTTGATGAACTGCTCATTGCGCTGCTATTGGAAGCCCCTTGTCAACACCGTGATGAACTGCTCATTGAGCTGCTAACGGGGGCACATGTCAACACCTTGATAAACTGCTCATTGCGCTGCTATTGGGGGGCCCTTGTCAACACCTTGATGAACTGCTCATTGCGCTGCTATTGGGGGCCCTTGTCAACACCTTGATGAACTGCTCATTGCGCTGCTATTGGGGGCCCCTTGTCAACACCTTGATGAACTGCTCATTGCGCTGCTATTGGGGGCCCCTTGTCAACACCTTGATGAACTGCTCATTGCGCTGCTAACGGGGGCACATGTCAACACCTTGGTGAACTGCTCATTGCGCTGCTATTGGGGGCACATGTCAACACCTTGATGAACTGCTCATTGCGCTGCTATCGGGGGCACATGTCAACACCTTGATGAACTGCTCATTGCGCTGCTATTGGGGGCCCTTGTCAACACCTTGGTAAACTGCTCATTGCGCTGCTAACGGGGGCACATGTCAACACCTTGATGAACTGCTCATTGCGCTGCTATTGGGGGCACATGTCAACACCTTGATAAACTGCTCATTGAGCTGCTATTGGGGGCACATGTCAACACCTTGATAAACTGCTCATTGCGCTGCTATTGGGGGCCCTTGTCAACACCTTGATGAACTGCTCATTGCGCTGCTAACGGGGGCACATGTCAACACCTTGATGAACTGCTCATTGCGCTGCTAACGGGGGCACATGTCAACCCCTTGGTAAACTGCTCATTGCGCTGCTGGGGGCACATGTCAACACCTTGGTAAACTGCTCATTGCGCTGCTATTGGGGGCACATGTCAACACCTTGATGAACTGCTCATTGCGCTGCTAACGGGGGCACATGTCAACACCTTGATGAACTGCTCACTGAGCTGCTATTGGGGGCCCTTGTCAACACCTTGATGAACTGCTCATTGCGCTGCTAACGGGGGCACATGTCAACACCTTGGTAAACTGCTCACTGCTAGCCCTCACGCCATGGGTTACTCGAGCCTCCACCGTCTGCTAATCTTTATCCCGACACGCCTGCTTTCTCTACTCCATGCACCATCACTTTGTCCATCCCTCTCCACCACTCCCTTGTACTCGTGTGCCTGGCCTGCCACATGCACCCCCCTCCCCTGCCTCCTTCTGCTGCACCGCCCATACGACACACATGAAGAAGGCCTACGCCCCTCACCTGCTTCCTTGTACTCGTGCGCCTGGCCCGCCGCCCCAGCGTTCAACTCGCACCCAACCCGCTGCGTGGACGGTGGGACGGGGATGCGGACGACCACGTTGACCCCCGCGAGGTTCGCGGGGAACTCAGCGATCAGCTTGACCAGCACCTCCAGCTTGAAGGGGCCGGCCTCCTCCACATGGGGGTAGAGGCGGAACGGGACAGCAAACTCCCGCGTCATCCGATAGTTCATTACTGAGAACTCGCCCGTGGGGGGGGTGAGTGTGAGCGTGCGCTCCGCCTCAAACTCGTCCATGCGCACGGATTCGTGGAAGTTAGCGTCGTCGAGGAACACGCCCATGCCCGACCCACCGTACTGCGCGTTGTGCGTGCCGCCGTAGCGCCCGACCGCGAGATCCTCGTTCAGAGCCAGCCGGACGTCAGGGTTCGAGCTCAAGTAGCTCTTCATCTGGATCGTGCCGTCGATCTCTGATTGGAGGATGTAGCCCGCCGAGTTGAAGGTTACCGAGAGGTTCTCGATCACGTCCACGAATATCTCCTCGCGACTCTTGCCGGAGGAGTCGGAGGGGATGACCGATTTGGTGATGGCCGACGAAGGCATGCGCTTGGCGACCGCGAACAGCGAGGCGGCGCCAGGTGGCAGGCGCGGCTGGTCGACCACGACGGGCTCGTTGAACACGTACGCGCGCAGGGCCTCAGTGGCGGTGCCCTGGGGATACCCGAAGTCGACGATCTCGTCCAGCAGCTCGTACACGAGAACAAAGTTCTGGCGCAGCGCGTCTTCGCTCAGCGTGCCGCAGTAGTCCTTGGCCACGCAAGAGATGCGGTGCATGAAGGACAGCAGCATGCCGGGCGAGAGGTTGGAGCGCGTCGTGGTGACCAGGAACAGGCCGCTTGTCTTGATGTACGCGTAGCTAACGCCGTCCACGTTGAAAATGGGGGGCGCCTCCTCGCCGTCGCCTTTCCAGAACTTGACCTTGCGGAAGAACACCTCGGGGGAAGACTTGGGAACGTCTCCGCGGTAATCGCGGTAGATAATGATGTCCCCCCTCAGCGACAGGACGAAGAATTGGGATATCATGGCCACGAACAGGGGGCTGCTGCAGGGGGGTGTGCGTTCACGAGTTCGCGCGGGTCAAAAGCGGCATACGCGCGCGGCAATCCGCATAGACGCTTCGTAATGTACACTTCATCTACTGCGCACTGTGACTGCTACTGAGAATGCATTCAATATCTGCTTATTGCCCTTAGCTCGTCGAAGAGTGTCGTGCAATTAATGGGCACAGCCACGGCAAAAGAAGTACCATCCCAGGGAAATGCCAACTGCATAGAAGGGACAAAGCCGATATTCAATATCCAAGTAGGCCGGGATAAAATATTAAGCCGCGCCTGAGTGAAAACAAGTCAGATCTATTCGAAATTGCCCGGCACAGAGCATTTACCGAAGGCGAGCACATGGGCAAAGCTATGAACGCCCGAGCTTTACATGCAGGGAGCCTTCTCCTTGGCGCTTGCCACGTTCTTTCGATGGGTGTGACAGCCGACAGCTGGTGCGGCGCTGCTGATGAAAGGTGACAGGTTGGAAGGGTGCCCCATCACCCATGTACGACTCATGTACGACCCTCCGGGACCTTCCAAGTGTTACTGTAACGATCGGATGTTGGACAAGAGGGAGAGCATGGGTCTTACCGAAACAAGTTTCGAGTAATGTTAAACATCAGATTCTGATTTCATCAGACGATGACAAAGGCTGGCATGACAAAGGCTGGCATGACAAAGGCTGGGCGCGGCGCTCGGGCGTAACAGCGTTCAGGCAGGCCAGGCGCAGGCACGTAAAAACACGGGCGACGGGCCATGGGCCACGGGCCACGCGTCGGCCGTCGGCCCAGCCATTCCTGCATTTTAGGAACGTTGCCGGGCACAAAATTCAATTCTGGTGCGGCATGGCCGCGGCAGCTACCTGGCCCGGGCTGGCCGACGTTGGCATGGACGACTGTCAAGAAAGAGTTCATCTCGCTTGGGTAAGCTGCGGTTGTTTCGTCTGGGCGCTCTTCCCATTTTATTGCTAACGGGTCGATTTGCTTACCCAACGTTTTCCATCCAGGGCAGAAATGCCAGCGACTTTTCAGTCGGCCACTTCCATTTACCCACTTCGAGTCGTAACGTCATCAACGTTACCCTCTGTATTCCGGCCTGTCTCCTTCTATTTCGCAGGAACCCTTCGCTTCTGGTTGGCGTTCCTGCACTGCAGGCAGGCTGCAGTCTCTACCGCTGCATTTTTTTGTAAGTACTTCGGTTGGGAAGTTCGTCTAGCGTTTTTCCATCGACTGTCCTGCTTCCAAGCCAGGCCGCGTCTCTACACTGTGTTTCCGTCAGCAACGGGATGGAGGTCCGTTTTTTCATGATCGGCAACCGTTTTGGTCGCGTCATTTTCAGCAACACGCAACTGCCTCTGCCTTACACGCTGCGCTTTGTCGTCCTTCCGTCGGTTCGGGAAAGCTTCTTACGTCTTTCAATTACATCATTACCGTCCAGGTAGTTTCTTACCATTTGCTTTCCGTCGGCAACGGGTCGGGAGCATATACAGTGGGTCATTACCCGCAATGCAGCTTCCCCCCTGTTTTCCCCACAGGCTCTCCCTGTATTTCCTTGGGGAACATCTTTGGATTAGCTCCCGTGCATCAAACGTGCATCAAGAACACATTTTTAAGGGAGACTTTGGCTGTTCGTGGGATGGGAAGCCCTACTGTGCCCATGTTTTCCACTGTTTGATCTTGGCTGCATACCCCTGGCACCTGTCACCCACCTGACTTTTGCTAGTAGTTGCTGGATTTTTTCTTCTAGCAGGTGCTGCGTGCTGGTGATTGTCATTACGGTCGCCATTGCTTGCCAGTAATTGATAGTTGCTTGATATGGTCAGCATCACGGCCAAGTCTACGCTCAGATCCTGCTTGGAATTTGTGGCGGGCGTTTTCTGTGTTGGATGAACGCCAGTTTCTGTTACGGTGTGATTGTGTATAGGAACAAGCTTGAAGCAACAGCACACGATGCATATTCATACTCATATACATGCGCTTAATGTGAACGGTGTAGCCTAGGGCGAAGGGCGTTGGTTTACACGACGACGTATTCAAAGTATAACTTCTGTAAACAAGTATCCATCTGCGTGTGTTAATTCATTTTGGCAGCCATGCATGTGCACAAGAGTACCAATTAATTATTCCTACACTAGGGGTCGATGTATTTAGCATTCACTTTGGCATTTACTGCGGCAATGCCATTACTCCGTGGCTCCCCAATGGGACATGTTCTGTGTCTTGTTGTGTTGACAGCGTGTAATAAGTGTTGCAACGTACTAGGCAAGGGTTTAGGGTCCAAACTGTGAGGGGCAGCACATTGAAACCAAGAATCATTTAGCACTCGCAGTTAGGTGTCACCATGATTCAGAGAACTTGTTGTGGCCTGACCACTTGAGGCAGTGAGACAAGGTTGGATGCCCTCCCAATCAGTTTCTAGGGGTTGAAGGTTGTTTTATTGCCACCCGTGTGACGCAATATACGTGCGCTTGATGAGTGAATGGATGGATGGATGGATGGATGGATGGATGGATGGATGGATGGATGGATGGATGGATGGATGGATGGATGGATGGATGGATGGATGGATGGATGGATGGATGGATGGATGGATGGATGGATGGATGGATGGATGGATGGATGGATGGATGGATGGATGGATGGATGGATGGATGGATGGATGGATGGATGGATGGATGGATGGATGGATGCATGGATGCATGGATGCATGGATGCATGGATGCATGGATGCATGGATGCATGGATGCATGGATGCATGGATGCATGGATGCATGGATGCATGGATGCATGGATGCATGGATGCATGGATGCATGGATGCATGGATGCATGGATGCATGGATGCATGGATGCATGGATGCATGGATGCATGGATGCATGGATGCATGGATGCATGGATGCATGGATGCATGGATGCATGGATGCATGGATGCATGGATGCATGGATGCATGGATGCATGGATGCATGGATGCATGGATGCATGGATGCATGGATGCATGGATGCATGGATGCATGGATGCATGGATGCATGGATGCATGGATGCATGGATGCATGGATGCATGGATGCATGGATGCATGGATGCATGGATGCATGGATGCATGGATGCATGGATGCATGGATGCATGGATGCATGGATGCATGGATGCATGGATGCATGGATGCATGGATGCATGGATGCATGGATGCATGGATGCATGGATGCATGGATGCATGGATGCATGGATGCATGGATGCATGGATGCATGGATGCATGGATGCATGGATGCATGGATGCATGGATGCATGGATGCATGGATGCATGGATGCATGGATGCATGGATGCATGGATGCATGGATGCATGGATGCATGGATGCATGGATGCATGGATGCATGGATGCATGGATGCATGGATGCATGGATGCATGGATGCATGGATGCATGGATGCATGGATGCATGGATGCATGGATGCATGGATGCATGGATGCATGGATGCATGGATGCATGGATGCATGGATGCATGGATGCATGGATGCATGGATGCATGGATGCATGGATGCATGGATGCATGGATGCATGGATGCATGGATGCATGGATGCATGGATGCATGGATGCATGGATGCATGGATGCATGGATGCATGGATGCATGGATGCATGGATGCATGGATGCATGGATGCATGGATGCATGGATGCATGGATGCATGGATGCATGGATGCATGGATGCATGGATGCATGGATGCATGGATGCATGGATGCATGGATGCATGGATGCATGGATGCATGGATGCATGGATGCATGGATGCATGGATGCATGGATGCATGGATGCATGGATGCATGGATGCATGGATGCATGGATGCATGGATGCATGGATGCATGGATGCATGGATGCATGGATGCATGGATGCATGGATGCATGGATGCATGGATGCATGGATGCATGGATGCATGGATGCATGGATGCATGGATGCATGGATGCATGGATGCATGGATGCATGGATGCATGGATGCATGGATGCATGGATGCATGGATGCATGGATGCATGGATGCATGGATGCATGGATGCATGGATGCATGGATGCATGGATGCATGGATGCATGGATGCATGGATGCATGGATGCATGGATGCATGGATGCATGGATGCATGGATGTATGGATGTATGGATGCATGGACGGATGATTGGCTAACAAAGTAATTGCTTGCGTGTCGTGCGCATGGGCATGTTAGTCCTCCTTGCCTCCCTATGAAACTAAGGGTTGAGAAAGCAGGCTTGGGCTCAGCGGCTACCATATTGTAGTGGCATGCACACACGGGCTGTTGGGAGCCACGGGGAAGAGAATATGAGAAATCGGGTTAGCCAGTGCTCCGATTGCCAATTTGTAGCCATCCACTAAGCTGCCGTTTAGAATGGTAGGTACTTTTACACACTTTATACAGACGTCCACTTAAGCTAAATTTGGACTCATTGAGCTCTGAGACATCATGGTGGTGCCGGTGCCATTGGTGCACCTAGAGCAGGTATAGTTTACACCCTACCCTTGCAGGAAGTAGCCCAGACTGTATTAAAGGCCATATCAAGGAGACAACCATATGCCCCTTCTCAGGCTACGAGCCACATGTACTCCCAATGTAGTCGTGTTCCTAATTAATTACTTAATTAATTAATGCCTCTTGTCAGGGATAAAAATTAAATTAAATTATAACATGCCTCCGTGGGGAGGTCATGTAGCACATATGTCATGATGGATGGGAAGCCGCGTGATCGAACTATCCTAACTCTATCTAGAAATCCTAACTGCACTACTCATCAAAACGCCTCCTCCGCTTGGGGGGAGGTGGCTTGCCCACAGGGTCGGGCGTGTGCGCCTTGACAATCTTCTTCCACCGCGTCTTGTCCTGCATGGCAGTCCAAAGACGGGAGGAGAGAGTACGGGAGGAGAGAGTGGATGCGGTGCTCAAACTGGGCTGGGACCACTAGGTCGTCCAGCAACATCTGAACGTAGTTCGTGACAGGTTTCCCTACCCTTTTGGGAATGTCCTTGGGGCCAGGCCAGGTCAGAATGTGCCGCCCTGGCTGTCCAAGCCGCTGGGGGCCGGCCAGACCAAGGGTGGTGTCGACCTGGCTGGTGCGTGCAAGGTGTCCTACAAATGCTATCCTACGCTGCCTAATCTCGTCCGAAACACGAGGCATGCCATGATACAAAGACTCTGATGACGGACGCTCGGAAAAACCTACATTAAGGACCTGCCGGAGCATCCTGTAAACTGTGCCGTCGAGCCGAGCTGCCAGTTTGGGTGTGAGGGTCCACGCCTCGGCGCCATACGTGAGCACCGTGAGGACGAGGACCTTGAAGAGCATGCGCTTGCGGTGCCCGTTAAGGCCCTTCGAGCGCCAGTAGGGTGTGAGCGAGCGGAGCTTGGCCCAGGCAAGGCCGATGCGGGTGTCCACATCGTCGGCGGTGTCAGGAAGCCAGCTCCCCAACAGCTTGAAGCGGTCGCGGAACGGGACCTCCGTC